>CM038003.1:4795858-5302068 GCA_021234005.1 Nephelium lappaceum
TAGCCTTTAAAAGCTTTTTTGTTTTGTAGGTTTAGAAGCCAGCGATTCGAGTTCGAGAGAAGATCTATAGATCTCAAGCCTCCTTATTAACTATAGCTTCTGGCGATTCCTAGACTCTTCTTTTTTACTTTTTTCTTTTATAAATAAACTTTGTAATTTGATCTACATATATATGCATATAAATTAAATTTTATTTTTAAATTAATCCTCATCGTCCATCATGTGATGGATAGTATGATGGACGGTGGAGGTAGAGATCTCTTTTTTTAATTTTTATTATTTTTAATTTTTAATTTATTTTTTATAATTTTAAATAAAAAATTTAAAAGATGAAATTACCTTTAAATTGACTAACCTTAACAGACCTTGACTAACGGAGTGGTGGTGTTGCTTAATAAAATAGTAAATATATTTCAGCTTGTTTTTAGGCAAACCTTAAGGGGGTATTGTGCAATTCCTTAATTTTTCTTTTGAAATTTTCAACCATCCAAAGATACCATTTTAATTAACATAATTTGGCATTAATTTATTTAAAAACTTCAATAATACAAATGGTAAATTGCAATTAAGATAATTTGATATTATATATATATGTATATAATGCATTTTAATGATAACATCATTATTTCTTTCCTAGACGGCAAAACCCTCTTATTTACCTCAATATTTCTCTTTAATTGTCAATCTCAAACAACATTCTCTTCAATTGTCTAGGGCCCTCTTTATAACTGCGCCTGGGCCTTACTTTGAGTAAGGCCGGTCTGATTCCCGCTAGCGCTAGCTCTGGCATTTTTGTTCTTCTGAATATTTGCTCTAGCTAGCAGGAGATGGAAGATAGTGAAGCTCTAATTAAAATGAATTTGTTCGAGAACACCATGAAAGGCCAATGGGATAAAATTCTTCAAATATATAGAGAAATTCCGTGGACTCACCATGCCAAGATCACCAGGTCAGGAGCAACTGCATTACACATAGCTGTCTCCGACGTCATAGAAGACATCGTCGAGAAGCTCGTCGAAGTCATCAAGTCGGGGACATCGATGTCATCGAAGAACGTTTTGCGTATCGGCGATGAGCTAGGGAACACGCCTCTCCACACAGCGGCCACGCTGGGAAACGTGAAGATGTGTAGATGCATTGCGGTTGTGGATAAATCTTTGATTGGCATTCGTGACGATGACGGTGAGACTCCATTTTTTATGGCTGCTCTTCACGGTCATAAGCTTGCTTTCCTCTGCCTCCATGGGTTACGCGAAGACGGTAAAGGCTATGAGTATAGTAGAAGGAACGACGGCGAGACCATTCTTCATTGGGCTATCTCTAGACACTATTTCGGTCAGCTTTTTCACTGCTTTAATTAGTTTCATTCACAAGTGAATAATTTTTTAAAAGCGATAGTGCTGGATTTAAATAATAATCTTTAAAAATTAGGTCGGTAATGATTTTTAGAATTTTATGAAAATCGACTTATATATGTTTCTTTTCTTTTTGAGAAGAATGTTAACATATACTAATGCCGGGGATTAGTTTGATAGATTTGGCTTTTTTGTTTTTCTGAAAGAACAGATTTGGCATTTCAAATAATACAATTGTCTGAAAAGCTGGTCGACTCACTGAACGAGGAAGGGTTATCACCTCTCCATCTGCTGGCCGCCAAGCCTTCCGCCTTGACAAGCAGTAGCCACCTTGGACGTTGTGAAGCATAGATCTATCACTGTATATTTAATCTTAATTCTCACCACATATTTTTTCTTGAATTGTTACGGTTTATTAGATATTTCTTATAAAATTCATGTTAGATCAACTCAAAATAAGCTCCCACTTATATGATATGATTTTATTTTTTCCAATTTCTATAAAATTTATACTTGCAATGAGAAGATCTTAATTATTGAACTGACCTTTTTACTCTCCTTTTAATAGTCTTAACTTTTACACTAGCCCAGGTACTAATCATCTGTATTGTTATGTGAAAGGCATATTTATTGAAAAACTTAAGGTGGAGAAATCTCAAAGTCAATTTTCGCCAGCAAAATCGGATGTGGTGAAGGAACCCATTTGTCCCCCAAACTACCAAACCTGCCACAACTTGATTCGCCGGATGTGGAAAGTATTTGGTAAGTCAATGAAATGAAACCATGCATTTTTGTCTTTCAATTAAAAACAGTAGTGAAAGCACAGCTTTCGTTTCATGTTTAATGTGCCTTAACAGAGTCAGTACTCTCTACAGTAACGAAAAACGCCTTGGAAGGTATAGAGGGTGGGCGGAAGCCAATCGCAGCAGATGCTGAGAACCCTGCTGAAAGTGAGAAATTTCTGTTCTGTTTGAATGTGTGCGTCTTATGCATATTGAGTAACTATATATATAACTACAGTATTGGGAGAATTATCTTATCACGAACACATTAAATATAGACCGACTTTAAAAACCTAATGCGAGTAATATTCAATTACTATTGAATACTATAATTAGCACTGACATCACCAATTCTTAAGCCAAAATATGAAAATTGATTCCTCAGAAACAAAACATGTACGAAAAGCAACTGAAATGTATTCCTCAGGAAATGGAGATATGATTGCTACATTTTCATTTATTAATCCTGGAACAACTATTTGTGCCTCCAAGTTATAAGATGAGGATGCTGGAAGGCTGATTGGAAATTATCTTGAATTAGCACCAATTTTGATAGCGTATAATGTCTTTAATCACAAAATATGCCGCAACAGAGTTAGTACTCTCTGTTTCCAGCGATGAAAACTGACACAGAAGCTACACAGGACAAAGGGAAAAACCCACCACCTACAGAGTGTCTTGTTGAAGGTGAGAACCTTTTATTCTGTTTGAAAGCATGTCTTATAATTTACAAATATTGAGTAAGAAGCTGCAGTATTGGGAGAATTTTCTTATTATAAAAATTCGATGCGATTCAAATTTTCTAGTATTTAATGACAACTGACATCACCTGACCGAATCTTCTAGTATATAATGAGAACTGACATTACCTGACTCTTGAGCCAATATTGGAAGATTGATTCCTATAATGTCTTGGATGAAGAGGCTTTATAATCCGACATTTTCATATATTGCAATCCAACTAAGGCATGCATCAAATAAATTAAAGTCTTTTGAAGATGCGAAACACTTGTTAATTAAGGAGATTTCAACGATATTGCAGTGATCCATAATGAAATGTTCAAGAGGGTTAAATAATTTTTGTTTTTAACACAGCAGATGAAGAAAATATTAAAGCTCAAGGTCATCAGTTACTACGTTCCAATTATACTGCCCCGTTTGAGTCTATCAAGCGATAAAAAATGCAGCTCTCAAGTACATACCAATCCTCACAACTCCTTCGGCACTTTCGAGATGTTCTCATGGTTCCCTAAGCGGCTCCGTAACCATCGCCATCACGTTCTTGTTCTCATCCAGCGCCTGCACCATGTGGACGACTCCAGGATGCCACAACCGCACCAGCCTCTTTGTGTCTGCACGCACTAGATCGAGGAACGCATCCTATGTGTATATAGATCTCGTTCTCTAGCCGCACACACCAGGTGAGGTTCACGTAGTTTTTTTTTTTTGCTTTCCTTTTTAGTTTGGGATCTAATTTTGGGTTCATCGTCGAACCCAAAACCTGATGGTTAGGTTTATTGTCAACCCAAAACTAAATGGTTCTAGGTTCGACGATGAACCCAAAACCATCTAGTTTTGGGTTCGATCAGAACCCCTTTTCCGTATTTTTTTTTTTTTTTCAATGTTTTGATGTTGTTGTTGTGAGAGATTATGATGTTGATGAATTGGATTAATGATATTAATGAACTGTGGGCTGATGATGTTGGAGACATTGAGTTTATGATGAACTGTGGTTGTTTTTTATTTTAATCAAATTTTTTATAAAATTAATTTTATACAATAAAAAACTTAAATTGATTTTGTTCCAATCCAATCTCAACTTACATTAAACATGATATAACATAATTTTTAATTCAACCTCAAGTTCTACAAAATATAGGATAGTAATTTTTTAATCCAATCTGTTCCATTTCATTTCAATATCGCTTGTCAAACATAGCCTAAGAATATTAGAAATACAATAATAATAAATGGCAAAAATCGAATGTTAGGAATACCCAAAGCCATTGTATCGCACGATTGTGGATGCATGATTTACTACAAGAAATGGGTTGGAAAATTGTTCGTGAACAACACCTTAATGAACCCAGCAAATGGAGTAGCTTATGGCTGTCAAAGGATGTATGTGATCTGTTGACAAGAAATAAGGTAAGATATTTCTTCTTATAAAATAAACTTGTACATTATCTATGCACAATGCAATATATAGATCAATGTAACATTTATGTATATCGATTGGCAATTCACTTGCTCTTTACTTTTTGTTTATTAGGGGAACACAAGCCATTGAAGGTATAATGCTTGACATAACTAAACCAGGGATTACACACTTGAGCAGAAAATCATTTTCGACCATGAGCAATCTAAGACTACTTAAAATCAGTAATGTTCAATCCACTGAAAACGTTGAATACCTCTCTAATGAGTTGCGGTTTTGAAAATGCAGCTCTCAGATACATACCAATCCTCTCAACTCCTTAGGTAGTTTTGAGACGTTCTCATGGTTTCCCAACGCGTTGGCCATAGACGCAAAGAGTGGCTAGAGGTGGCAATATGGGTCACGACATGACGAGTCGACATAAATTCGTAAAAAATAAATGGGTGTGGGTTTGAGTTAAATGAATTCGTATCGTAATCGTGTCAACTCACTTAACCCGTTTATTAAACTAATCGAATTAGGTAACGAATCACGGGTTGACACGATTAAGTTAGGGGTAAAATTATAATATGGATATATTATAGGGATTAATGTGTAATTATCCATTTATATATAATTATTTATACACCTCTTTAACCCAACCCTCATTTTGGCAACCACCATTCTCTATCCTTTTTCTTTCCCCCTTCTTTTCCTTCACACCTCACGATTCTCTCTCACGCCTCACGCCGGCAGCTATCACCACTCATTCCACCCCTCTACCTTACGATTACCACCACTCCTTCCACCCTTTTCCCCTACAGTCACTACTACCCCTTCTCCTCCCTCTCCCTCACCGCAACTCCACCTATTCCACCCCTCTCCCTCACGGTCACCACCACCCCTTCTCCTTCGCTCTCATTTACGGCCACCACCACCCATTCCACCCCACCCATTTACGGTCACCACCACCTCTTCTCCCTCACTCTCATTCACGGTCGCCACCTCCCATTCCACCCCGCTCCCTCACGGTCACCACCACCACCCCTTCTCCCTCCCTCCCTCCCTCACGGTCACCACCACCCTTAGGTTGTTTTTTTTTTTTTTCTTTTTAATGTTGTTTTTTTTTTTAAAAAAAAAAACAACATAAATATATATTTATTTTTTTGTTTTGTATGTGAAATTATTGTGATTTTCAATTTTGATGGTTTTGGATGCGATGAATATCTGGGATTAAAATGAGCATGTGTTGGATATCTGTGAAAAATGGTTGATTTGAGCTTTAGTTTTTTGTGTTTCTGGATTGTATGTTTTTTTTTTTCCTTCATTTTTTTAGTTCATGGTAGATGGATTTGGGTAACATGATGAAAAAAAAGATTATGGGTTTTGATGGATTTAATTTGGCTGGTTTAATTGGATTTAAGTTGATGTTGATGAAGATTTAGAATTGATTTTCGTTAAACGAAGTAAACAGATTAACGAGTTAAACAGGTTAAATGAATTAACGGGTTAATGAGTTTAAATATTTTATGATTCAACTAATAAATGAATTAATCGTGTCGATTCATGTCGATTCGTTTATAAAGGAATTCGTGTTGAATCCAAAAATGTTACCCGCTTCTTAAACAAATTCCTATCGAATTGATTGAATTTATAAACAAATCAAATCGAATTCAACTCAACCCAACACGTCAACCTATTTTGTCACCCCTAAGAGCGGCCCCATAACCATCGCCATCGCGTTCTTGTTCTCATCTAGCGCCTATACCACATGGATGACTCCAAGATGCTGCAGTCGCACCAGCCTCCCTGCGTTCGCACGCACCAAATTCAGGAACACGTCCACATGCACGCACGCACCAGATTCGTAATGAATTGGAAGATTTTGTTGTGTATTGATTCTTCTTCTTTGTCTTCGTTTTTGTTTTTGGTTTCTTCCAAGTCTATTCTCTCTCATTATCAAGTTTTTTTTTTTTTTAAATTAAAAAAAGTGTTTGGATTTGAAAAAATGATAATAAATTTGGTTTTGGTTTGGAGAAATGACTAAGTCATACAGTAGACTTATAGATGGAGAGAAGTATGGGGTCTATGGGAAGGCGGTGGGCTATTGTTGGGCCAGGCTTTTTATAAGGTTTAGTGATGGGCATCAGCTTTTTAATATGAAGGATAGACCCAAATTTTGAAGAATCGGCCTTACACTCCGATTAAACGTTGTTGTAAGTACACTTTAACAGATAAAAATTGTAAGTACACCACAAATTATTATTTTTCATAAAATAAAGAGTTCATTCAAAGGCATAATCTGAAGTACTAAGGGCATGTTTGACACATGAGAATAGGAGTGGGTTTGAGATTCAAAAATCCAAAACTTCGTAAATGTCATGTTTGGAGACCAATTGGAAAACAATGGGTTTAGGATTCAAAGAATCTCAAACTCCCTCATTTCCAAATTTTTTGGAAATCCTCATTCTCATCTTCTTTATCTTTTCTCACACCTCTACCTATCTCTCTTTCTCTCACTTTCTCTCACCTTCCCTCCTTCTTTCATCACACATCCATAGAACCTACAACACTCAACCCTCTATTCTTTTTTTTTTTTTTTTCCCTTTTTAGTTTGGAATCTGGCTCTTGGTTCATCATCGAACCCAAAACCCGATGGTTCTGGATTATGGGTTCATTGTCAACTCATAACTAGATGGTTCTAAGTTCGACGATTATGGTTTTGGGTTCGATCAGAACCCTTTTTACTGTATTTTTTTTTTTCAAGTTTTGATGTTATTGTTGTGAGAGATGATGATGTTGATGAATTGGATTAATGATATTGATGAATTGTGGGTTGATGATGTTGAAGACACTGGTTTTACGATGAATTGTGATTGTTTTTTATTTTTTTCAAATTTTTTATAAAATTAATTTTATATAATAAAATATTTAAATTAATTTTATTCCAATCAAATCTCAACCTACATCAAATATGATATGATATAATTTTTAATCAAACCCCAAATTTCTATCAAATATGAGGTAGTAATTTTTTAATTCAATTTATTCCAGTTTATTTCAATCTTGTGTGTCAAATGTAGCCTAAGAATATTAGAAATACAATAAAAATAAATGGCAAAAATCGAATGTTGGTAATACCCAAAGCTTTTGTATCACCCGATTATGGATGCATGATTTACTACAAGAAATGGATTGGGAAATTGTTCGTGAATAACACCGTAATGAGCCTAGCAAATGGAGTAGGTTATGGCTGTCAAAGGATGTATGTGATGTGTTGACAAGAAATAAGGTAAGATATTTCTTCTTACAAAATAAACCTGTACATTGTCTATGCAAAATACAATATATAGATCAATGTAACATTTCTATATATCGATTGGCAATTCACTTGCTCTTTATTTTTTGTTTATTAGGGAACACAAGCTACTGAAGGTATAATGCTTGACATACCTAAACCAGGGGTTACACACTTGAGCAGAAAATCATTTTCTGCTGTGAGCAATCTAAGACTACTCAAAATCAGTAATGTTCAATCCTCTGAAGACCTTAAATACCTCTCTAATGAGTTGCGGTTTCTTAAGTGGCGTGAATACCCTTTGTATACAATGCCTCCAATTTCCATCCGAAGAATTTTTTTAAACTAGATATGTGCTACAACAACATCAAATATCTTTGGAAGGGCATGAAGGTACTGAATCTTGATTTCTTTGAATAAATTGTGAAGTGATCAATGGAAGCCCTTCGATAATTTTACCTTATGTTTATGACAGCATTTCAAAGAGTTGAAAATCATTAAGCTCCATTACTCGTGCAATCTTGTCGAAACCCCAGAGTTTACAATGGTGCCAAACCTTGAGAGGTTGGATCTTGAAGGCTATACAAGATTACTTGAGGTTCACGGATCAGTTGGATTTCTGAAACGGCTTGTTATATTGAATTTGAAAAACTGTGAAAATCTTTTGAGTTTTCCAGCAAATGTCTGTGGTTTGAAATCTTTCAAGAGTCTCAATCTCCATGGCTGCATAAAACTGGACAAACTGCCATAAAACTTGCAGGAAGTTGAGTTTCTTGAAGAGCTAGATGTAGGTGGGACTGCAATAGGACAAGTACCACCTTCCATTGTAGGGTTGACAAACCTTAAGAAATTATCTTTCCATGGTTGTAAAGGGCAACCACTCCACATATTGAGTTCTTTACTCTGGCCATTGTTGCCTAAAAGATATCAGGATCGCGCGGGTATATTGTTGCCTTCTCTTGCAGGCTTGTGCTTTCTGAAAACGTTGGACCTCAGTGACTGCAATCTTTTGGAAGGAGCAATCCCAGATGATATTGGATCTTTATGCTCCTTAGAAGAATTAAATCTAAGCAGAAACAAATTTGTTAGCCTACCGGAAAGCATTTGTCAACTATCAAAACTGAAAATTCTTTGCATGGAGAAATGTCCGAGGCTTCAGTCATTACCCAAACTTCCACCTGAAATAGTTTTTGTAGGGGAAGACAATTGTACTTCATTGGAACCATTATCAAGTGCGACAGAGCCAAGCACTTCTCAATGCACTGCACTGCATTTTTTCAATTGCTTCAAATTGGTTGAGAATCAAAGTGAGAAAAACAGCTTGCCAGTTATGTTGTTGAAGCGCCACCTTCAAGTTTGTCTATCTGCCTTTTTCAGGCGCTAGTTTATAATTGTGAATACTATGATATCATAACTTGTCAACATAAATTGATTTTACAAATGTGCATTATCATTAGTTGCATTTACACTCTATATAAACGTTAATACTTCGAAGTTACCTTACATCACTTGTATGCAATAACGTTGTACAAAGCACATGCCTTAACACATGCACAGGAAAACAATGCATTATATATGTGAACGTAGACGAAGCAACTTCTCTGTTCTACTGATAATGGCAATGTATGAGAACTTAATTTCCAATTTGTTTGATCTGTTTCTAGACTTAGTAGTCAAGTAAAAAGTATGCTTTGATTTAGACTATTGAAACAGTATGATAATCTTGTTACAGGAAGTTTCAATTCATTCAACTCAGTTTCATTTATGTCTTCTTGGAAGTAAAATTCCAAAGTGGTTTAGGTATTGGAGTGAAGGGCCTGAAGTAGAACTTGGACTGTCTCCCAATTGGTTTAATTACGAATTCCTAGGATTTGCTTTCTGTGTACTGTTCTCAAACCTTGGTAATGTATGTGAATTCGAGGTTCGTTGTAGCATCACAATAAGGACAGAAACCAATGTGTTGGGTTTTGCCATCCCCAGTTTCACAACAATTGAGTCTAACCATGTTTGGCTAGGCTACGTGTCGCCCAAGGCAATTGAGGGTTCTAGTTGGAAAGAAGATCCGAGCATTGCTAGATGCATTCATGCTGACTTTTTAGTCATAGGTAGAGCGTACAAATGGGTTGAAAATCCAGGTGAAAAGATGTGGGATTTGTCTAGTTTACAAATAAACTTGGATTCTTTCGAGGAATCAGAAGCAACGGAAAGTTCTATGTTCGAACAAAACCATGATGTTTGTAATGCTTCAATTCATTATTTCATCCAGATGCCTTCTATATTAGCGCAGGACAGCATTATAACATGTTATAGAACTGAACAGCGTAAAGCAATGATATGTCAGAGTACAATTCTGTTTCTATTTTAAATGGAGATGTCAATAATTTTTTTTGTTGGTATCATTTGTTTTCCAGCCAGTGTAACTCATTTCTTCATATATAATTTTTTTCACAAACAATTTAGTGTAAATTATAAATATACACTTGTTGATATGAGATTTTGAACATACCATAACAAATGTAGTTAAAAACATTGCTAAATTTATGTACACCCGGCACACTTTAACTTCTCTGTTCTTGCTGATCATGGCATTATACAATAACTCAATTTTGAGTCGTTTGTTTTAACTGTAGAGTTCTAGAAGAGAAACGATTGTGCTATATCGATAACTATCTAAACTTAGTTGTCTTAGATCCCTTAGTGAATCTCAATTGTTGCAGCTTCAGCATAATAACATGTAGACTCTTTTACATTAATTGAAATCTTATACTATATAAAATTTCTTCTCTATATGTCAATATGAGTTATTTAGAGGGCTGCAGAGCAATGATACTCAAAATTATCAATGTTAGCAATATATATATATATAATTAATCAGAGTGGTGCAATTGGAGAAGTTTCAATCAGGTGTTTCATCTGCTGAGTTGCTCCGATATACAGAGTGCTAGACTTAGTGATCGTGAACTTAATCAATGATGTGTCACTTTATTATAAAAGATCTAAAAAAGAAAAAAAAAATCTTACAAATGATGTGTCTACCGTTCTGGCAAATGTGTGTTGATGACCCACATTGTTATATCTAGTCACATAGAGGAAGGGGGCAAGAAAGTGGATTGAAGACTTATGGGTGTGTGTTGATGACCCACATTGTTATATCTAGTCACATGGAGGAAGGAGGTAAGAAAATGGATTGAAGACTTGTGGATGGAAAGCAGATCTAGAAAATTACAGGAAAGAGGCACGGAAGTTGTAAAGTTCTTGTAATTGATAGAAATTCTGTCACTCAAGCTTTCAACCAGGGCAAAGCCAAGTTGAGTAATAATTATTAAAGTTGAATGGTTTTTCTTTTTACAAACTATTCAATAGTTTACTTATTTTTATTTTTATTTTTATTTTTATTTTTACCAATATAATCAAGTATAACTTTCACTATAAGAGAAAGGTCACTTCATAATTTGTGATCTAATTAGCTAGAGTGAGACTTGAACATACCAATTGAGTCAAGGAACTAGCACAATTTAGAATTCAACTACTATAAGTGAGAGGACTTGCTACACTTGGTGATTATTAGCAAATGTGAAATTTAAACCCTTATTACAAATATAATAAGAGGAATTGCCCAATCACTTAACTAAGGGTTTATTTGACTTTTCATTTGTCACTTATTTACACTTAATGTGTCCCAAAAAGTTATTTGTTTTACCTAAATATTGAAGAGTTGCAGTTTTTACCTAAATATCATAATAAAAGTTCTCATAGAAAAATCTATGATAACTATTTCTAATAACCGACAGTACAAGAAACAAGCAATACGGCTACATTTAGATAGCAACGTGCACACGCTTCGTGTTGCCGTAATCATGTAACGCAACACGCAAAAATTGTGTGTCGCAGAAGTTGCGAATGGAAACATGCAATTTACGGTGTCAAGAGCCAGCCAAAAGGTACAGACCCTTAAATCCCAAACTCATGATTTTTGGCTTTATTTTAATCCTCAAAAAAGAGGCAGAGCGCTAGAAAAAGCTAGAGAGTAGAAATATAACAAATATGATTTTCAAATTGAGGTGTCAATTTATAATCTCTTTTATTTTCTCTAGTGTTCTTGCAAGCATCCCTTGATTGTTGTTTGATATGTTGTTGTTTACGGTTAGATAACGGAGGAACTGCTCGACATGGATTGAAGTTTGAAGGTGCTCTCAAACATATTATGGTCGTGTAACAAGTTCTTCATATAATAGGTTCTTCCTTCTCTTTCTCTCTCTGTTTCACGTCAATTTGTTTTGGGTGTGTTTGTTTTTGTGGTTTTAAGTTGAAAATTTACGCTGGAAATCTGGAATGCTACCTATTCGATGGAATGTCTGATAGATAGATGGATAATAGTGGTTGTTTACTGTCTGACAGTTGAAAATTTATCTTTCTCTCTCTCTCTTCTTTCTCTGCAAAAAGAGATCTGATCTCTCTCTCTCTCCTGATTTCCTTTGTTAATGTGATGCTTTATTTGGCTGTATTTTGTAACTATATTGTTGAGGTTGGCATTTAAATGTTTTATTATTTTAGTTTCCTTTAGTCAGCTTGCACTACAGACCATTAAATCCCAAACTCTAATGGTGAAACTCTGTCTCTAAGCTTCAAAAATTAAATTACTTTCTCTCTATGTTAAAATTATTATCAGACTTATTCTACATACAATAAAGTAAAACGATAATGTGAAACAGCTCATATTCATTAGATACATTGAAATGATAAAGACTTGAAAGTTTATGTTTTAATTATAAATTCAAATTAGTTGTGATGCAATATCAGTCATCCGTATTACTGCATTATATTTAAGGACTGATATATGTACATATATTGGTATTAGAATAGAAACCAAGTTAGTGTTGCAACAGACATCATAGTAGTTGACCCATAAAATTAATGGTGAATAATTGGATGAATTCCCTCTTCACGCATTCTTTGTTTTGTAGTTATTTTATTGGAGACTTTGGCTTGCTTAGTTGCAGGAAATGTATTACATATTGAGTACCTGCTAAGCTACTAAATCTCTCTCTCTCCCTCACTAGTGGCTGACTTGTATGTTGTATATTTGGTATGATCAGATGGGTCTGTTAAGCTGATGCAAGTTTGTTATTTCTAATGAATTTATGTCCAAGGTCTTAATGTTTCAGTGAATTCATTTGGAAAGCTTTGAGTAATGATTGACATTTTGTACTCCATTGATATGGAATTCTTATTGCGGAGAGATTTTGTTTTTCGTTTTACACTTTTAGATCAGCATTTTATATAAATTGAAGTATTTGGTGAGTAATTTTAATTTTATTGATTAATGAATTTTGTGATTTGCAAGTGACTAGAGTTTTTAGATCTTTGAAGCTCAAGTCAACTACCACATAATATTTTTTCAAGCTTTGAGTTGGGTGGTGAAATATATATGTATTTTTTTTCTTTGCTCATAATTCAATAAAACTGCGTTGTTTGTGCTTGATTGGGTGTTTATGATTTTGTTTAAAAATATATTTATGTTCTTATATGTGCAAGATGGATGCATTGAGTGATACTGTTTAAAGTTGAGCAATCACACATTTTTATGCTTTGTTGTTTGAGCGTGAACTAAAATTTATGAATCAGTCATCTGATTATTATTTCTGTATTGATAATCTGTATGAATTTCATGAGTTCTGAAAGAGCTAGGCATATCAATTGCCTGCAAACTACAGGATTTATCCTCACTGTAGCTTAGGTGTTATCATGATCTTTTCAGAACCATAAACGATTTTTCTTTTTTTTCTGTCTGTTATCCATTTTTTCATTTAGCCCATCAACATAGTAAGGATAAGTCTTTAATTTTTTGTGCCTAGAAAGATTGTTCCTTAGTTTTTACTTTCCCATGTGATTTGCTAGATGTTAACATTTGATTATGAAGATAATAAGTTAACCTTTTCTTAGATCTGAGACACTTATGTATTTGAGATATATGTTGTTCTAAACTGTGTTTTGGCAATATATTATTGATACTTGAGCTTTATATTGTTTTTTATAATATCTCGGTGCACTTGTTGTTAAGCCTTTTTTTTTTTTTTCCTTTTTTTGGGTTAACTGCCTTGCTATAAATATTTAAAACATTTGCAGAGATGAGCACTTCTTTCTGCATTACTAACAGCTGCTTACTCAATGTTGATATTGTGTCCCTCTGATTCTTTCGGTCAGATCTTTTTGAGCACTTCTTGAGGTTCTGTTTATTATTTGCTCTTGGTCTTCATCTTCTTGCCATGATGATGACAATTATTTATCTTTGCAAAAGAACAGATTAAGAATTTATTTAGTTCAAGGGAAAAATATCATAATTGGAGAAAATTGAAGATGACTGAAGCAAGTCAACAATAAAAGATAATTTCATATTACTAGTCACTTTTTAGAAGTGATTAAATTTGTCATTGTTATTCAAATCTTGACAATAACAGTAAATGAAAAACACAAAACAGAGTATATAAACATGTTAAAAAGGAGAACCTGGAATGCAGTGGAAGACGTTCCAATTCGCGTTGTTCAACCAGTGGTCGGATCTCGATCACCAAACGGGAAAGAAAACACAAACCACAATGATAAATGCCTTGTCTCACTTTCTCTATTTTTCTCTGTTTTTCATGTATCTCTCGCCCCTGTTTCTCTTCAGTTTTTCATCTGTTTTTCATCATCATCTCTCAAGCAATCAAACTGAAACTTTTACAGATAGTAACTGCTTCATGCAATTACATTTTCAAAAAAACAAGCAAACTGCTTCCAACTGCCAATTGCAGTTGATGATGATTTGGATTTGGGTTTGGGTCATCTTGGGTGGACCCGACCCAAAACCATACAACCCAACATCTCCCACTCACACAAGATGAGCCAAACAGAACTAATAGAGAAAACATTAGTGACCTCTTTTTAATAAGAAGTACAGACATTCATATAGACAAATACATTGTGTGACCTATGAACAACGTTATATGTGATAGGACTTACTTTTAAATCTCAATTGTACTTTTATACAAGAGATTGTAAATTTGTTCATTATTATGTCCTAGATTTAATAGAATTTTATTTGTTTAAGCATATTCGATCCCTTTAACATAATATGCTTGATTATCTAATGCTTCATATAATTACAATTGTGATTCCAAACCACAATTTGTCGATATGTAAATATATGAAAAATAAAATTTATTAAATCTTCCTGTCTCACTTTCGTCCCTCGGTCAACAAAATGACTGACACCATAGAAGTGTCCCATAGGTCGAATTATCATGACCGTAGAAAACACACTAATGGTACAAACATCACCCTATTACTTTGAGATAAAATGAACAGTCATTAAGGACATAGATAGAAGTTTTTACAAACTTCAATGAACTTACACAATGAGGAATCAGGGATGAATTCACTCATTTTCCACGTCGGTCACTCTAAGCACACACGGTATGAAACGCATGTTACAGTGAATCTTGCCCTTCAATAAGGACGTGTATGTCTATTATATTTAGATTATTCACTGTACAGATCTTAATTCAAAACGCTTTCCTAGCGCCTAATCCGAGTTTCTAAAAGCTCGCTTTTTAGATGCCTACTTTCAAGAAACTCACATCTGGCTTGATCAGGTTCTCATGATGGTGGGGATACATCACGAGCGGTTCTATTATTGATATTTAGTATTGAACCTTATCTTGGCTATGGCCAAAGCGATATTTCATATATTCTAAGTCCTTGAGAGAACAATCTTCAGTTTATTCTCTAAAATATATGTGTCTCATCTTGACTTGCCATCCTAGCAATCAAGGCGACTATACGTGTAAGAATACCAATCTCCAACCTAACGACATACTTGATATAATTCAACTGAAATGAATATGTGCTAGTATTATGTAATGAATTCAACATTTTTATTCTTAAATAGATATAATACAAAGTGACAATTATTACATCACAATCTACACAGGCCTAAAGATTTGACATGTAATATCAATACATCTCTTGTCACAGCTTTTGTAAATGGATCTGTAACCATTTCATGCGTAGATATATATTTGATCATTACATTTTTCTTAGTCACTATATCTCTAACAAAATTATATTTGGTCTCTATATGCTTCGATTTACTGTGATATTTAGCATCTTTGGTATAAGCGATAGCTGCCTGACTATTACAGTAAACAGTAACTGGCTTTTCTGCATCAGCTTCCAAAATCAGATCACTAAAAAATCTCTTAAGCCACACTGCTTCTTCAACTGCTGCTGAACATGCTATAAATTCGGCTTCCATGGTGGAAAGCGCAATACATGACTGTTTCTTACTACTCCAAGAGATAGCACCTTGGCTTAGTAAAAATGCATAACCTGAAGTGGATTTTCGTTCATCCAAGTCACCTCCCCAGTCAGCATCTGTATATCCAACCAAACGCATGTTGCCACCTTGGTAGCATAGGGAGTAGTCTGCAGTCCCCTTTAGATATGCTAATATTCTTTTTACAACGATCCAATGTTTTTGACTAGGATTAGATTGATATCTACTAACAAGTCCAACTGCATAGCAGATATCAGGTCTTGTACACATCATAGCGTACATGAGACTACCAATAGCACTGGAGTAAGGAACTCTTTGCATTCTGTCACGCTCTTGTGGAGTTTTGGAGCACGTTTCAAGACTAAGAGTTTGACCTTTCGAGATAGAAGTATCTATAGGCTTACAATCAGCCATATGAAATCGTTCAAGAATCTTTTTAATGTAAGACTCTTGTGATAAAGCTAGAATTCTCCTTGAACGATCTCTATTAATTTTAACTCCTAAAATATAAGCAGCTTCTCCCATGTCTTTCATCTCGAAAGTTGAACATAACCATTCCTTTATGTTTATCATAAACTCCTTATCATTTCCAGCTAATAAAATATCATCCACATATAAAGACAAAATGATGAACTTGTCTTTTACCCGTTTGACATACACACAATGGTCCTCTTCAGTCATCTGGAACCCATAGGTTATTACAGCCTCATGGAAACGAAGGTACCATTGTCTGGAGGATTGTTTTAGACCATAAACAGATCTTTTGAGCTTACAAACCTTTCGTTCTTGCCCTTTTAAAACGAAATTTATTGGCTGTTCCATGTAAATTTCTTCCTCCAGTTCTCCATTGAGAAATGCTGTCTTTACATCCATTTGATGTAATTCCAGGTCCATGTGTGCGACAATAGCTAATATAAGGCGAATGGAAGCAAACCTTACCACAGGAGAAAAGGTTTCTTCATAATCTATACCCTCTTGTTGAGTATATCCTTTTGCTACTAATCTCGCCTTATACCTTTCTATTGTGTCATCTGCCTTACGCTTGATACGGAGAACCCACTTATTTCTAATGGCTTTCCGATTAGGTGGTAAATTAACCAAGTCCCAGACGTGGTTACATTTCATTGACTCCATTTCTTCTTGCATGGCGTTAATCCAAAAATCTTTAGTAGGTGAGTTCAGAGCTTCATTCACGTTCTTTGGCTCATCACTATCATATGAAGCAAGCATAAAAGTTTCCCCTTCAATCTCAAATCGACGACGAGGAACAACTTTACGATCGCTTCTACGAATTGAAGATTTGAAGGGTACTAATTCATTAGTCCATTTGCTCCCACTGGGAACTGATAAAGGAGCTCTCTCAATAGCTCTATCACTCCCACTAAAAATAGAGTATTCAGGTAACTCTCTATTTTCTTCTAGTTGAGTATTCAAATGCACAACATCATTTGATTCGTTCAACTCATAAAATTGATAATCTTTTTCAACCTCACCTCTGCTAGGAAATTCATTCTCCAAGAAATTCACATCACGTGACTCCAATTCAGTTTTACTCCCATCTGAATTTTCTCCTATGAATACATATCCTTTCGAGTGCTCAGAGTATCTAATAAAGATACATTTCTTTCCTCTAGCACCTAACTTTCCATATTTACTGAACAAGTCATGTATATATCCTGCGCACCCCCAAGGTCGCATATAGATTAGATTAGGTTTCCTACCTGTCCATAATTCATAGGGTGTGGAAGATATTGACTTAGTAGGGACCCTATTTAGAATGTATGCAGCTGTTAATAGTGCATCCCCCCAGTAAGATACTGGAAGGTTAGCTTGTGCCATTATAGATCTTACCATCTCTAACAAAGTTCTATTCCTTCTTTCCGCTACACCATTTTGTTGCGGAGTTCTAGGAATGGTCAATTGTCTATCAATACCTTTTTCTTGACACAATGTCTCAAATTGTTCAGATAGATATTCTCGTCCTCGATCAGTTCGCAAGACTTTAATAGTTCTATCTAATTGGTTCTCTACCAAGTTTAGATATAATCTAAAACAATCTAATGCTTCAGATTTATGAGAAATTAGATAAACATGACCATAACGAGTGTAATCATCTATGAAAGTTATAAAGTATGAAGCACCATTTCTAGCTCTAACGTTCATTGGTCCACAAATATCAGAATGAATTAATTGTAATGGATTCTCAGCCCTAGTTCCTTTTCCAAATGGTTTTCTAGTTGTTTTTCCTACTAGACAATTTTCACACATAGGCATTTCTATTTTATTGAGGGAACCTAAAAATCCCTCTTTGGCCAATCTATTTATTCGATTATGGCCAATATGCTCTAGTCTAGCATTCCAAGTATTAACATCTACATTTGCAATGTCAGAAGAAGTAATTAACAAAAAACAACCATTATCATCATGATAACCGTTTATCTCGGTATTTAAAACAATAAAACCATCTAATAGATATCCAGTGCCAATCCTAACAGAATCTAAACAAATATCCATACAATCACCATAAAAGTTTAAAACCTATCCTAATTTAAGAAGTACTGGTACAGAAACCAAATTTCTTCTAATGTCAAGAGCAAATAATACATCATGGAGATAGAGTACTTGGCCTCCATACAAAACAAGCTTGCAAGTGCCAATACCCTTTACCTCAACACGTGAGTTGTTCCCCACATATATATATATATATCTTGATCCTTGACTTATTTGGTGGTACTCCACAAACTGCTCCTCGATCCCTAGCTACATGATCGGTTGCTCCTGAGTCTACAGTCCACAGAGGACGAGATTCAGTGAGTAATACTGAGCTAGAAACGTAAGTATAATAAAATGTTTTGGAGTAACATTGTACCTTTTCCTTCTTTTGCTCAGAACATTCATGAGCAAAATGGCCCAACTGGCCATAGTTGAAACAAGTCATTTTGGCTTTATCCTTCCTAGCCCTAACGCGCTTTCCCTTTTGCGCTTCCAGATCTCATTCTTCTTAAAACTGGGATTACCATTCCCTTTCCTGAAATTTTTCATCTTGCCTCCCTTGCGCTTAAAGCTTATGCCTTTGCGCTTGTTGGATTCAGCCATGTAAAGCTGATCGGAAGCCTTAGTTGCTTCTAAGCACTCATTTTCTAACTCAACATGACGCAAAATATCATCAAACATTTTGATGTTATCATTGTGAGTCATGTTGATCTTCATATTCTCCTAGCTGGAGGGAAGAGATCGGATTACAGCTTGTACCTGCTACTCATCAGTGACATTATGCCCAGCATTCTTGAGTTCACGGATCATGTTTGACATTTCCCTAAAGTGCTGCCTCATTGTATGATTCTGGCGCTTCCTATAAGTGTCAAATTTGATGGTTAGCCTTCTTAGCTTAGTGGTTGAAGTACCACCATACTTGTCTTTCAGGGCTATCCACATGTTCTGGGCAATCTCAAACTTTTCATATACACACATGAGGTCATCATCCATGCTGCTCAGGATCGTAATCCGAGCTATGCTATTCTTCTTCTTCCAAGCCTGATAGACCTCCATGTCTCTTCTGTTTTGAGCAGATGTACCTGACTCGAGCGGTACCATAGTGTTTGTCAGGGTTTCAAGAGCATCTTGCTCTTCAAGAATGTACTGAATTTTCCGGTGCCAAATATCATAATTTTCACCATTCAGTTTCTCACCCTTGTTTAGTTCAGCAATGATATTCTTTGAAGCTGAAGTCATTTCCTGAAATGATGTTCATTTTTATTTAGAGACTTGTAATCTATATCCTTCTATATCTATACTAGCACATCCACTATTCATTTCACTATAATATTGTGGCAACAATACACTCATAAATATGAAAAATGAATCCTTGGGCAAGAATCGAAAAAAGTAGTCAAGCCACCCATCATCATCCAATTCCAATTATTCGCTAAATCATATTTATAAGTGTTTTTGTGCAAAACAGTCCTAATTTCATTTCTCAATAGAGACAGGACACCCACATATGTATTAATTATATATGACAATTTAACTATATAATCAATATTGATAAAACGACGTATCATAAATGATAAAGCAATAAAACTACATCATCCATATACTAAACATAAAATGAAATAAACAACGTAAATGTAAATACTATTTACAACATGATAATAAAAATTAAAAAAAAAAAATCATATCAATCATGCAGATAATGGGTACGAGAAGTGATCTCCTCATGATACTCTCTCATGTACTGGTCGAAATCAATCGTCATCTCAGGATCCTCCTCGTTTGATGAGATGTCTATAACCTCAACCATCTCATCCTCAGAAGTATCCATGACATCTATGTCCATATCATCATCTGATATATCAATGACCTCTATATCATCCTCGTCATCTGAAATGACTATAAACAGTAAATGACTATATCATCCTCGTTATTCAAATCTTGACAGTAACAGTAAATGAAAAACACAAAACAGAGTATATAAACATGTTAAAAAGGAGAACCTAGAATGCAGTGGAAGACGTTCCAATTCGCGTTGTTCAACCAGTGGTCGGATCTCGATCGCCAAACGGGAAAGAAAACACAAACCACAATGATAAATGCTTTGTCTCACTTTATCTATTTTTCTCTGTTTTTCATGTATCTCTCGCCCCTGTTTCTCTTCAGTTTTTCATCTGTTTTTCATCATCATCTCTCAAGCAATCAAACTGAAACTTTTATAGACAGTAACTGCTTCATGCAGTTACATTTTCAAAAAAACAAGCAAACTGCTTCCAACTGCCAATTGCAGTTGATGATGATTTGGATTTGGGTTTGGGTCATCTTGGGTGGACCCGACCCAAAACCATACAACCCAACAGTCATATTAGGAAATTTTAAGCTAACAGGTACTCAAGGGCTTTTTATTTCTCAATTTTCTATAATTTGTTTATTTGATTTTTTATCTGCCAGGTACTTCCTATATGTTCCACCTCCCATTTACAGTGTTATATAATTTAATAATATTTTTATTCTTATGTTTATCAAGGCTCATGATTTCAGTGTTGCTACATTTAATGATTGGGCAGTTATTTATTGTGATCAAGTATGCTTTCTTTTTTTTGCATGGCAGTTTGCCAATAGATCCTTCAAGATTGTAATTTGCCTGTTTATTCATATTTTCTTTCTTTTGTTTTAACCTTGCTGTTATATCATTTCTGAGCGTGAGAAGGAGTTTCATGTTGGTTGCTTGCGAGATAGTGGGATGTGTGATTTAAAAGCAAGTCTAGGAACCATAAAACAGTTATTACTAATGTGCTTGTTGATTGAAAAAATAGTATTTTTAAGAACTCTTTTGCGGGAGATTCCCGTAACTCTTTTGCAGGAGATTTCCATAAGTCACTGGTTTTGTTGTTATGACTGCAATGGTATATGTGTTGCTTTACACGATCTTATTTTTAAGCAAGAACAGAGGATTCCAACTTCATAGTTAAGTACAGTAAACAAGTTTTTTTCTCATTCTTTTTCTATACTTTAAAACAAGTTGATTAAGTCTTATGTTTTTCTAATTTCAGATAAGTTTGGAGCTGCCCTGGCCCTTGTAAAGTCAGATATTGGTGGTAACATTGCATTAAGACATGCATACTTTGAACACGATCACTCAATTTAGATATACAATTTACCTGTCTTAAAACATATCTTTTATTTGTCCTGCAATGGTAAACACTGCTTACAAGTTATATTTTCTTATTGCTACTATTTTTGAAATATCTCCTGGAATATATTTGCTCTTGGTAATTATATGGTGTAATCAAAACAAGTTCTTGCAGGTTGTGTTTGGTATTCTTTGTTGGGAATTTGAACGTTGATCTGCTTCTTATCAATTCATTTAGTCAAAATGTGTTTCTTTTCCCTAACAATAAAGTATGATATTTTGTGTTTACAAGTGTCCTCTGGTACTCTAGTACTGAACTTATGTCATTTGCTCATTTTGCTTGTAGATGTTGGAGAATAAATATGCATCCAATCCCAAAGAGTTCGAACATTTCTACATCGTGAGTAGTATAGTTACCACAGGTTTTGTGATTATGTGATTTATGTTCATATCTGTACTAATAATTATATGTCTATAAGTACGTACATCACATACTATAATGGGATTTTTATAGTTTTTGTTATGTATGTAATTTTATGGAATTGTATATAATGTTGGTGACAAATTGTGAAATTAATAAATGCATTAATTTCTTTCCAAATTAAAATTAATATTATAAGTCATATATATATATACAAGCATCGGCTCATTCATTCATATATATGTATAAAAAAAAAAAAAAGGTATAATTCCGCAACATATTCTGCATATTGCGTTATACATCTACAGTAACATACAATTGAAGTTGTTATAGAAATATAATTACATGGTATTGTGCGTTGCTATAAATGAGCATGAAAACTTCAGGTTCACGTTGTTACGTGTTGCATATGTTGCTATAATGTTTATAGCAATGTACAACATGATGTTTTTGTTAGTGTAAAGCAATTTACGTTTAAAGTTGTTGAAAAGGTATACTTTTTGACAACATGCTCATCCGGTATAAAAGGGTGCGCATTGTGAAAGGATTTAGCAACACATTCTGCATGTTGCCGCATTGTTGATTTCTAGTAGTACGATTGTGGATGCATGATTTACTACAAGAAATGGGTTGGGAAATTGTTAGTGAACAAGATCGTAATGAGCCTGGCAAATGGAGTAGGTTATGGCTGTCAAAGCATGTATGTGGTGTGTTGACAAGAAATTAAGGTAAGATATTTCCTATAAAATAAACCTGTACATTGTCTATACAAAATGCAATATATAGATCAATGTAACATTTCTGTATATCGATTGGCAATTCACTTGCTCTTTACTTTTTGTTTATTCGGGAACACAATCCATTGAAGGTATAATGCTTGGCATACCTAAACCAGGGATTAATCTCTTGAGCAGAAAATCATTTTTTGCCATGAGCAATCTAAGACTACTCAAAATCAGTAATATTCAGTCCTGTGAAGACCTTGAATACCTCTCTAATGAGTTGCAGTTTCTTAAATGGCATGAATACCCTTTGTATACAATGCCTCCAAGTTTCCATCCGGAGAATCTTTTTAAACTAGATATGTGCTACAGAAAAATCAAATGTCTTTGGAAGGGCATTAAGGTACTGAATCTTGATTTCTTTGAATAAATTGTGAAGTGATCAATGGAAGCCTTTTGATAATTTTACCTTATGTTTATGATAGCATTTCGAAGAGTTGAAAATCATTAAGCTTCATTACTCACATAACCTTGTCAAATCCCTAGACTTTACAATGGTGCCAAATCTTGAGAGGCTGGATCGTGAAGGCTGTACAAGATTACTTGAGGTTCACGAATTAGTTGGATTTTTGAAACGACTTGTATTGACTTTGAAAAACTGTGAAAATCTTTCGAGTTTTCCAGCAAATGTCCGTTGTTTGAAATCTTTCAAGAGTCTAAAATCTCCATTGCTGCATAAAACTGGACAAACTGCCACAAAACTTGCAGGAAGTTGAGTGTCTGGAAAAGCTAGATGGAGGTGGGACTGCAATAGGACAAGTACCACCCTCCATTGTAGGGTTGACAAACCTTAAGAAATTATCTTTCCATGGATGTAAAGGGCAACCAATCCACGTATTGAGTTCTTTACTCTGGCCATTGTTGCCTAAAAGATGTCAGGATTGCGCAGGTATATTGTTGCCTCCTCTTGCAGGCTTGTGCTTTCTGAAAACGTTAGGACCACGGTGACTGCAATCTTTTGGAAGGAGCAATCCCAGATGATATTGGATCTTTATCCTCCTTAGAAGAATTAAATCTAAGCAGAAACAAATTTGTTAGCCTACCGGAAAGCATTTGTCAACTATCAAAACTGAAAATTCTTTGCATGGAGAAATGCCAGAGGCTTCAGTCATTACCCAAACTTCCACCTGAAATAGTTTTTGTTGGGGCAGACAATTGTAATTCATTGGAACATTATCAAGTGCAACAGAGCTGAGCACTTCTCAATGCACCGCACTGCATTTTTTCAATTGCTTCAAATTGGTTGAGAATCAAAGTGAGAAAAACAGATTGCCAGTTATGTTGTTGAAGCGCCACCTTCAGGTTTGTCTCTCTGCTTTTTTCAAGCGCTAGTTTATAATTGTGAATACTATGATATCATAACTTGTCAACATAAATTGATTTTACAAATGTGCATTATCGTTAGTTGCATTTACACTATATATAAACGTTAATACTTTGAAGTTACCTTACATCACTTGTATGCAATAATATTGTACAAAGCACATGCCTTAACTCATGCACAGGAAAACAATGCGTTATATATGTGCACGTAGACGAAGCAACTTCTCTGTTCTGCTGATAATGGCAATGTATGAGAACTTAATTTCCAATTTGTTTGATCTGTTTCTAGATGTAGTTGTCAAGTAAAAAGTATGCTTTGATTTAGACTATTGAAACAGTATGATAATCTTGTTACAGGAAGTTTCAGTTCATTCAACTTAGTTTCATTTATGTCTTTCTGGAAGTGAAATTCCAAAGTGGTTTAGGCATTGGAGTGAAGGGCCTGAAGTAGAACTTGGACTGTCTCCCAATTGGTTTAATAACGAATTCCTAGGATTCCATTAAAGTGGTTTAGGATTTTTTGGTAATGTCTACTCTTTGTCCAAGAAATTTATATGCCTTCCTTGCTTGTCCTCCCATCTCTGATGTAATCATGCTTTTATGGTAGCCTTAAATTTGTCTGGTTTTAGGGTTGTAATTTAGTGGTTCTCAAATTTTAAAAAGTTTTTAAAAAAATATATTATTATATAGGAAATGATTTTGATTTTAGGATTTAATTAGATAATAACACAAAGAATATAGATCAAATTTGATTAGACCAAAAAATATATATATTAATTAATGTACTTTATAAGAGCTTTTGTTTTTAAAATTATTATCAAATAGGTAAAAAATCGGGATGTTTCGAAATCAATCATTATTTATATGCATCAAATATTTACTTTCACCTATGAATTAAAATGATATCCACATATCTGACAATCAAGCATAAATTTAATTAGTTGAAAATTAAATAAAACTAATAAAACAAAGGGGAAACCCAAGGGTTGGGTTAGCTGTGCGATTGTTTTCAGTTGACTATTATGTTTACATTTTATAAAAGAAAATGACGTTAGACTGTATCCCAACTGTTCTCATACACGTCCTCATCGTGCGCATGCTGTTTCAAACTCAGCCCAATAAATTTGTCTGCTTTGAGGCATCAGGTTGACCTGACCACCACCCCGCATGAGTAATGACATCAACATTTGCTGGCAGCAACTTAATTTGGTTTACTTTAATTGTTTTCACCATCTAAGATCTTCACCTAATTAATTGTTTTTCTCCATCACATGAATGTATTGACAACTTACTCGGACCTTTTTGCTTCTTATTTTCTAGAACATATATGGATGTATAGTTATTACACAGAAATTGAAGATCAGACCAAGAATGAAGTAAAAATCTACTCTAGAAGCTCATATTTTCGTTGTAGCCATTGAAATTGAGGGATTATTTATTTATATGATAGTTAAATTTATGCACACTTTTAACTTCTTTGTTCTTGCTGATCATGGCATTATACAATAGCTCAATTTTGAGTTGTTTCTTTTAACTGTAGAGTTCTAGAAGAGAAACGATTGTGCTATATTGTTAACTATCTAAACTTAGTTGTCTTAGATCCCTTAGTGAATCTCAATTGTTGCAGCTCTAGCATATTAATATGTAGACTCTTTTACATTAATTGAAATCTTATACTATATAAAGTTTCTTCTCCGTATGTCAATATGAGTTATTTAGAGGGCTGCAGAGCAATGATACTCAAAATGATCAATGTTAGCAATATATATATATAATTAATCAGAGTGGTGCAATTGGAGAAGCTTCAATCAGGTGTTTCATCTGCAAGTTGCTCCGATATACAGAGTGCTAGACTTAGTGATCGTGAACTTGATCAATGATGTGTCACTATATTATAAAAGATCTTAAAAAAAAAAAGAATCTTACAAATGATGTGTCTACCGTTCTGGCAAATGTGTGTTGATGACCCACATTGTTATATCTAGTCAGATGGAGGAAGGAGGCAAGAAAGTGGATTGAAGACTTGTGGATGGAAAGCAGATCCAGAAAATTACAAGAAAGAGGCACGAAAGTTGTAGAGTTCTTGTAATTGATATGAATTCTGTCACTCAAGCTTTCAACTAGGCAAAGCCAAGTTGAGTAATAATTATTAAAGTTGAATGGTTTTTCTTTTTACAAACTATTCTACAGTTTATTCATTTTTAATTTTCTTTTTTACCAATATAATTAAGTATAACTTCCACTATAAGAGAAAGGTCACTTCACAGTAGAGAAAGGTCATTTCACAGTTTGTGATCGAATTAGTTAGAGTGAGACTTGAACATATCAATTAGTCAAGGAACGAGCACAGCTTAGAATTCAACTACTATAAGGGAGAGGACTCGCTACACTTCGTGTGTATTAGTAAATGTGAAATTTAAACCCTTATTACAAATATAATACAAGGAATTGCCCAACCACTTATTTGACTTTTTATTTTTCACTTATTGCATTTAATGAGTCTCAAAAAGTTATTTGTTTGATATCTTAAGTAATAAAATTATTTAAATAACTCTTAAAATCGCTAGATTAAAAGTGAAAATATTTCACTTTTCACATAAATGAATTAAATTTGAATATTTTATTTTTTAACCTGTATAAGTCAATTTTTAATTTAACACAAAATATATATATGAATAATGGGTAGTTAATTAGATGTCAATCTAGTTGAGATGTAGTTTAACTATAGTGATGCTTTGAATCTTATTTATTTTAGTATTAGCTATTGTTTCCAGGGATAACCTCTGGAATAAGATGGTTGTACAAAGATAGACTGAGACTTCAAACGAACTCTATCTTCATGTGAAAGCTAGTCTTGAGAGATTACCGCAACAACTATCATATCAAACTTTCAATGAATTTATAGTTTATGTCGAATATATCATCTTTTTTATTTGATTAATTATTGCTAGTGTAGAAAATAAAATTTATTAAACAAAATTGATTGGTAAATTAAGAATAAATGGATTAATAAAAAATTGATAAAAAAAATAAATGTATGTAAATAAATTCGAATCCAATTTGAGTATCTTATATTTTACAATTAACCCCAATAGTTAATATTGTTAAAAGAAATTGCATATAATTAAACTGAGTTTTTTTTTTTTTTTTTTTTATGGAAAGTTTTGAGTAATTGCTTCTACACATTTATGATTATTTATTTCATTTGAAAAGATGCTAACATTGAAAATATATATATATATATATATATATAAAAGGTGATGATGAGGCTAGGCTGAGACTAAGAGACGTGTGACTTGAGGTGTGAGAGCAAACAAGTGAAATCAAGTTGGTAGGTGGAAGTCTGAAAAGTCAACACGTTTGTTAAGGATGAAAGCCATTGTATTGTCAAATGTTATAGCTTTCCACCCATAAGTCTTCAATCCATTTTCTTGACAAATGTGTGTAACCCACGATGTTATAGCTAGTCACATGGGAGATGCAGGCAAGAAATTTTCTTATTGTACATTTTTTTAAATATATTTTTTATTTTTAAAATATGTTTTTGAAAATAATTAACTAACATATTTTAAAAAATGGTGTCAAATATCATCTTTTTTTTTTCCATTTTCAAAAATGTATTTTATAAAATATTTATCTAAACATGTTTACTCTCATTTTTTTTTCTTAAAAATTAAAAAACACTTTTAAATATAGATTTAAACAACACATTACTTTCATTCATTTACAATGGCATTTGCGCTATTAATCAAGAATGAATAACCATACGCACAACATAATAAAGAAATTTGCACTGAAATCAATAACCATACGCACATCATAATCAAGAAATTTCCTGGACAGTGCAGCCTCTGAAAGTTGATGGAAAATTTGAGGTTGTCTGTCTCTGTTATGCTATTGGCATAAGGACTGCGTTTGCTACTGGATTCATAGATTCAATATTAATACTAGCATCTCCCAGAGGTTCAATAGTACCATGTGTACTGCCTTCTTGATGAGAAGGTGAGCAGTAGATTCTTGAGTTAGTAAAATTAAGAAAAAAGGGTACATTTGATATTGAGTAGAGTTTAAAAAGAAATTAAAAAACTAAACTAAATTTTTTATGAGGTATACATACAATTTTTGAAAGATAAAAATAGAGTTACGTTTCAAAAAAATATATATAGTTGCTTTCTTAATTATTTGCTGGCCCAACACGGCACATTTTGTTTAACAACGACACAGCCATGTTTCATTAAAATAACTAATTTCATTACCGTAGAATAGACTTCATTTCTTTAACGTGGTCATTATTTAGCAGCTCATTTGATAAGAGCCTTAGCATATAAAAAATAAAAAAGAAGTTAAAATGTCAAACCAATGACATAAAGAGGACATATTTCTTTAACATTGACAAAATGTAGCCAGAAAACCAAAACAAACAAACAAGCTATCAACCCTCCAATGGCAACTTCCAACACTCAGAAAAAACGAGCTACTGCTAATGATTCTTCACTCTCGGCTTCCAAGAGGCAGAAATACTCCACAGCTTCCGCTTCTGGTGGCAATAGTCGACGGACATACGAGGTGTTCTTGAGTTTTAGAGGTGAAGATACACGCAACAACTTCACTGATCATCTGTATGCTGCTTTGAATCAGAAAGGAATTTACACATTTAGAGATGATGAAAGACTTGAGAGAGGAAAAGAGATTTCATCTGAACTCTTGGAAGCAATTGAAAGATCAATGGTTTCAATCATTATCTTATCCAAAAACTATGCTTTTTCTACATGGTGTTTGGATGAACTTGCAAAGATTGTTGAATGCATAGAGGCAAAGGATGAGACTGTTTTCCCAGTTTTTTACAAGGTAGATCCATCAGATGTGAGAAAACAGAGAGGAGATTTCAAGACAGCCTTTGATAAACATGAACAAGATTTCAGGGATAACCTGGAGCAGGTGAAGAGGTGGAGATCAGCTTTCAGAAAGGTTGGCGAACTCACTGGATGGTCTTTACATGACAGGTAACTTTGTGCCTTTAAACTTTAAAGCCTTGAAATTCTATGATATTTGTTACGTTTGACATTGGTTAGGCTACACAGAAAAAATGTCACTAATGCTTCTTTTTGACATGATTTTAACACCTTTACAAGCTTTTCCTTGTTGGGTGGCTTGAACAGATCATGCTCTCAAAATATAATGCAAACTATAAATTATTATTTCCCGTTAGGGTTTAAATAGTTAGCATTTTTCTTCCCTGCAGTTCTGAAGCTAAGCTGATCACTGATATTGTCGACAAGATTTGGAAAAGATTGAATCAAATTCAAAATTTGCCAAGTATCAATGAGGAACTTATTGGAATAGATTCTCGTGCGAATGAGATTTGTAAGCTTCTAGGACCTGATATTTCAGATGAAATTCGCTTTGTTGGCATTTGTGGGATGGGAGGAATTGGTAAAACTACAATTGCTAGAGTTGTATATAAAAGGCTTTCATACAAGTATGAAGGTAGTTGCTTTCTTGCCAATGTTAGAGAAGTCTCTGAAAAAAAGGGTATTGAAAGTTTACAGGAAATGCTTCTTCATAAGGTCTTAAAGGAAAAAGATTTGAATATATGTGATTATCATAAAGGAATTAGTTTGATTAGAAAGCGGCTATATGGGAAGAAGATCTTTCTTGTTCTTGATGATGTGAATCAATTGAAACAATTAGAAAGGTTAGCTGGAAAGAAAGATTGGTTTGGCTCTGGAAGCAGAATCATCATTACAACTAGAGACGAACATGTGTTGACAAGCCATGAAATTAATAATGTATATAAGGTCAAAGGATTAGATTATGATGAAGCTCATAGACTCTTTCGTTTGAAAGCCTTCAAACGCATGGGACAAACAAATGATCATGTTGAGCTCTCAAAGCGTGTTGTATGTTATGCAAATGGACTTCCACTAGCTCTTGAAGTGTTGGGATCATTCTTGTGTGATAGAAATGTCAATGAATGGAAAAGTGCATTGGAAAGATTACAAGCAGTTCCTAATCCAGAAATTGTGAAGATACTTCGAATTAGCTATGATGGATTAGAAAGGATGGAAAAGGAAATATTCTTAGATATTGCATGTTTCTTCAAAGGAAATGATAAAGACCGAATCATAAAAATATTTGATAGTTGTAATTTTCACCCAGTTATTGGTATAAGAGTTCTTGTAGAAAGATCTTTGATAACTATTGAAAATAACAAATTGCAAATGCATGATATGGTGCAAGAAATGGGTCATGAAGTTGTTCGCGAACAACACCCTATTGAGCTTGGCAAATGGAGTAGACTATGGCTGTGTAAAGATGTCCATCGCGTGTTGGCTGGAAACATGGTAAGATATTTTCCAAAGAATATAGCTAATTACACATTAATATTTCATAGAATGCCTAAATTTCACGATTCAATTAATTTCTTTTTATTAATTATGCACATTGTTCATTCTTATTATCAGGGAACTTCAACTATTGAAGTTATGATGATTGTTGATTATGAAAAAGATTTTATTCACGCGAATGGTAAATGCTTCTCAACCATGACTAATCTAAGACTTCTCGATATAAGTAATGTTCACATTTCTGAAGACCTTGAGTACCTATCGAATGAGTTACGGTTTTTGAAATGGTGGGGATACCCTTTGAAGACTTTGCCTTCAAGTTTCAATCCGCAAAAACTTTTTCAACTCAGCTTGTGTTTTAGCCGCATTGAGTACCTATGGAATGACATTAAGGTACACTATCATAATTGTTTTTAAAAACATTATAAAGGTCATGAAAGCTAGTTTTTGAATAATTTGTTTTTGTTGATACAGCTTTTCAAAGAGCTAACAACTATTGAGCTCAGTCACTCCCAAAACCTTATTAGAACTCCAGACTTTACAAGGATTCCAAACCTTGAGAGGCTAGATCTTGCAGGTTGTACAAGATTACTTGAGGTACACAAATCGGTTGGATTTCTCGAACGGCTTGTTGTACTGAATTTGGAAAACTGTGAAAATCTTCTACAATTTCCAAGCAATGTTTGTGGCTTGAAATCTCTTAAGATTCTTAATCTTCATGGCTGCTCAAAACTAGATAGACTGCCCCTCAATTTAGAAGAAATGGAGCATTTGGAGGAGCTACATGTCGCTGGGACTGCTATAAGACAATTGCCACACAACGTCTGTGGTTTGAAATCTCTTAAGATTCTTAATCTTCGTGGTTGCTCGAAACTAGACAGACTGTCTCTCAATTTGGAAGAAATGGAGCATTTGGAGGAGCTACATGTCGCTGAGACTGCTATAAGACAATTGCCACACAACATTTGTGGCTTGAAATCTCTTAAGATTCTTAATCTTAGTGGCTGCTCGAAACTAGACAGATTGCCCCTCAATTTGGGAGAAATGGAGCATTTGGAGAAGCTAGATGTCAGTGGGACTGCTATAAGAGAAGTACCATCATCCATTGCACAATTAACGAACCTTAGAACATTTTCATTATGTGGATGTAAAGGAGGACCACCGAAAACATTGAGTTCTTATCTATTTTCACTGTTGTTGCGAACTAGAAAGCCTGACTGCATGGGTTTGCTGTTACCTCCTCTTGCAGGTTTGTCCTCTTTGAAAAAATTAGATCTTTGTGACTGCAATCTTTTGGATGGAGCAATCCCGAGAGATTTTGGCTCCTTATACTCCTTAAGAGAGTTATATCTCGGTGGAAACAACTTTGTTAGCTTGCCAGATTCCATCAGTCAATTATCTAAGCTTCGAACTCTTTCCTTGGACAAATGCCATAAGCTTCAGTCATTGCCAAAGCTTCCACCTAGATTAAATTTTGTAGGGGCAGTAGATTGTACTTCCTTGAAAACAATATCAAGTGTACTAGAACTCACCTCTCCAAGGGTTAGACTAAACTTTCTCAAATGCTTCAACCTGGTTGAGACTCAAGGCAGGGACAACAACAGTTTGGCACTTATGTTGCTGAAACAATGGCTTCAGGTTGCTCTTTCCTAAACAAGCTTCTGATATATTTCCTTAAAATTTTCTAGCATTTGTCTTCTGTGGTTTCCTTAAAATTCTAAGTCCTGTTGCTATGACACTTTTTTGTTTTATTATATTGATAAAATAAAAGGCGTTTGATATTTACAACAAGGTGTTTATTGAAAAGAAGCTCTAAAAAAACAAATAGAAAAACAGAGAAACCATGGATGGATATCAAAGCAATACTTCATGAATGGTGACCTCGTAAGAGTTATAAGGCAGAGAACATATAATCACAATCATGGTCTGTAAAACTGTTTTGATCATGATAACCAATCTCATGAACCTTGCGGTGATGACTCTCTGTTGTCAGGTGCACCTGAGCTAATGCTGTGTAGTTGCTTGTTTCTGCCATGATTAGAATGATGATCATTACTAGTAACTTTAACATTTATATATATCTTTTACCCATTTATATATGTATCATTTCATCTTTTTTAATCCAACATTTTCTATTGCAGATAAATGTTACCAATTGTGGTTCCTTTTCACAGACATTCCTTTCTAGTCCACATATTGTTCTCCCTGGAAGTGAAATTCCAAAATTTTTCAGTTGTCAGAATGAAGGGTCTAAAGTATATGGAAGACTATCTGATGACTGGTTAAATGATGAACTTATCGGATTTGCTGCGTGTGCAGTGTTTTCACCCTGTGATCATTCGGATCGTGTCAAGATTGGGTGTGATATAACGACAACTGCCAATGATTTTGATGCCCCTTTCTCAACTATCAAATCTGATCACCTTTGGTTGCGCTATATACCACGCGAAGGATTTAATTATCGTGCTCCATTTGAAGCTGTTAAGGTACACTTTGGCATCTATTGTGAAAGACGACATGGGAGGAACTGTGGTGGCATTCGTCCATTACCTGTGGTGAAGAGGGGTGGCATTCGTCCACTTTACAAGCGCGATGTAGAGCATCTTGAGGACTTATCAGCAACAGATTTTCGAATGTGTTTGGTCGAACAAACTGATAAGGTCGTGACTCAAAGCAATAATGAAATAATTCATTTTGGTCGATAGGAATTCTGCTTTGATGCACGTGATGATGATAGTGAGATGACTCCTCATAAAGAGGAGCTTATCTGCTGTGCGCTGCAAGGTTCTTCCATCATCTCTTCGTCTCTCTCCATTTCATTCGGACTTGGCAGCTTGTTTTAGGTTCAGTTGAGGTGGGGGGTTTTCTGTTTTTCGTTCTTGAATCATGTGAAGTTTTGATTTTTATGTTTTTGGTTGGTTTTTGTTTCCATTTTATTAGCTAATTCAATGGAGTTTCTTTTTTTTTTTGGTTTGGATTTTTGTTTTTTGAAGGTCAATTTTGTGCAGGAGGTTTTTATGTTAGTGGAGATTGAATTTGTTCTATTGGGTAGTGTTGGACATTTTTATAACTATGCATGGCAGTTGATATTCTATTTTTTTTACTTGTTAATGTAGGAAAGTGATGAACTTTATCCATGAGAAGTCATTTTTAGTTGAAATTTTTGTCTGTGTGTGGTCCAGTGTGCACATGTGATGACTATGGCTGTTCAAAGGCTATGGGTTTTGTAAACAGTTGATTCAATGCGATCATTTGAGTTTATTTCAATTTTTTTTTTTAATAGATTTTTGGTTAGATAATTGATTGGTGTTGTGTTTAGATCTTAATTTCAGGTTTGATTGACGTTGGATTGATGTTATTTGTTAATTGGGTTTTTCTAAATTTTGCATATTTTAATGGATGTGTGCTTGTTTTGGATTCTGCATTGTAATTGAAAAATCAAGTGGGATGGTTGAGAATTCTCAACCATTTTGAATTCTCGATCAACTAATTTGGTTGAGAATTCTCAACCAAACTTCAATGATATTCCTGGTAAAGAATCGAGTGAAACACATAACCTTCCCTTCACTCACTTTGCTCAAATAGATTTATGCCCAATGAAACATCAACAAAATAACCAGACAACAACAAAATCGTAATGTAATTGATGCTGGTTTTGCACTCAAATGTGGAAGAGATTTAGTTCTCTTATTATGGTGGTTGGACCAGGTTGGTGATTTGGGTCTATCTAAGGCGAAATGTCGGACACTAATCTCGGGTGGTGTACAGGGAACACTTCAATGGACGGCACCAGAGCTTCTGAATGGCAGTAGCAGCCTGGTCTCTGAGAAGGTTTATGCCTCTGTGTATTTTCTCAAATTTTTATATAATATAGTATCTTGTTTTCTGCAGCTCCAAAAACATGAGATTCATATTTCAATATGTCTTGTTTTCTAGGTTGATGTGTTTTCATTTGGCATTGCGTTGTGGGAGCTCCTTACTGGGAAAGAACCATATGCAGACTTGCACTACGGGGCTATTATAGGTAATTTTCAAACTCAAATATCTTTTATTTTTGTTGTTCCCATTGATTGGCTATTATAGATAATTGACCTGGAATGCCGTGCAGGTGGTATTCTGAGCAATGCATTGCGACCACCAGTGCCAGAATCTTGTGATCTCGAGTGGAGATCCTTGTTGGAGAGATGCTGGTCAGCAGAGCCACCAGAGAGACTGATCTTCACCGAGATTGCAAATGAGTTGCGTTAAATGGCAGCCAAGATTCCTCCGAAAGGACAGAACCAAACACAACAGCCACCCTCCTCCTCAGGACGGCCCTAAGTTCAGAAATAGTTCCGGATGAGTTAGTTATAGTTGTAGTATCATTGCAGATTGTGTTTGCCAGTTTGTTGACTTTGTTTAAATCCTCAAGCCGTACAAAGACGTCCCCATGTGTTTTGTTTAAAATGGAACATATGAAAGGTCTCATTTCTTTTTTAATTGTTTGGTTTTTGAATGGAAGTTATAGGTCTCATATGTATTTTCAGATTAGAATGGAAAACCATTATAACTCTGTTTCGCTGATACTTCCTCTTCTGTTTCTCTTCAACTTCCTCCTGCCTTTTGGCATCTATTCCTATAAAACCCCTCTTCTACTATCAACACATTAGACAGCAATAATCCAGTACAAGAACAACTCACTTGATTTAGTGACTGTATACAGACCCAGAAGTAGATCCTTAGTATTGGACTTTAATAAATATGAGAGGTTCCTCATTCTATGACATATGTCGGTAGAATGGAGCAATACATTGTAGCAAAACAACTAAGAATGTAGAAGAGGATACAATTACAACCCTGTGAATCAGTAGCAGTTGATGGAGAGCGCTCTTTTTGGAACACAACTTTCCCATTATTAACAGCAAGAACCCAACAATTCTTTGACAGTTTCTTAGCACAATATTTGGCCACAGATAAGAATGATCGGATGGTATGGTGACTCTGAGCAGTTCCCACTATCACTTTGGATGCAGAATAAGAAATGGCGTCTCTAACCAAAATCTTTCGAATTGATGTACCTCTGCATATTTTAAGCTTCAGATCCACCTGCAACCCCACATTCAATTATGGAAATACTAGAACATGAAACAAACTATAAAAAACTCAGAGACTGAATTTTTATTTTTTCAGGAACTAAAGAAACAGCAGATTGTTAACAGCACTAGACTTGAATTTCTAATTATTGAAGAAAACAAAAATGGAAGTTAACCAAAAAAAAAAAAAAAAAAACAGAGCTCAAGTAACATACCTGTTTCAAGTTGCAGAAGCCTTCATATACAGCAGGAACAGAGTCAAAAGCTTTAACAAGTGAGAGCAGCAAAGACTTGCCATCTCGATCCACAATTTCTACATTTGACAAACACTTTAGATACACCACCCAGAAGACAACGAAGAAACCAAGTGCCTCCACAACTATTTACCACTCGCCACGTCTACAAACGTCCAGAACCCAGACTCCACAGCTACACGAACGTGCGCGGGCACACACATCAAAATTCCAATTTTTCAGCAAATTCAAACGAAACCCACCAAAAAATTCCAATCTTTAATCAAAGTCAAATCACTATAAAATTCCAATCTTTAATCAAACTCAAGTCAAACCCAGACTGTGATCACTGGGTGTGACTCAAGCAACATTGCCGTGTTGCCTTCTGGGTTCTCATATCTTCCTGATGGACTTGAATCAAGGCCTCTAGTGATCACTTCTAGGCAAGAGGAGAAGAACACAGATGGAGGATCTTTGCCTAATATAGCATTCCAAATCACAAATAACTCTCCCACAGCCAGGCTAACCATGGAATCAGTTGAGTCTGTAAAGTGTAAACACACTCATTTTAGTCAATATATGCTATCCAAAACAAGCACATAAATACTATCAAAGACCTAAAAGCAACTCCAAAATAATTTTGTCTATATACAAGATATAGCTCCAACATCAAACGTAGGGATGTCAGCATGCTGGTGGTGCTTCTATCCTACAGAAAGTAACTAACTTAACTTTCCAAATGTCATTTCCTAGAGATAGCGATTCCAACCTTCGAGAATCAATTGATATCGTAGTATGCAAGGAAACAAAATGCTCAGCATAGCAGCATCACAACCTTAATACTAATTACTTAACAGCCCCATTACTTATACAGTGGAACGTCAAAAAACCACATAGAACAATCTTCACTACAAGGCATTATCTTCAAAATACATCATCCGCAATGCCAATACAGTTGAAAAAAATTATCTACCAAGCATAGTTCCTTTTTGTAGACCTTATTCCAGTTCTTTGTTAGCCAAAACCCCTAGCCCGTTACACCCGATAAAAGGCCTGCTGATTGATAGGAAAGCATGATTGCTTAAAATCAGTTATTTTATGTTTTGCACTGTCCTTAGATATTTAGTTCTTTCAAGAGATCTTGTTTGCACTTCATTGTTTTTCATTCATGAATTATTATACAAGCAATGTGAAGACTTGAATGTTTCTTGATGCATAAATTCTTAATTGCTTGTATGTTATGAGAGTTTTTGCCTTAGGGCTCATGAGAAAAATGAGTGATTTCTAATGAGGCATAGAATTGAGGCGAAATAAATCCGCGTTGTGTGCGCATAATGTTGTCGAAATTCAACTGCTAGGTGATGAGCTGGAGATGATTGACAACTGTGTGGGGATAACTAGTGACTTATTTTTAGTCGAGGTTCAAGATTGCAAGTGTGTTAGTTTTTCATGCAACAACACTAGATGATTTGTTAATGTGTTTGCACATGATTGGATTATGTTTGTGGGCATCGTAGTTGGTAAACCTTCAGGAGACACTACTCCTCCTACTAGGGACACCTAAAGGTTTAAAAGCTTGTTGCATACATTAAATGTCATCCTGTTTACCTACGAAAATGGATTTGTTTTTATTTTTGTGTTTTTAGTGTTGTTTTGTTTTCTGAATTTGCTCGAGGGCGTGCAAATGTTAGGTTTGTAGGTATTTAATCATCTAAAATTACACATGATTTCGTGTTCCTAATCTACGCTTTTGTGATGAAACTCGAGTGAAATGCAGTCATTCTGATGTTTTCTGAGTATTTTATTTAGGTATTAAAGTTAAGGGACTCAAAAGCAATTTGTCATGAAAAAGATGTAATTTTGCAAAAGTCAGGGGCTTAAATGTAATATGCCTCTAAGCCTTGTCAGGGAGGAGTGGCTTATAGGCTTCATTTGCATAAAAGGCGCAAGTCTTGACTGCGAGCAATGACTTGTGACTAAGGGTTGCTAGTGGCTTACAAGTTTTGATTTGCGTATTTCACTTACGAGAAAAACTGCAAAGATGAATTGTAATGTGTTGCTTGTGGATAAAGCTCGCCAAAGACCAAATCAACCCTTTATGAGTAAATATTCGTGGAAATCTTGGATATGAGGAGAGAATGAAGCAAAGATAATCAGAGGATTTTTCTCTCATTCAAGGCAGGGAATCAAGGAATTGAAGGATAATCAGAGGATTTAAGGGATTCCGAGGATTAAATTGAACAAGATTTTCTCATTTTAAAGCCTATAAATCGGTTGCTTCGTTCAACAGACGGGGAATTACATATGCAGAGATAAGAGTGACGCAGAAGCAAAAAGGAGGAACCTCAGCAGTAGAGCGGCAGCAATGCGTTATTCAAGCAATTCCAATGTTGCTGACTTTAGTATTGTCCCAATTCTGTTCAAGTTCAATGACAAAGGGCATTCAAGAACAACACAGTGACTTATTTCTTTTCTTTCATATTTAATTTAATGAAAATTGTTATTATTTTGATTGTTTTCATTGTGTTCATCAGCCTAATATTAAACTAAATATTTTAATCTAAGGTTACAATGTCAACTTCTAGATTTCAGTTTCTATATATTCAAGCTTTAGGCTTGAATATTCAACATTGAATAGATGGAAGACAATCGCTACTTTAGCTAACTTTAACATATCATCGTTATTTATTACGTTATCAACTGCATGGCCCTTACGCATTGTATCGCTCCTTGCCTCGAGTAAGGTGCCTAGGCAAGGCACATTCGGTGACTCTCCATTGAAAATTCGTCACAGAACACTCTTCTCGTCATTCTGCACCTTACTGAACAATTTTCGATCGATACCCCTAAAAGAGTCTTGTCACCATTAAGTACTCCTGTTTCCAAAATCTATATGTTCTCTCCTCGAGTTCAAACTACATTTCATCATGGCGCCCACTGGGGACCACTATCTCTCTAGCAAGAAACCATAATATCATGCTGGAAGCAATCATATTATTATTGGACATTGATAAAATATGTCCAAATGGGCACTCTTCTATGAATCGTTCCTACAAACCTCATCTCGCAATAACTCCAATTAATTTTCTAAGCCATTTGTGACCAATGTGGGTATTCCAACCCATTTTGTGGAGAATTGTTTGCGAATTATGTATATATTTATATTCCATCTGTAGGAAAGAAAAATAGCAAACGGTTAGTATGACTTTGCTAAAAATGGTAATTAAATACACAAAATAAATCTAAAAATGGCAAAACAAAATCAACAAATCGCAAATTTTCAAAATTCTGCCAATCGGTTTTTTACTAGGTGTGAAAAACCAGTCAATATTATTGATCAGTTTTTCACATACACTCAACAATCGATTTCCTATTTTTTAAGGAAAACCCAACCAAATTTAACCTAATCTAACCCTATTCATCATTACCTAACTTCCATGACACAAAAAAAATCTACAAATGGCAAAACAAACTCAACAAATCACAAATTCTCAAAATTCTGTAAATCGGTTTTTCATTGGGTGTGAAAAACCGATCCATGTTATGCATCAGTTTTTCACATCCACTCAAAAACTGATTTCCCATTTTTCAAGCCAAACCCAACCCAATTTAACTTAATCAAATCCTATTCATCATTACCAAAATTACATAACACAAAACAAATCTAAAAATGGTAAAACAAACTCAACAAAGCAAGTTATTGTGCCAATCGGTTTTTCACTAGGTGTGAAAAACTGGTCAATGTTATTGATCGGTTTTTCACACCCAATCAAAAACTGATCTCAAAAACCAATTCGCACAGCGTAGATGATGACGCTCCTACTTTCACCTAAACAAGCCATTTTTCAAGCAAAATACAACCAAATCTAACATAATCTAACCCTAATAATCATTATCCAACATCCATGACACAAAAATCTCTAAAAATCTCAAAATAAAATCATAAAATCACACACTTTTGTTGCCGAATCCAAACGTCGCATACCTTGGCAAAAGGAGGAGGAGAAGAAGCTGAGCGGCAGTCGGCTACGGTCTGACAAGGTCAGCAACAGAGTGAGATGGTGGAAATGGCTCATCGGGTCTAGATTAGGTAGCAAGTGCAAAAACGGGTCAATGATTGATTTTTGGAGTGGTTGGAAATGAGGGTGGGTTGGATCGATTTTTTGACCCTTTATATATACAGGAGCCCTTTTGTAATTATACACTTTGGTTTTTCACAAAAATTTAAAAGTTTGGGGTTTATGGGTAAAATTGTGGCAGAAGCAATATAAGTAATTTGGGTATAGGATGAAATTAATTTGTTTGAGGGGTTAAAAATAATTTTTTTTTTTTAAATAGTGGGTAAAAACAAATTCACTCGTTTAGAATGGATATTTATGGTAATTTCCATATATATATATATATATATATATTACTTCATTTATTAACTGTATATGCAGTTAATAAATGAAGTGATGAGCTGTAACTGAAGTGAGGAGCTGTAACTCAAATAATTTAACGCAAAGCAACTACAGATGGACTGCAGAAAAAGTATAAAGGCATACACAAAACAACTCTCATCATTTTTATGAAAGAGACAAATATATATATATATATATATGTATATATTATAGGAGTGAGTAAACAAACTTGTCTAAGAAATTAGATTACCAAAAATAAAGAACGACGGTGCCACCTTACTTTAATGGAAGTGCTTTAAAGCAAATAAGATAATAGCTTCTTTTTTTTTTTTTTTTTTCAAAAGAAAAGCTAGATTTTCTTCCTTTTGTCTTGGTAAAGCCAGATTAGGGTTTTATCTGCAAAAGATAAAGGTTAAAAATCAGTGCCAAAGCCATGGCCTGGAGGAACCTTCACCGTGATTTACGCTGCTAACATACAAAGCTGGAGGAGTCTACGCTTATTGGGCCCGTGCACCAAATCTCTCACCAATCAGTTCACTTGCATCCTTAGCTTAACACTTTCCATTAGTCTCAATGATCATGCAGTATGTTATTATTATTATTTGTAAATAATAATAATAATCATTCAATAATATGTGATCTAACTATTATGTTAACATTGTTTAACAAAAAAAAAAAAAAAAACCTGGTATGTAAACCAAAATAAACTTATAGCTTAATTCGTGTAATAGTTTTCTTAAAATTTACTATCAGCCATTTTTCTTTTCTTTTTTTGTTCCCTGAAATCCTATCACATATTTTTCACATGCATTACTTCTTTATATATATATATATATATTATAAATCACCCTTATATTTTTCTCATATAATATTTAAAAAAAGGCTTGGATTCATGACTATATATCAATTATTGATGGCAGTCATATATACTTATATGCCACTTCTCCACTGCCATACAGAATTGGCATTCTCTTTCTTGAAACTCAAGAAAATACCTGCAGATTCAACTGCGTAGAACCTTGGAAGAACTGTACAAAGGTCCCTTCTTTTTTATTTTTCTCTTTATATATTAATCTATTTTATTTTTAAAAAATACCATATTAGAGCACAGTAACTAATTTGATTGTAGTGTGTGTGTATATATATATATGTATATGGATTTAACTATGCAGAAGTTGGATATATAATTACTAATTATAAAATCAATGGTTATTCTTTATTTATTTTTTATTTTGTTTTTAACTCTTGATTTGTAGACATCTATGGAGTGCAATTTTTATTTTATTTTATTTTATTTTTATGACTGATACAAGCCCATGAATCGACTTAGACTAGACGTGATTTGACTCTGAGACACAGTCTAAGAAATAGCTTCCATATGGGAGAGAGCACCCGATACATAGATGGAGAGATGACCTACACAAAGTGGGGAGGAAACCCACACAATTAAGGTGGAGGGCTGTTTTTTTGGGGTGTAGAACCTGTGCTTCACTGCAGGGGAGGGGAGGAGGGGGGTGGGGCTGGGGCGCGAAGCGTTTTATCAACGAAGTTGAGGCCTAGCTACTATGGAGTGCAATTTAATGATTATCAATCAACTCTATATCTATAGTGATTTAGCATAATGACATGACACTATATATATAAAAGGAAAAAATCTAAAATCCTCATGAAATGGTAAATAATCTCAATTTAGTTAAACTTTTCAAAATATTAGTCAAAAAACTCTTTGTCGTTAGCTAAAAGCAATTTCCATCCAAATTTTTAGTGGTTTTGTGATAAAAACAATAAAAGACCAAAATACCCTTACTATATTGAAAAATTAAAGAATAAAAAACAAAAAAAAATTAGTCAATTACCAAAAATTAAAAAAAAGATAATTACCAAACTACCCTTTCATAACCAAAATAAAAAATAAATTAAAAAATAAATAATAAAAATTTTTAGAATTTGCAATTAAATTTATTTAAAAATAAATAAATAAATTACAATATTAAATAATTAAAATAATTATTATTATTAAATCAAATTTAAATAAAACAAATCCATCAGATATCTATCATCCACTAACGATAGAGATTGATTTGAAAAAATAAAAAATTAAATAAAAAAAATTCCATAAGATCTCCACTATCCATCTTAAGATGGATAGTGGAGATTAATTTTTAAAAAATAAAAAATTAAATAAGAATTAAATAAATTAAATAAAAAATAACAAAAATTGACAAATTTAAAAAATTAAAAAAGAAGAAAAGAAAACCTTTGAAAAAAAAAAGAAAGTTCAAATGAACCTAGGACTAGGTTCATTCAAAGAAGATGAACCCAATTGTCTAAGTTCGTTCAACAAATGAACAAGGGAAAAAGAAAAAACAAACAAACAAACAAAACCAAATTAGCAGATGAACAACAACAAATTAATGCAATTACTTTTTTTTTTTTAACATATGGGTTCAATGTAAAAAAAAAAAAAAAAAGAAAAAAAAAAAACCATAACAATCAATAACCAACATCCAGGTTCAATGTAAAAAAACAAAAAAATTATATTGTGAAAAATCACAGTCTGAAAACTACTATAAATAAATAAAAAAGAACTGCTTTTTCTTTCGAATTTCGACTTGCTTCTCTTTACGCTCATACTCCTACTTGATCTTCTTCTTCTCAGCCTCTATTGGTAATGAAAAAAGGAATTATATTTATGCGGCTTCTCTTCTGCCAATTTAAAGTGGCATTTTCTTTCTTGGAACTCAATGAACACCTACAGAGTCAACTATTTACAACCTAGTTTGTAGTCGCAAGAACCGAACAAACATCTCTTTATTATTCTTTTTTTTTTTTTAAATACATCTCCTGACACCAGATCAGATTTCTACTAGAACCTACAGATGTGATCCGGTTAGTGTGCAATCCAAAAATCTACCGAAACCTACAAACATGATCCGTTTATTGTGCTACTTAAAAATCTACTCTCATGATAGAAGAAGACTACTCACAATTAGTGAAAAAATTGCCACTCTTAAGGTGGCGTTGAGATTTGAACCATGTACTTGTTTAGAGAAGCAAGGCAAGAGAAGTAGAAGCCATTGTGTAAACATGCAATTTTTTTTTTTTTATCTTTTTATCTTTTCTTTAATACCAGTATTGTGTATTTATAGAAAAATTCCCTACATTATAGCACAATAACTAATTTGATTGTACCGTATATAAAAAAGTAATATTGTCATTGGACATCCAATTTATTTATTTATTTTTTTTTTCTGAAATGACGATAGCCTATTTGTACAGCTGCAACTATATAAAATTTCAATTGATAATATATATATTAAAATTATTTGTTGTATGATGAGCACAAATCGTAAAACATAATGTACTATTCAATATAATAAGAATTTTAAATCCCAACTATAAACTTTAACACTACCATGCAATGCATTCTGAAATCCTCGCTCAACCTAATAACAATTCAGATTAAATGTCTACACTATAGGTGGTAAAAAAAATAACTTTATACGGTAACATTATTTAGGACGGGAAATTGAGATGAATATTTGGACTAATATACATTGACAGCTTTATTCCTACTATTGAGTATTAGCTGACAAGTCTTCTACAATGAATATTCTTTCTAGAGCACTTTAGAGAGAGACTTCTCAGAAGCCATCGTCTCTGGTTAGACCCACTGATCTACACCGATTTCTTTGTTGTTTTCTTCTCGTTTCTTACCTCTTCTTAGCGACTTCTCTAAATTTGGGGTTTTAAGGGTTAGATCCAGTGATTTTTGGATCCACACCTTAGAACCCAAAAACTTGTATAGTGTTGAGTCTTTCTTGGAGTGTTGGTTGGCCGGTTCTCTTCTTTTGCACGTCCTCCTATTTGGTTCTTGAGGAGCTTTTTGGGTTTTAAAGGGTTGGTCCAAATGACTTCTAGATCCATGCTCTAAAAGCCTTTTTGTTTTGTAGGTTTAGAAGTCGACGATTTGAGTTTGAGAGAAGATCGTCAGATCTCAAGCCTCTTTATTGTCCATAGCTTCTGGCGATTCTTAGACTCTTTTTTTGGTTATAGAAAAGCAAACAAGGTCCCTTATCAATATTATTTTGGTGGCTATTTCCCATTCTTCAAAGGTTTCCAAGTTGTAAATTTTATAAAGAGCTCAATTATAGTGTAAGTTAGTTGTTTGTGTAGTCTTTTTTGTGAAGATGCTGATTTTCTCTTTGTTTCAGTGTTGTTGGTTGTGATTTATGACTTAGTTTTTATATGGATGAGCTAGATTTAGCATTATCAAGTCATTTTCCTTGATTTGGGAATTGTCTGCCATTCCATATTTGGCCATCTGTGCTTCCTCAAATGTAAGGATTGATCTGACAGTTTGTGGTTTGAACTTATGTTGTCCCAAATTTGATTGGGTTCATAATGATTGTATTCTTGTTGCTCCCAAATTTGAGATATTTTAATGAAACTCCAATATTTCAAAAAAAAAAAAAAAAAAGAGTATTATCTGACAAAGCTCAGTAGCAATATTAGTTCTTGCCAGAGCTAGTCTTAGGGTAAGGCCAATAAGGCCCTTGCCTAAGGCCCCATATTTATCCAAATTTTGGAGGGCTTCAAAACAATTTTATGGTTTTTTTTTTATTTAAAAAGAGTAAATTTTTATATAAATTATTATTGTAATAAATCGAAATTTTATCTTAAAAAATCAACTTTATCTCTAAAGTAATAAATGAGAATTTAAATGATAGTGTTCTTTCAATAAATGAGAGTTTATTTTTGAAGGTATTGTTGTTTTCAATATTTTAGACATAAATGATATTTATCCTAAAGTCAAATGGTAAAAATATAAGTATGAAGATAATTTGGCATCCATTTTTGAAGGAATTGCACAATACCCGCTTGATATTTGCCTAAAAAGAAGCGGAAATACATTTACCCTTTTATTATATCAAACCCTGCCATTAGTTGACTTCTATCAACTTTAAAGAGTGACAAGAAATTTTTGTCAAATGACAATTTTGCCCGTGAATGAGACCAAAAAATTAAAAATTAAATTAAATTAAATTAAATTAAAATTTAAAAATTAAAAGAGTATCTCCACTGTCCATATGAGAGATGCATGTTGGAGGTTTTTTCTAATTTTTTTAAAATATGAAAAATTAATTAAAAATTAAAAATTAAAATATGACAAATAAATAAAAAATTATAAAAAATGAAAAATCCGATCTCCAAAATCCAATTTACCAGCAACAATGCGCAAAAGAGAATTTCATGATTTTTTTTTTTTTTTGTGATGTTAATTAGTGAATTTCTAATTGTTTGTTTGTTGATTTGTGTGCTTCATGATCTGATTTTTTGTTTGTTTGTATGTGTGTTTGTTCTTGTCCATTCCTTGTAGTGCTGGGTTTGTGTTTTTTTTGGGTGTGATTTCATCCTTTTTTTTTTTTTTCATTTTTTTTTAATTTGTTAGTGGTGTAGATATATTTTTCTTTTTTCTTTTTTACTTTTTAAAAATAAATTTTTTAATTTGATCTCCACTATCTATCTTTGAGATAAACGGTGGAAATCCATTGTTTTTTTCTTTTAAAGAAAAAATTAAAAAATTAAGATTTTCGAAAAATATAAATATTAATGATCAAAACATACATACATATATATATATATATATATATCTCTATATATAGTAAATTACAATTTAACTACCATGGTTGAAAACTAATTACAAATGGAGTCAAATTTTGAGTTTTATTATAATAAACCCTCTTGTCGTCATCTCATCTCTGTTAAGGTTAACAGACTAAGGGGTAAAATTGTCTTTTCTTCTTACTTTTATTTTTCTTTTAAAATAAATTTTAAAAACTTTAAAATGAATTCAATAAAAGATTTTTTTAGTCAAAGAGGTTAATTTGAAAAAAAAAATAAAAATTAAAAACTTGAATAATTTTTTTCCATCAAATCTCCATGATAACCCTTTCAAAAAAAAATCACTATGATAAAAAATTAAAAATAACAAAAAAAAATTTTTTAAAAATTAATTGAAAATTTTTTATATAAAAATTAAAATTTTCCTAAATCATCTTCAAATCCATTCTCCTCTCCTCTCTCAAGGCCAGATCACCAGCCAAGTCTAAATCGTTTAAACCCCGATCATCTTCAACTTCATCAGTCAACCTCTCCTCTCTCAAACCCAGAGCACGGCTTCACCAACCTATCCTAAAGCGATTGAACTGCATCGGCAACACCATTCAACGTCGTCAAACTTGCTAATTTCAATGTGGGTTAGATCCTAGCCCAAATGGCACCACTTCCGTTTCCAAATCCGGTGTCTTTCCCTTTCCAAATTTGATGTCGCTGTTCTGTCTTTTTTTTTTTTTTTTTTTTTGGGATCGACAGTGGGACGGTGGTGGCTTCGTTGAAGGAGATCGAATCATGGAGATCTAAATTAGTAGAGGAGATCATCACGGGGAGATTATTGCTCATTCTCCTCGAGACGATCTACTGTGATGATCTCCTCCCAGCGAAGGAGATATGGTTGCAAGCTTCTTTCTCTCTTTTCTCACTCTCTTCGTCATCTTCTTTTCTTGTTTTTTTTTTTTTTTTCCTTTTGCGTGGTGGTAGTTGGTTGGTAATGGTTGGCTGATGGTGTTGATGGTTGGCTGTTTGGGTGGTATATTGATTTGAGGGTGGTTGTGTTGGCAGGCTGATCAGGATGACTGGGCTTTTCAAGAATTTTGGGAGTGATGTTCTGGGTGTGTTTGATGATGTTGGTTATTTAGGCTAATCATGGATGATATTCTGGATGACTGGGTTTATGGTTGATTTTGGTGTGTTTGATGATGTTCAATTTTTTTTTTTAAAAAAAAATTGTTTGGGGTTTTTTTTTTTTTTTTTTTTTTTTTTTTTGTTTTCAGGGTTATTATTGTTGATGGAGATGATCTAGGTTGTGCAAAATTTTGGTTGAAAATTTTTTACTTTTTATTTTTATTTGTTTGAATTAATCATCTAATGAATTTTTTTATTTAATTTTTTAATTTGTAATTATTTTATTTTATTTAGTTTTTTTTTTTTCATTTTTAATGAGGTCAACTGAGTCAACCTATATCCTCAAGGATATTTTGGTCTTTTTGAGACATTTAACTGTTTATGATTAATTTTAACAGAGATTTACTATCAGTAGAGGAGTTTATTGTAATAACATTTAAAACTTGACTCCATTTGTAATTATTTTTAAATTGGATAGTTAAATTATAATTTACTCTATTTATGTATATATGTATTAAGAATTGAGATAAGTATTTGGACTGTTCTAAGTTGGTAATTCTGATTCAGGACAACGTAATAATCTTACCATCTACTATTTTTTTTTTTTATCGATGTATTATTAAATTATCAAAAAAGTAGGAGAGAAAACGAAAAAAAGTTGGAAAAGAATCTTAACTCTTCTGATTCACATGGCTGAGTATTAACTGGCAGTGCTCCATAGCAATACTATTATTCCCCCTAGCTCTAACATTTTTGTTTTCTGAATTGTTGCTATAGCTAGTAGGAGATGGCAGACAGCTCCAAGCCTTCAACTTCAAATACCAATCCTTATCAAGGTAGGCAAGATAAAAAGAAGTTGTTCAAGATGGCCATGAAAGGCCGATGGGATGAAGTTCTTCGAACATACAAAGACAAACCGTGGATTCACGATGCCAAGATCACCAGGTCAGGAGCAACTGCATTACACATAGCTGTCTCCGGCGGCGAAGAAGACATCGTCCAGAAGCTCCTCGAAGTCATCGTGTTGGGGACACCGATGTCATCGAAGAACGTTTTGAGTATCGGCGATGAGCTAGGGAATCACGCCTCTCCACACCGCGGCCAAGCTGGGAAAGGTGAAGATGTCTAGATGGATTGCGTGTGTGGATAGATCTTTGATTGGCATTCGTAACAATGACAATGAGACTCCATTTTTTATGGCTGCTCTTCACGGTCGTAAGCATGGTTTCCTCTGTCTCCATGATTTATGCGAAGATGGTGAAGGCTATGAGTATGGTAGAAGGAACGACGGCGAGACTATTCTTCATTGTGCTATATCTGGCGGCTATTTTGGTCAGCTTTTTTGCTACTCTAAAGAGTTTCATTCACAAGTGAATAATTTTTTAAAAGCTATCGTACTGGATTTAAAAAATAATCTTTAAAAATTAGGTCAATAATGATTTTTAGAATTTTACGAAAATTGAATTATATATTTTTCTTTTCTTTTTGAGAAGAGTGTTAACATATACTAATGCTGGAGATTAGTTTGATAGATTTGGCTTTTTTTCTTCTTTTTGGAAAGAACTGATTTGGCATTTCTGATAATACATTTGTACCAAGATCTGGCGAATTCAGCGAACGAGCAAGGGATATCACCTCTCCATCTGCTGGCCACCAAGCCTTCCGCCTTCAGAAGCAGTAGCCACCTTGGAAGTTGCAATGCATTGATCTATCACTGGATGTTTAATCTTAATTCTCACCACATGTTTTTTCTTGAATTGTTACAGTTTATTATATATTTCTCATAAAATTCATGTTAGATCAACTCAAAATAAGCTCCCACGTATATGATATGATTTTTTTTTCCAAATTTTCATAGAATTTATACTTACAATGAGAAAATCATAATTATTGAACTGGCCTTTTTTTTTCTCCTTTTAGTAGTCTTATTGGTACACTGGCCGAGGTACTAATCGTCTGTATTGTTATGTGGAAGGCATATTTGTTGAAAAGCTTGAGGTGGAGAAATCTCTTTCATCAGCAGAATCGGATGGGGTGAAGGAACCCATTTGTCCCCCAAACTACCAAACCTGCGAGTACTTGATTATCCAGATGTGAAAAGCATTTATATTTGGTACGTCAATGAAATGAAACCATGCATTTTTGCCTTTCAATTAAAAACAATAACGACAAGCATTGCTGTCGTTTCATGTTTAATATGCCTTAACAGAGTTAGTACTCTGTACTTCCTTTTTTCCAGTAATTAAAAAGGCCTTAGGAGGTAAAAAGAACAGGGAAAAGAAGCCAAACCCATCAGATGCTGAGAACCCTGCCGGAAGTAAGAAATTTCTATTCTGTTTGAATGTGTGCATCCTATGCATGTTGAGTAACTATATATATAACTGCAGTATTGGGAGAATTCTCTTATCACAAACACATTAAATATAGACCGACTTTAAAAACCTAATGCGAGTAAGATTCAATTACTATTTAATAGCATAATTAGCACTGACATACCAATTCTTAAGCCAAAATAGGAAAATTGATTCCTCACAAACAAAACGTGTACAAAAAGCAACTGAAATGTATTCCTCAGGAAATGGAGATATGATTGCTACATTTTCATTTATTAATCCTGGAACAACTATTTGTGCATCCAAGTTATAAGTTGAGGATACTGGAAGGCTGATTGGAAACTATCTTGAATTAGTACCAATTTGGATAGCATAAAATGTCTTTAATCACAAAATTTGCACAAACAGAGTTAGTACTCTCTGTTTCCAGCAATGAAAACTGCCACAGAAGTTACACAGGACAAAGGGAAAAACCCACCACATACAGAGTGTCCTGCTGAAGCTGAGAACTTTCTATTCTGTTCGAAAACATGCATCTTATAATGTATAAATATTGAGTAACTAGCTGCAGTATTGGGAGATGTTTCTTATTATAAAAATTCGATGCGATTCAAATTTTCTAGTATTTAATGACAAATGAGATCACCTGACTGAATCTTCTAGTATATAATGAGAATTGACACTACCTGACGCTTAAGCCAATATTAGAAGATTGATTCCTATAATGTCTTGGATGAAGAGACTTTATAATCCGGCATTTTCATATATTGCAATCCAACTAAGGCATCCATCAAATAAATTAGAGTCTTTTGAAGATATGAAACACTTGTTAATTAAGGAAATTTCAACGATATTGTAGTGATCCATATGAAATGTTCAAGAGGCTTAAATAATTTTTGTTTTTAACGCAGCAGAGGAGACAATGTTACAGTTCAAGCTCACCAGTTGCTACGTCCCATTTATAGCACCCCGTTTGAGTTTGTCAAGCTTGTGTGCAAGACAATGATCATAATTCTAGGACTGGGTATGCTAATGCTAACTGCTTTTATGCTGCTATTTTTATATTCAATTATTTCAGTATCTTTACTAATTCAGAGCACGGTAAATTAATTTTATGATGACGAGGAACAATTAATAAATGGAAGTTACGAGAGAAGAAACAGAAGCACACATGGGCTGTTCAGGTCATGGATACACTTCTGCAAAAAGCCAGTATGTACGAGTACGAACACGATGGAAGAAAGCCCCTGCAACTACCATTCGGACAAGAAGAAGACAGTGAAGAGACCAAACCTTATTTTTTTTATGTTGGCGGCAACACCTTCTTTAAGGCTTTTGGTGAAGATGCCTTGGACGAAAATGAGAAGCCAGTACCCATGAACAATGCTTCAAGAGGTAGCCAAAAGGAAAAAGAGGATGCAAAAAATGCTGAAGATGGCAAGAATCACCTAGGTAATGCTAACTAGCTTTTGCTTCTTTTTTACATATAGTACACAGAAGTGCTAAATTCACTCACCCAATGCACTCTCTTGGAACAATTTCCATACAAATTGTACTTCTTGGACATAAAACTTATTAAAAAAATGTATTACGAGAGTGTATTTTACATTCCTCGTATATATTTAGGTTGTTTAAGATAAATGACTTGAAATTAGTAGATCCATTAAAAGTGACACGGGTTAATGATTTTATTAAAGTGTGACACAAAAGCCATCTGTTTAAACACAACTATCCTTAACTAATTTGAAAATTTAGCCATATCCTTTTAAAGAAATAAAAAATGAAAGAAAAGATGAAAGTCTCCTAATGGAACAAAGCTCGTCAACGAATACAATGCTTCTATGTTAGAAATATCTTCATTTCTTCTTTCTTCTTTCTTTTTTCTTCATCTTCTTCTTCTCCATCCCCTTACAAGAAATGGTAATATTTTAGCTACCTTTTATTTTCTATCTTTAAATTGAAATTCAAATGAACTGGTTTTAGAATTCATTAGAAATCTCTTATGATATTGTGAAACATATACGTTTGTGATTTTTGTAGATATGAAAGACGAAGTCCTAGACCCGAAAAAGAAAGAGTCACCAACATTAATCGCAGCAAAGAATGGAATAACAGAAATAGTGGCGAAAGTCCTGAAAATGTTTCCAGGAGCTATTCATGACATGGACTACCAAGAAAAGAATGTAGTGTTGTTAGCAGTGGAGAACAGGCAACCACATGTATATAACCTTTTATTGAATACACCAAATATATTGAGAGAAAGTTTGTTCCGGAAAGTTGATTATGAGGGCAATAGTGCATTGCACTTGGCTGCAAGACTTGGAGAAAATAAGCGCTGGCTTATTCCTGAGGCTGCTCTGCAAATGCAATGTGAAATCAGGTTGTATGAGGTACGCCCATCGTTCACTTATTCACAATTAACAAAAATGAATTTCCCTTGTTTGTTTTCTGATGTTAGAAGTTTCATAGAATTTATTTTTTCATAAAAGAATGAATTGTACAACATCCCTTTCAGGTTTGCCTAAAAAGAAGCACATATAAAGTTACTATTTTATTACACAACTCCTCCACTCCATCAGTTGACTTCCATTAAAGTTAGTCAAATTCAGTTGACTTAAGGGTATTTTCCACCTTTTATTTTTTTAAAATTTTTTTAAAATTTAGAAATAAATTTTAATATTTATATTTAAAAAATTAATTTTAAAATGTTTTTGAAAATAAAAACAATGAATCTCGACCATTCACCTCTAAGTGATGGACGATGGAGATTAAAGAATCTAAAAAATATATGAAAAAAAAAAAAGAAAAAAAATTGTTTGAAGATCTAGGTTTCGAACCCAGATCCTCCAAAAAACAAAAAAAAAAAAAAAATCATCATTTTGGGGTGGCTTCCCAGATGATGAACATCATCTGGTTTTGTCCCAAATGACCTAGATGATGTTAATTTATTAAAAAAAAAGATAAGATCAAGAAACCCAGATCTTTTACCCAAAACATAAAAAAAAAAAGAAAGAAATTATATTTTTTTTAAAAAATGAAGTTGAAGATTTGGGTACAAAAACTAAATCTTCAATCTTCAAAAAATTAAAAAAAGAAAAAGAAAAATTAACCTTACCCAATCTATTATCTTCTTCATCAAACTCACCCTACTTCATCTTTAACATTAATCAACCTTACCCCACCCAATCCATCACAACATCACAAATCCATGACAAATGAAAAAAAAAAAAAAAAAAAAACGAATCCATCAAAAATTAAAATATCCAACCAAATAGAAAAAGGAAAACTACTAGGTCTCGTGGAGACCCAGGTGATCTCCGATGGTGGAGACCAATTCGGGTCTCCACTGGCGAAGGCCTAGAATTGGGTCTCCATGATGGAGACCTCCCAGTTCAGATCTCCATTGTGAAGACCAAAATGGTCTCCGCCATCGGAGACCATTTGACCCACTTTGGCCTCCATAACTGGTGGAGACCAGTGGTCTCCACCATGGAGACTATGGACACCACCCTGATTCTCAACCATTGGAGACCCAGATGGTCTCCATAAGAGGCCATCTCCACTTTTTTTTTTTTAAATTTTTGTTTATTTTCCCTTTTTTTTGAAAAAAAATATTACGATTTTTAATCATGTTTAAAAAGAAATAATAAAATATTTTGATAGTTTAATAAATACTTTTGTCTTATTTATGGGCCAATGGGTAACTTCACATTATTGAGGGTATTTTAGACTTTCACTCAAAATTGCTGGTCAACTGTCAAAGTTGATGGAAGTCAACTAAAAGTGTGGGGGTTTAGTGCAATTAAAGAGTAAATATGTTTCCACTTCTTTTTAGGCAAATCCCAAGGAGGTGTTGTGTAATTACTTCTATAAAATCACTTCAGGTGTAGTTGTCAACACTGAATTACATAAAAACAATCTAATCTATTTAAAACAAAACTTCGCTTTTTTTATTTAAAAAAAAAAAAAAAAACAAAAGGCCTTCACTTATTTGAAATTTTACATTTTAACATCTTACAAATGAGCTGTTGACACAGGATTTCGAGTAGAGAAGCATCTAATTATCTCTTTACCATATGATTGAGATTTGTGTCTGAAATGTAGTTTGTTAAAGAATCTATGGGCTTCCACTTCTTTGTTCGTTACAACAATCAGAAGAAGTCCCCAAAAGAGATTTTCACCGACAGCCACAAAGACCTAGTGAAAGCCGGAGGCAAATGGCTAACCAGCACGTCGGAATCATGCTCCGTCGTAGCTACACTCATTGCTACAGTCGCTTTCACCACGTCTACCATGGTACCAGGTGGAATCAAGGAAGAAACCGGCACGCCAACTCTGGGGAACCAACCGTCATTCAACTTGTTCGCCATCTCATCACTCGCGGCTCTATGCTTCTCTGTCACGTCCTTGATCATGTTCTTGGCAATACTAACATCTCGATACGAAGAAAAAGATTTCGGTAAAGATTTGCCGAGAAAGCTCTTACTGGGCCTAACTTCGCTGTTTGTGTCCATCGCTTCGATGCTAATAGCTTTTTGTGCAGCACATTTTTTTGTTTTGAAAGATAAGTTGAAATATGCCGCATGGCCTGTGTATGCAGCACGTGCTTGCCTGTAATATTCTTCGCCATTGCCCAGTCCCCACTCTACATTGATCTTATTTGGTCTACTTTTAAGAAGGTGCCGGAACGTAGCTACAAGCTCATTTCTAACTAGACCCTTTTGGATAGTTTTTGTTTATATGTCTCCTTCGTTCCTGGATGGTTCACTTTTTTGTTTCCAAGTTTGATGGCTTATAATAAGTTTGAATTGTGGATTGAAATTGATTTTTCTTTTTTTCTTTTTTTCCTTTTATGTTTTTGTTTTTTTGAGAGAGATTGAAATTGTGTTTTGAGAAATAACAAATGATCCAATATTAATATCTTTTATCTGGGATGCCTTGCTTCAGTGGTACAACATGATGGAGTTAGCCACTCTTTTTCAAAACATTATTAACATTATTGTCATTAAAGCCTCTCAAGGTCTGGTGCTATATAAAGCACACGGACAACTGTTTTAGTGCTCAAGCAATAAATTATAAAATTAATGACAATTTGGTAATGGGTCGGGGCGGTTTTGGACCAAACACTGCTTACATTCGGTTTTTCAAAGCCAAAACCAACCCTATCCAATTTAGAGAGGGAAACCGATATAAACCAAACAAGGTTGGATCAATACTATTTGATTGGTTTAGATTGGTTTCAAAAGTTCCTCAGCAAGTTTATGAAGCCTAAATTATACAACACAATTTAACCGAATCAAATAAAAATTACACAAATTCAACAAAAACCAACCAAATTGTCAGATTAAACTAACGTAACCCCAACCAAAATCTAAACAAATTTTCAACAACAACCAAAATAATTACATAACAAAAATAACCTACTTTTGTGAAAGTTTCCTCAACAAAACCACCATCATTAGATCTATCATCGCGAAACACAAAACACTTGAGTGATGAGCTAAAAAGAGACAATGAACGCCAAGCGACTAGGGATAATGTGTGTTGAGTGTGAACTGGATGTGCATGTGTGTGTTTAGGGGTTTATATATTGTCCTTTTAAAATAGAAATTTGCTAGGTTTCGGCTTGTTTTCTCAGTTTAACAGACTAAACCAACCTGAAACTGATCATGTTCAATTTTTGTATATTTAAACCAACCTGACTCGAACTCAAAACAAAAGCCAACTTTTTCAATTTTTTGGGTTTGATTAGAATCAATCTCCATTTTCTTGTCCATCTTTGTTAATTCATATGCCTTTTCACTTGTATTAATAGATTTCGGGTTTTTGAGATTGGTGCTAGAATAATTCATTCCAATTCCAAACCCCAAAATTGTGTTAAAAGTTGTTAACATATTAGGAAAAAAATTTATCAAAGGAGAAATGGTTGGGTTTGACTTGAATGAGTGCTAAAACAAGTTCAACAAATCAATATTAACGTGCCAACTTGGTATCATTCTGAGGATGAAAAATCAACATGAGGATGTAAAGTGTTATTATGAGATTGTTGTTTGTCATCCTGACATTCTGAAGATGTGACTTCTACTTGAGAAGATAGAAGGAAGTCATTTTTAGTTTGATTAACACAAGAAAGCTGACATCTTGAGGATGTCAACTAATTTTATTAATGAATTAGAAACTTGAAATTAATTCGAAAGTGGGCATCCTGAAGATATCAACTAATTTCATTAATTAATATTTACAATTAAATAATATATACAGTTACGATAAGGGATAAATGGGAGAAAAATTGCCCCATTATTCATGCAATAGAATGCGTATAACAGGGAAGAGATGGTTTCCAAAAGGTTGAGATATGCCAAGATACACTAAGCAGTTGATAAGAGACAGTGGAAGGTTGGATGAAAGTTAATATAAAAAGAAAGGAGAAATGATAAAGGTTAATGGGTAACTTATTTTCACACTTAAAAAAAAAAAAAGAAAAAAGAAAAAGGAAAGAAAGAAAGAACAACCTCTACTAGAATACTCTTTCTCATCATCATCAAATTTTAGGGGTCGTTTGTTTTCTTGTCTGAAGATTGAATAGTACTACTGAAAACTGAAGACTAAATAGTGACAGAAACCTAAAATCTGAATAACATTTTTGTTTTTTTTTTTTCTTACCTTTGAATATATTGTAAACTTGTTTATTTTTTAAAGTTAAAATTGTCTGAAAACTAGTAATTTGATATTTATATCCTTTTAAATATTTGTTGTTATGTAATTTTAATTAATTTAATACAAACATCTAAAAATAAATAATTTAATAAATTTGAAAACATTTTTTATATACATATTAATAATATTTTATTCATAATTAAATATGATTAAAAAATATAATGGTATTAACCATATTTATATATTTAAATATACTAATATATTTAAGAAAACAACTAGAGAAATAAATGCTTAAATTGTAAATTAAAATATATTAGTTTAATTCCAAGATAATTTGAGATGAGATATATTTAAGTTTTTCTTTTCAAATACACTTTTTGTAAGTATCAAAGAAAAAAAGAAAAGAAAAGAAAATTTGTGTAATATAAAATGAGGATAAATTTGAAATTACGTTATTCTGGGAGGATAGATTTGGAATGAAAACTTTTAAATGTCATTAAGTGATTTGCAATTAAGTTAAAAGTTAAAAATTATTACTTAATTTTTTCAATTATTTCTGGATAATTTTAAGGGGTTTGACCACTTAAAAAAACAAACGAAAACAATTTAATAGATGCAATTCAGAACTATTAAGTTTTAAGTAAAAAAAACAAACAACCCCTTAATTTAAGCAATGGAAAGGTCATGTTGGAATTGACATCCCCGCCCTTCTAGGATAGCTTTTCTTTTTGTATATAGGTTTAAAGATCATTATTGTTGATTAAGTAACATAAGTCTCAACATCAACAGAAATTAAAAAAAAAAAGAATATATACAGTTAATAAATGAAGTAATGAGCTGTAACTCAAATAATTTAATACAGTGCAACTACAGATGAACTGCAGAAAAAGTATAAAGGCATACACAAAACAACTCTCTTCATTTTTATGAAAGACAAATATATATATATACATATATGTAGATTTATATATATATATATATATATATTATAGGAGTGAGTAAACAAACTTGTCTAAGAAATTAGATTACCTCAGTAGTATGAAAAAATAAGGGTGTTTTTCAGAAAAAGTCATTACTAAAAGAAAAAATACGTTTTTAGCCCTTTTATTATACAAATTCATTTTTGACCTCTCAAAGAAACTAATTGCTCCTTATACCCAAATTACCCAAATTGCCCCTAAGTATTTTGCACTTTAAAATTCCCTTTTAACCCTATTCAAAATTACCAAACTACCCTTCTTCTTATTCTCTTCTTTTCCATACGATTTTCACCTCTTCCATTGTATACATTTTTTTCTCATCTATTAGAGATTGTTTGTGCACCCATTAAACGTTGATTGACTCCAAAAAACACACATCCAAGCTTCTTTATCTCCAAAAAGTCCTACATTCAAGTTTTTCTTCAAGATTGAAGGTATGTGCTTGTTGTTGGTTGGTTGTCAAATTTTTTTGTTCACATTGTTTAGCTTTAGGCTGTAATAGTGATTTTTCATTCTGATTTAAGCTTATGTAATTGAGATCTGCAGAAAACGAAGGAAAAAAGGGATTGTAGTTTTCTGCGATTTACCGATTTTTGTGAGTCCATATAACCCAAATCGGTTTATGTTTACTCATAAAACCCGAATCGGTTTTTGTGATATCACATAAACCGAGTCGGTTTATGTGATATCACAAAAACCAATTCAGGTTAACTGATCTCACAATACCCGATTTTTTTTTTCCTTTCTTGTGTTGTTGATCGTATGTGGTTATATTTAGTTGGATTTTTATAAATTTGACAACATAAAATTATTAATATGATGAGAGTATGAGGGGAGACTAATTTATTTTCTATTCAATTTTTATAGGAATGGATAAAGTGACAATAATAGTCAAATGAAATGGAGAGTGGAAAGGGAATAACTATATTAGAGGTGAGACATTCATGATAAGGGTCCCCAAAAATGTCAATTTTTCTCGGTTGGTAGACCTTGTTTACATAGTAACTGGCATTGATAGAAGAATATGAGACATCCATTTGCATTATTTACTCCAAGCTAGGGGAATGCCTACAGTTAAGATACCTATCACTAGCGATCTTAGTGTTCGGGGTGTGATTTCAGATAAAAAAGTTGATTACAGAGAGATTTATGTTGACAAAAATGTGAGAGATTCTGGAGGTATCTGGAGGTATTAGCCCTACTGTCCCTTCATTTGCCATCAACTCAATAACAAGCTCAGGGCATATGGAGACACTTGCGGATAGAATTGTAAGTCTAACTATGGTTGAAGGTTAAAATTGTTTTGTTTCTTGTTGTGGTAGTAATCAAGTTTCAGCTTCTGTTGCCGCATTTACATCCATAGAAAGTCCAATGTGCGACATTGTTTTTTACGAAAATGATCGTGATGATAAAGATCGAGACACAGATAGTGATGGTGATGAGGCATTGAACATTGAACATGATGATGAGGAAACTAGAGTTGATTACATTGAAACTGGAATTGATGCAGAGAACATGGAGTATCCAGAAGTTAGATTTTCGGGTTCACAATTTGAAACAAACCCATCACAACCATACTAAATTGTTTTCGGTGTATATCAATGCAAAATTGCGGCTACTTTAACAACCACGTCTACTTTCATCTGACGTGATACATTGTATAGCAGTGCATTTTTTGATAGTAAATATAAACTGAATGTAGCCATTGAAAAATGTGTTCTTGATTCCAAGTATCAATATAAGGTTAGAAGTTCGTGCACGGTTCGTTATGAGGCCGGTTGAAAGGATCTGACCTACAACTTTGAGGTTCGTGCAAGATATAGAAAGGGTGGTTCAATATGGTATATGTATAAGTATGCGTCGGAACACACATGTTGTTAAGATGCCTTCGAGTCACATAGGTGAACTATGAAGACTGTTGTCATAGCAATATTATATCAAAAACGGTGGGGATTGATAGTATTACACCTTAAGTTTTGATTGCAGAAATATTAGAACAGTATGACGTGAAGATTATGTACACTAAAGCTTAGAGATCTTTACAATATGCAAAAAAAGCTAGCATATGGGAAAACGAATGAGTCATTTCAGCAGCTTCATCAATACTTTCACATGTTGAAAGAAGCAAACCTCGATACAGTGACGACAAATAAGACAGATGAAAATTGCTGGTTCTTATATTCGTTTGTTGCACTTAGAGGCTCAATTGAAGGTTTTCGATCTTACATCAGACCAGTTATTACTGTCGATGCCACTTATTTGAAAGGTAAATATAAATGAGTGATTTTTATTGCTACATGCAAAGATGAGGAGGAGATGATTTATCCTATCACTTTTGGATTAGATGATGGAGAGTCGGACAATTTATGGACTTGGTTTTTAAATAGATTGTGAGAGATTATCGGTGGGACACAACATTTGCCATTGGATTTTATGATCATCATAAAAGCATTGCGAATGCGATGAGAATCGTTTTTCCCGAAGTCCCACACGTGTTCTGTTTCTTTCACTGGAAGCAAAACTTGAAGAAACACTATAGAAAGCAAACAGATGTGATAGATATGTTTTACCTTGCAGTATATTGTTATACAAGGGATGAATGTGATATGTAAACCCTCGATTTATATATTTACGATTTTTCTAGTAATAGTCACTAGGTAATGATTTGAGACCTTAAATGGTCAATGAAGTGCCTAAGGTTGTAGAGAATCTTTAGAGATTGATTTAGACCCAATTGGAGAATAAATGGAAGGGTAAAATGGGAAATGGCATTGAATAATTATTAAGTGTGATTAAGGACTAAATTGAAAACAAGTTTTAATATTTGGGGTCAAATCTAAATTAAACTAAAAGCTAAGGGGATAAAAAAGAAAATTTGCATGGACATGACCATCATTTTAGGAATTATTTGTGGAAAAGCTGTGAGATTTTAGCTCAACTTACACAATTCCAAGCAAAAACAGTCGTGCAAACCAAAAGCAAATCAGAGAGAGCCGAGAAAAAAGAGAGAGGCCAAGAGAAGAAGGGAGATCGAGAAGGAGAGAGGCCGAGCAAAGGGAGAAGAAGAAGAGAGAGATCGAGCTACCTTCAACAACCAAACCCAAGCCGATTTCACACCTAAAATAGAGCAGGTCGTGACACACCAAACGCCCAAACCAGACTCAAAGCAAAGACACGAGAAGGAGAAGAAAAGAGAGCCGAGAGAGAGAACCGAGTGAGGAAGACAAAGATCAAGCCTCCAAGCCATCTTTAACTACCAAACTCACCCCATTTCACACACAAAACAAGTGAAAAAATGTGAGAAACCAAAAGAGAAACAGAGAAGGTTGAAAATAAGAGAAACGACCAAGAATGAAGGGGTGTATTTGGCCATGTAAGGAAGGAACGAGATCAAGCAATCCTAACCCATTTTCGGCTTCCCACCAAGCCTTCAAGCTCACCCAAGTTAGAGAAACAAGATTGAAAAAGAAACCAAAGTGAAAAATGGGTAAGTTATTCAACTCAAAATTTGTTTATGTTGATGTTGTGTTAGAGAAACTTTAAAGTTTGAATGGGTGTTATGTGATTAAATTATGTTAATTTAGTTGGGTTTTGATATGATTTATTTTGTTGGTTGTTTGTGATTAAAAATGGGAAAAAACCAAGTGAAAGGATGTTGGAAAAGATGAGACTTGAATGGTACATAGGCTACCATGAATTAGTGTTGATGTTGGTTGATTTATAATCAGTTATTGTTATTGATTTGTTGTGTAATTAAAAGTGGACAAAATCATGTGAATGTGGATTAGAAATTGCTGAGTTAGGGTGTGTTAAGGGGGCTGACCAAGTTGATGATGTTAGAAACAAATTAAATCTTGGAATGTACACTTGTGTTGATAAAAAAATTTATGAGTGGATTTTGGTGTTAAAGTTTGAAAATTTTAGTTTAAGGTTAATTGAGAATTTAAGTTTATTATAGGGGCAAAATGGTCCAATGAAAAGTTGGACGAAATGGACTTTATTTTGAGCTTATTGGAGGCCTAGGAAACTAAGAAAAATATCAAAATCTTGAAGAGAAAATAAAAAGCTAAATATACTAGTTTGAAGGGCAGTTCCATAAATTGACGTATACTACATCTGTTGAGTGTTTTGATGGCCATAACGAGTTTAATTAGAAGTGTTGAAGTTATTAAAAGTGAAAAATTAAATTTAGAAATCAAAACTAAGAAAACGCTCGAAATTAGTAACGAAAACAACACATTTTTTAGCCTAAAACGCCTACCCGATGGTCGTTTCCTTCTGTACCGACACTTGAACTGACTAGAGGGCGAGTTGGGAAGCTGTTCGGAGCGAAAACGAAACGAAGAAACGCCCCGAGGAGGGTTGTGAATAGTGTTCGGCCTAAAGGGGTTAAAATCGGACGTTTTTCGTTTCGGATCTCCGAACGTGATTTCGTTAATACTAGAACATCCCTAGGTGGTAATAAATAGGTTCCATATGAAAAAAACGGATTTTGGAACCCTACAATCAATAAAGAAACCAAAAGGGCAGGTTTATGCATAAAAATGGTCAATTTGGGGCATTTGTGTAATTTTAGTTATTTCGAGTTTCCAGAAGTTGACGCGAACGTAAATTTACGTATACATATATTGTGTAGGTGACGAGGATGCACAGGGATCAAGACAAGAGGAGTAGAGGCTCCATTCACACCGTTTGAAGTTTTTCATTTTTGTGAGTGTTTTTTTTTAAAGATTTTAAACGTATTTTAAATTTGTTGAGTTTGATTTGATGAAATTGTTTGCTTACTTGAAATTATTTTAAATGCGTTAATATATGCATGAGTTATAGCTTGAAATGAGGATTTTGATTTTATATATATATTGTTGTTAAGCTTTTAGTGTTATGAATTAAATAGTTTAAAAGTCTATTTTAAAATATAATTAGAAAAACTAAGTTTTCAAGTTTGAATTAAGAAAAGAAAGAAATAGCATTTTCAAAGCCATTAGTATACCTCTAGAGATTTTCAGAATAGATTAGACCTAGCTGGTCTATCTTACATCAGTTAGCACAGTCCTGGGGAGGGATGAGTCACTAACCTGGACGGACAAAGTGTCCTAGTCTGTCAATCGAGCCGCCTCTACTGATGTGGGGTGGTGTTTCGCATGTTATGGTTAACGCTAAAAAATTCAGCACATAGCTGTGAGATGTCTTAGAGTTGTCACGGTTGGTCCTCTACGTTAGAGCATTCCTCGTACTGAGGCCACGTGACCCCAGAGTTAGAGATACTATGGTGTTTTCGAAAGCTACCAAGAAATAGTTTTGAATGGAAAGTAAATTTTGAAAAGAAAAAAAAAATTATGATTGTTATTCAAACTACATATAATTTTAAGTTATGAGTTTTTGAAATTAATGTATTCATGCGCTTATATAAAATCTCATGTTGATATTGAGCTTAAGAAATTAATGTTTGAAATGCTTAGAGAAATAAAGAATTGTTTTTAAACATTTTTCGAGGAGGAGGACGTTTAGAAATCAAATTTTTAAACTAAAGACAAATTAGCACTCACTGAGCTTCTAGCTCATTATTTTTCTGTTTTTATACAAAAACCTCCTCAGGTACTCTCAACAGGTAGCTGAGTAGTGGTATCACCTCCAGTGAGTGAGGTAGCGCGACACGACGCCATTTTGTACAGCTTATTTTTGCATCAGTCCTATTCACGTGTAAACATCTTTTGAATTGTATAAATAATTTGTAGTTTTGTAATTATATGTCTGTAATTGTGTTCAAATTGTTTTTTTGAATTAAATGTGGTTTACAAATTGTGTTTTGGATTTTATCAAGCTTAATTTGGAAATTGAATGCATGTTTGAAGCCTACGGGCAACCAGAAGTTGGGTTGGTGTTAAATATTATTCGAAGTGTTGATTTTTGTAAACGGGGTTTTCTGGAACGTAAAAAATACAGTCGTTATACTGCCGAAATTTCATTAGAAAATGAGTTTAAAAATAAAAAAAATTTCCACACCTTTTTAGTTTATAAAGAAAACCAACCCAATAATATTTTAGAAAGTATTAGAAAGTTTAGGATTCACTCCAACGGTTTTGCTTAGCTCGACAAGTAGGGTCTAAGAAGGATCCGTTAGGGTGCCCGGTGTGACCTACCAGATTAAAGCTAGAGGTATCAGGGAAGGGTCGTATCATGATAAATATTTGGAATAAATTCAAAGGGTATGTTTGAAAATGCATGAAAAATAGGTTAATGTTGGAGTGACAAAGTGGTCACGTGCATATTCTCTCAAAAGAAGATATGGTAGGATGACTACTAATATTATAGAGTCACTCAACAAATGTACGATGAAAACACGTCGGTTCCTAATAACAACTGTACATGAATATCTGAGACATATGCTGCAGAAATGGTACAACGATGGACGTGTTCATGCTGAGGAACTTATATCTTCAGTTACCAAAACTATGGAGGATCATGTGAACTCGATGGCTAATGAATCGAAGAGTGCCACGATATCTGCCATTGAACAACAAATCAAGTTCGGAGTCGCACATAAACTAGGCTATGGGTTCGTTGAGCCTTTTGTGCGGTCATGCAGTTGTTGTCCTTGGGACCTAGATCAATTGCCATGTCATCACACAAAAGCAATTGCCAGGTATCGTAATTGTGTTTTATTATTTTTTGTTGTTTAATGTCATATAGTAACACTCTACCTTTGTCATGTATATCAAGTTCAATGGTGTTCACTATTATACACTTTGTCATAATTATATAGCTAAGAATGGCTCAAGCTGCATATGCACGTTCAATCAATCCAGTCCTTGACCCAAAATATTGGCATGTTCTTGCGGAAGTGAAAAGTGTAATTGTACTACCACTTGAAGGAAGACGACAAGCAAATAGATTGAGAGAGTCACAGATTCTTTTAGTTGGGGAAAGTCATCGTAAGAAAAGGTGTGGAAAATATGGTGAAAGATGACAGAACCGTCTTCGTTGCCCTAAACCCCCTATATCCACCATCGGAGAGACGAGCGTAGCTACTAAAGATGTTAGGAGCAGTGCAGAAACTACTGGAGAGGTTAGAATGAGTGTCGTTGACGCTGCTAGAGATACCGGGACCAACGCAAAAGTTACTAAAGAGGCTAAGACGAGCACTGCCCCTATTGAACATGTTAGGACCTCCCGAAAATACGGCCTTTGTGGTGTGAAAGGGCACACACGATGTCGATGTAATCAACGATTTCCTATTCCACCATCAACAGATGATGAAAATAGTGATAATCATGAAAATTTTGAATAAATAGAGATGATGTTTGTTTGATAATAGTACTTTATGATTTATCCCTGTTGACGAGTACTTGTTATTAGAATAATTTGCATGAAAATATTGAATACAACGGTTTATTATCATACCTGTGAGATTGATTTGGCATAAAGATAGAGTCTCTTTTTGTTTCTGTGGTAGTCATAGTGGTATATTTATTTATATTTATATTTAATAATCCTTAATGTAGGTAGGGTTAGACCATGATAGTAAAAAAAAATATAGAAGGTTGTGTCAAAATTTTATATATATATATATATGTACATATATATAATAAAATTTTTAGTTTTTGGATCTTTTTAGTGATCGATTAAAAAAATAATAAATAAATAAATACCAGAAAGGGAAGCCGATGTTGGTTTTTATACGATCACAAAAACCGACATCTGTTTATGTTGGTAATCAAAGATCGATGTCTGGGTGTTTCTTGATAAAATAAGATAGAAACTTTCAAGCCTGATGTCGGTTTTTGTGAATAAACACAACCCGACATCGGTTTTAGAATGGTAAGAAAATCTGACGTCGGTTTTTCAAGACCCGACAAACTTGTTCGAGAAATTTTTTTTTTCTTTGTTTTGCTCATTGCTGTTATTTTTCCCTTTTAACTTATCATAAACCGGTGTCCTTAGTTCCATTAATTTAATTAAATGAAGAAAAAAAATTTTGAGCAAATTATATGTTGATCACATTAGATTGTGAGATGGTATAAGATGACTATATATTCTTACTTAAGATACATTGCATCATGTTTGTTTATGAGATGAAATTTATAGTTTTTAAGTCATTTTGGCTATTTAAAACAAAATAAAATAAAATAAAATTTAGATATTATCAACTATTAATAAAAGCGTCAGGTTGTGTGATATAGTGTGAACCGATGTCGGTTTTTGATGATACATAAAGACCGACATCGGTATCCATAGTATTACCAACACCGCTGATTTTGTTAATTTTAAATCGGGTTTTATGTACATGGACAGACCGACGTCGGGTTCTCTTTATATACACAAACCGACATCGGTTTGTGTTTGCATATGTAGTCCAACGTCAATTTTTGCTATGTCACTAAACCCGATTTAATTTTCTTTTTTCTTTTTTGAAAATTCTCTTTGTCCTTTTCTTTGTTTAAATTACTTAGCTATTGGTGTAATTTATTTACTCTTTTTTGTGCCTAGCACACTTGATTTATAGGTCTTATTTACAAGGTGTAGTTGACTTAATTTAAAAATTCATTTTATTTTGGTTAATTTTGTGAAAAATTTGGCAGAGTCTCCTCGTTTTTTCACGAATCCAGTAGTTCAACTTGCATAAAAACAACACTTCGACTATTTCATCAAGAGACTCAGTCTCTCTATCCATCTCCGTACTATCACACAACATTTTTTTAAAATTTAAAATAAATTAATGAATGAATAATATATCAACAAATATAAACATCAATCATAGATAAAGTTGTCGTCCTCATCTAATATCCATGGGCCCCATTCATCTGCCCTATACCTTGGGGTGGAATATATATATAATATGGGCTATCTGTGTTCGTATTTGACGTGCGCTTTCCTTATCCTATTCAAACTTCCATTCACCCTCTTGGGAGCATAAAAGGTCGTGGATATACATTGCACAATATGCTCTGCAACTAGTGTTGTATTACAAGCAAAACAAGTCAGATATTTTATTAAAAACCTTCTTATTTAAATTTGGCCTAACTATATGACAAAGAAGTGGCATTTACCCCTCAGGTTGCTGAGGCACATCCCGTATATCGACACGCTCCACATCCTATATTTTTTCCAGGGGTGGCATTCTCATAATAGCCAATCTCCCGCAATATTAATGGTATGAAACGGACCAAAGGATCAATGACATTTCTCTGATGTAATAACTCTGTCAATGCATATATGACTATTTGCTGCTCTCTCAGGCACACTTTATAGACAATCCAATGGGTCTGATATAGGCTACACGGGAGCAACAGATGCATTTTAAAGACGTTAGTGGTATAGTTCTAATTCGAACGATCAAATAACAACTCTGAATCATGAAATGATACTTACATTTTGAGCAGACCACCAAGGGATTTTAGCGTCTTCCTTACCACTAGTGGTCCTTATCCAGTGTGGGGGAATCTCTGTCATAGTATGATCAAACATCTTTCCTTTATTAATGAATTCCCTATTCATAACTATGGTCATGTCCGCCTGCCAAAAAAAAACTAAAATAAAATATTAAATTATTTACTGCTTAAAAAAGATGCACAAAAATTTGAGTAACTAAAATGTAGACACTCTCAAACAAAGGCGATCCATGCGTTGCGTATCTTTCATAATGCACCTCATCCCACCACTTGCTTTTTATGGCCCGCAGGCACTGCGAATATTCGTTGATATGCTCTGAAGTCAACCAATAGTCTGCATTCTCAATGGTAAGAAACATATCGGGGGTGAATGACACTGAATAACCATCAACGTAGAGCCTCAAATAGGAAGTAAAAGGTATTAATATTATATTAGTAATTTTAAATATAAAAAGTATAATCAAGATTTTTATCCATACCGGAGGTTCAAAGAATAAGCTTTGTACTCTTTGTACACATTCTCCACCATATCCTCAACCACTGGCACAGTCTCCTCCACTTTCTCATCTAGCATTTTTTTTTCTTTTTCGCACATTCAGGATCTTTGTATGGTGACAATAGAGATGCCGATGGTTTAATTTTTTATTTAACCATTTCTAGTTTGACTTTCCCCTGTAATATTAAGAAAATCAAAATTTGTAATTACACATTAAATAATTACAAATTAAAAACTAACCTAAAACACAAAAAAATAAAATTTACCTTATCACCATCATGCTGGGATGGTGGGTCTGGATGGTGGTCATGATGGAGTGGTAGGTCCTCGTGGGATAGTAGGACCTTAACCTCCCGTAGTAGCTGCGATACTAAGTCCTGTACCTTCACAACCTATAGAAAATAAAAATTTATAATCACACATTCATAATGATATGAAAAACTAAACTAAAACATAAAATAAAAATAAAATTTACCTGATCACCATCATGCTGGGATGGTAGGCCATGATGGAGTGGTGTGTCCTTATGAGGTAATGGGACCTTAACCTCCCCCAACAGCTGTGATATTAAGTCCTGGACCTCCTCAATCTGTAGAAAATCAAAATTTATAATTAATGATATGAAAACCTAGACTAAAACATAAAATAAGCACAAAATTTACCTAATCACTATCATGTTGCGATGGGTCATGATGGGGTGGTGAAGGCAGTATTTGGGGTGGTGATGTTTTTTTAGGTGATGAAGAGTGATGGGTGTGCTAATCTCGGATAGAGCTCTTATCATCATCATCATCATCGTCGTCGTCGTCGTCATCCTCATCCTCATCCAGGTCATCCCCACCAACCCAAGGCTCACGAATTTTCAGTATCCTTTCAATCCTACCTAACCTCTCGTTTTGCTCATGCTGTGTCTTTAAAATAGACTCCAACAATGCCATAATCTTGGCTACCTTCGTCTGAGGCCCTTACAAAAATAATTAAATAACGATATAAATTAAAATGATAGTCACATAATAATGGAATTCAATAATATAATCATATAAAATTCTCACCTAACGCTGAGAGAGTCCAGGGGCCATACTGCGACCCCGTGGGATTGTAGTGTTATCATGCTCATCCTCGGCTCACCTAAAGTCGTTCACTCCTTCTATCCCTAGCTGTAAATATGCAACCTCTGAGTCAACTCATAGGATTGGAATGTCATAATACTGCTGCTCATTCTCCACCTTAGTCAACTCCCTCTCACCCTCCTCATTCTTTGAATGATCATCTTCATTTTCATCAACACCTCCTCCGTTGCCCACTCTATAGGTGCTGTCGCTAACCAAATGCACAAGGTTAAAGGACTTCCGATAATCCTTTTCTCTCTCCACGGCAATGGGTTCAAGGGTATTACTCTCTCCTATTAACTACACAGAATATATTATGTATATACTTAATATTATTACGAACAAGAATAATCAACAAATGGAAATGAATATAGGTTAGTCTAGACATTTACACGAGGAAGCTCATTAAACCAACTTATTTGCTTTCTGCTATTACAGACCCAATTCACACACCTTGACATCAACATATCGTCTCCTCTAGCTTTCTTCCCTACCATTTTTTCCAACCATGGAAACATTTTGACCAGGCACCACTGTAATTTGCATAGGATTAGACAAAAATTTAATAAACATTTAGTTAGTATATATATAAACATTAAACAATTTTCATTTTTTTTTCCTTTTCGCGCGTTTAGGATCTGTGTATGGTAACAATAGAGATGTCGATAGTTTAATCTTTCATTTAGCCCGTTCTAGTTTGACTTTCCCTTGTAATATTAAGAAAATCAAAATTTGTAATTATAAATTAAAAACTAACCTAAAACACAAAATAAATAAAATTTACCTGATCACCATCATGCTAGGATGGTGGGTCATGATGGAGTGGTGGGTCCTTATGGGATAGTAGGACCTCGACCTACCCTAACAGCTGTGATACTAAGTCCTGTACCTTCACAACCTACAGAAAATAAAAAATTGTAATCACACATTTATAATGATATGAAAAACTAAATTAAGACACAAAATAAAAATAAAATTTACCTGATCACCATCATGTTAGGATGGTGGGCCATGATGGAGTGTGGTGGGCCCTCATGGGGTAGTGGGAACCTCCCCCAACAGCTATGATACCAAGTCCTGGACCTCCTTAACCTGTAGAAAATCAAAATTTGTAATTAATTATATGAAAACCTAGACTAAAACATAAAATAAGCACAAAATTTACCTGAACACTATCATGCTGCGGTGGGTCCTGATGGGGTGGTGAAGGCAGTATTTGGGGTGGTGATGTTTTTTTAGGTGATAAAGGCTGACGGATGTGCTCATCCAGGATAGAGCTCTTATCATCATCATCATCATCATCCTCATCCTCATCCTCATCCGGGTCATCCCACCATCCGAAGGCTCTTGGATTTTCAATATCCTCTCAATCCTACCTAACCTCTTATTTTACTCTTGTTGTGTCTTCAAAATAGACTCCAACGATGCCATAATCTTGGCTACCTTCGTCTAAGGCCCTGGCAAAATAATTAAATAACGATATAAATTAAATTGATAGTTACATAATAATGTCATACTGTAATATAATCATATAAAATTTTCACCTAACGCTGAGAAGGTCTAGTGGCCATACTGCGACCCCGTGGGACTGTAGTGTCATCATTGTAAGCCCTCGAATTGGATTTTACGGATTTCCCCAGATATAGTCCTTAAATAATTATTGGAGACCCTAATTGGTTTATGGAAACGCTTAAGGTTATAGAGAACTCATAGGGATTGAATTAAACTTGATTGGAGATTAAACGGAATGATAAAATGATGAAGGAAATCGAATAATTCTTAAGGTGAATAAGGGACTAATTTGAAGATAAATTTTAATAATTGTGGTCAAAGTAAAATTAAGCTAAAAGTCAAGGGAGGAGACCAATATTTTTAAAGGACGTGACCGTCATTTTGATAATAGTTTGGGGAGGAAAGCATAAAGCCAAAGTTTGTCTAAAAATCTAAAAAGAGAGAGAGTGAGTTGTCGTAGAAGAGAAGAAAAGAAAGAAAGAAGAGAAGAGAGAAGAAGGAAGAAGAAGGAAGAAGAAAGAAGAAGAAGAAGACAGTCGCGCGACGCCGGAGGAAGACGCCGACGTCCGACCAGCCGCCGACCAGCTCACCGTCGCAGTGCTACCGTTGACCAGACCAGAACAGCACACGCACACCAGATGCGATCGCGCGACACTGAAACGAAGCAGATCCGCCGATCCCTGCCGCGCGACGCCAAACAATGCAGAGCTGCCGCGAACCAGACTTGACCGCCGCTGCGACAACGCCGACGAGCTGTTCCAGCCGCACCGTACCGACCCGAACCAGATCGACCCAAAACGGAGCAGAACCGTGACTGGATCAGCAGTGTACGCGTGCAGAACCGGCGTGAAACCGCCGCCGATCGACGACAAAACCAGCCTCCAACCGCGGCGAAGCTGAGAGGGAAAGAGAGAGGAGAATGAGGAGAAGAAAACCCAGCTCAAACCAGCTCCAATCAAGTCCATTTTCAGCTTGAAACCAAGCTTGAAACAGTGTTGTAAAGTGAGTTTGGCGAGGAAGAAAGAGAAGCTTGCGAGGAGGAGAAGAAAGAGGGAGGAGATCTAGCTCAAATCAGTCTATTTACGCATCCAATCCAGTCCAGAATCAAGCTTAACGTGAAGAGGAAAGAAAGTGATTCCGTAGGGAAAAGATCGGATGACGAGGACGCTCGTGGATCGAGGCGAGAGGATTAGGGGCTCCGCACACGCTATTTTCAGTCATCAGTTTTGTGAGTGAGTTTTATTTAAAGATTTTAAAAGTATTTCAAATTATTACATTTGATTTGATAAGTGATTGCTTGAGTTTATTTTAAATGCATTGATATATGCATGAGCATTAGCTTGAAATGAGAATGTGATTTTATATGCATATACATATAAAGTTGTTGAAATGAAATTTCAGAAACTAAGTTTTCAAGTTTGAATTGAGAAAATCAGTTTTAGTGCTTAATGCACTCAGAAAATGAGTTTTAGTGCTGATGGCACTCAGAAATAAGATTTTAGTGCTTTACGCACTCAGAAAAGAGAATTGTGCTTTTGCACCAGAAAGTTAAAGCAGAAAAGAGAAAAGTGTTTTCAAAACCAGAAAGTATTCCCTCTGGGATTTTCAGAGATTACAGAGCAGTTTAGACCCGATCAGGTCTATCCCACTTCAGTTGGCACAGTCCTGTGAAGGGATAAGTTACTAACTTGGGGGGATAAGTGTCAAAGTCTGTCAGTCGAGTCGCCATTACTGATGTGGGGTAGTGTTTCATGTGCTATGGTTAGCGCTGGGCAATTCCGCACATGGCCATGAGATGTCTTAGAGCAGGCGAACTATGGTTAGCGCTGGGCAATTCCGCACATAGCCGCGAGATGTCTCAAGAGTTGACGAGCTATGGTTAGCGCTGGGCAATTCCGCACATAGCCGTTAGACTTGAGAGACCCCAGATTTAGGGATACTATGGTAATTTTGAAAGATATCGAGAAAGAACTTTTAAAAGAAAAGCTTATTTGAGATAAAAGATATTTTATAATTATTATTGAAGTTATTTATGATTTACAGTTGCAAGATTTGTATTTAAATACGTGCATGTACTTAGAGATGAATTCTCTTGTTTAAGTTGATGTTTTAAAGATTTAAGTTTGAAATGCTTTAGAAACAAAGAATAGTTTTCAAATGTTTTTAAAGGAGAAAGTTTTGAAAACCAGAGTTTCAAAGAAAAGATAAATTATCACTCACTAAGCTTTTAGCTCATTATTTTTCTGTTTTATATAAAAACCTCCTCAGGTACTCTCAACAGGTAGCCGATCAGTAGCATTACCTCCAGCGGGTGAGCCGGCGCGACACGACATCATTGAGTAGCTCATTTTGTTTTAGCAGTTATATTTCATGTAAATATCTTTTGAAATGTATAAGTAATTTAAAAGTTGTAATTATTTGTTTATAACTGTTTTTAAACTGTTTTTGATTTAAATGCGGTTTATTAAATGTCATTTGAATTTTCATAAGTTGATTTAACAATCAAATGCATGATTGAGGCCTACGGACAACCAGAAGTTGGGTTGGTGATAAATTTTAGTCGAAGTGTTGATATTTTTGTAAACAGGTTTTTCGGGAACGTTAAAAATGCAACCGTTATGCTGCCGAAATTTTGTTAGAAAAATAAGTTTCGAAAATGAATTTAAAAATTAAAATTAAAAATTTTTCCTACGCGTTTTTAGTTTTTAAAGAAAACCCAACCCAACGATGTTTCAGAAAGTATGAAAGAGTTTAGGGTTCGCTCCATGGGTTTCGCTTAGCCCGACGAGTCGGGTCTGAGAGGGATCCGTTGGGGTGCCCGGCGTGATCGACCAGATCAGAGTTAGAGGTATCCGGTTCGGGTCGCGTCAATCATGCTCATCCTCGGCTCGCCTAAAGTCGTTTACTCCTTCTATCTCTAGCTCTAAATATGTAGCCTTTGAGTCGACTCGTGGGACTAGAATGTCATAATGCTATTGCTCCTTCTTCACCCTAGTCGACTCCCTCTCACCCTTCTCATTCTTTGAATGATCATCTTCATTTTCATTAACACCTTCCTCCGCCACCCACTCTATAGGCGTTGTTAGTAACCAAATGCGTAGGGTTAAAGGACTTCCGATAATCCTTTTCTCTCTCCGTGGTAATGGGTTCAAGGGTATTACTCCCTCCTATTAACTACATGGAATATTTTATATATATACTTAATATTATTACAAACAAGAATAATAAGCAAATGGAAATAAATATAGGTTAGTTTAGACACTTACACGAGGAAACTAATTAAACCAACTTATTTGCTTTCTACTATTACAAACCCTAATTCACACACCTTGGCATCAACATATCGCCTCCTCTAGCTCTCTTCCCTACTCTTTTTTCTAGCCATGGAAACATTTCGACCAGCCACCACTGTAATTTGCACAGGATTGGACAAAATTTTAATAAACATTTAGTCAGTATATATATAAACATTAAACAATCTTCATTTCTTGTAATGAGAGTATACTAAGTGTCGTACCTGAAATGCCCAAATAAAGCCATACAAATTAATGTTACATCTAGTCATAAGGCGATCTTCATCAAGCGCCCAACAAAGGGATTCTAGAAGCCTACTATAGCCGACTGCAAGCCAAGGGAACAAATTCCACACATCAAAATCCTCTATCAAGACCCACAGATAATCGTCCACCCTAGATCGATCATCATAGCCATAGAATAGACTAAAGGTGATAACTACATTAGCCAACTTCAAGACCTCATCACTTATATTTTGCCCCCGTACTCTTAACATGTGCATAATTTCAGCCAATCTTGGGGAATTTCGTTCAAAACATCGCCACAAAAGACTATTCTCACTTTGTTGCTTCGCTTTAAGGACATGTAGATCGACATGTCCGAACTGGAGTCCTGTCACTAATAAGAACTCTTGCTTTCCAAACCTAGATGTCTTTCCCCCAATTTCGAACCACATCTTATCAAGGCGTGAATCAGGATATACTAACTCTCTAGCAAGAACGACTAACATCAGAGAAGTATGAAGCAACTGTTGATTGAACATTTTTATGAAATGTGCGATCGAGTTCTCCCTCTCGAACCTTTCTAGGAGATGTCTCTACGAAACAAATACGTTTAGATAACCAATATGTTTGAAACTATTATGTGAACTCCCTGATGTTCTGTTCAGAACATTCTATACAGTGTGCTTATAAGTGAATTGCATCTGTAGAAAAGAAAAGCAACAAACGATTCGTTAAAATTTTATAATTTGTTAATAAGTAAATCAAATTACACTAATTAAATTAATTAAAATAAACATAATAACATTAATTTAATAAAATGATAAATTCAAATTTTTTTTTTAAATTTTCATTAATTATAATTTAATTACTTTCAATACATTTACTTTTAAATTTATTTCTAATTTAATTTTTATTAATTAAACAATTTATTTTTAAATTTTTTCATTATTTAAATTTCTTTTACATTTTATTGAAATTAATTAAATTTTAAATTAATTTATTTTCTAAATATTTATTAATTAATTAAATTAATTTCATTTAATTAGAAAAATCGGCCTATGTTGGTCAATTTAGATCGACGTCGGGTTAATGTCACCGACAAAAGCCGATCAGCTTTTGTTCGTACAGATAAGCTGACATTGAGGTACACTGACCAACAAAAGCCGACATGGTACAGGTACGACTTTGTTGTTCGACATGAACTGACGTCAGTGTATGTGTACCAACAAAACTTGATCACAAAAGTGATCGGCTTTTGTTTGTCAACATAATCGGAGTTGATATACATTGACCAACAAAAGCTGATCGGCCTTTGTTTGGAGACTTGACCCGATATCGACTTCTGTTTGTAAACATGATCCGACATCAAGGAGAGTTTGCAAACAAAAGGCAACCGACCTTTGTTTGTAGCCTTGTCCCGACATCGGGCTATGTTACCTAACAAAAACCGATCTTGGTCACACATTACGAACTCAACCAAACCTACAATTTCAAGTCCAAATCCAACCACATCCTAACCAAATATAACAAAATCTCACTCTAATCATCAAATGCCAACATATAAAACACAAATCAACTGTGTAAATCACAAAAAAAAAAATCCGAAAGTCACAAAATCAAGCAAATAGGAGCATATGGGCGTACCTTCACCAATGGAGGAAGACGACGAGCTCGCCAATGGTTTACAATGGGTTGCTAACGGCTGCGAAGATGTTAGAAGGCCGGCGACTGTGCAAATCGGTTGTCGGCTTGCGTGGTTTGACAGAGGGCGACTGATATGATTTTTAGCCCAATTTTTCATTTTATATGTACAAGGGAAGCTTCATAATTATGCTCTCTTTTTTTTTTTTTTTTTTTTGAATTTCTAAATATAATGGCAGTTTCGTAATTTTGGGTTGGAGGCAATTTCGGCATATTGGGTATAGGATACAAATTATTTATTTGAGAGGTTAAAATAGATTTTTTTTTTTAAAAATAGGGGTTATAAACATATTTTTGGTTTTTTGTTCTGTTTATTTTGGTATTTTTCACAAAAAAAATAAAGAACGACAGTGCCACCTTACTTTAATCGAAGTGTTTTAAAGCAAATAAGATAATAGCTTTTTTTTTTTTTTTTCAAAAGAAAAGCTAGATTTTCTTCCTTTCGTCTCGGTAAAGCCAAATTAGGGTTTTATCTGCAAAAGATAAAGGTTAAAAATCAGCGCCAAAGCCACAACCTGGAGGAAAATTCACTGTGATTTACGCTACTAATATACAAAGCTTGAGGAGTCTACGCTTATTGGGCCCGTGCACCAAATCTCTTACCAATTAGTTCACTTGCATCCTTAGCTTTACACTTTCCATTAGTCTCAATGATCATGCAGTATGGTTTTTTTTTTTTTTTTTTTTTTAAATTTATATATTTTTAAATAATATAATAATAATAATCTTCATCATCATTAGCATCATCATCATGCAGTAATATGTGATCTAACTATTATGTTAACATTGTTTAACCAAAAAAAAAAAAAAAAAACATATTATGTTAACATAAATAAACTTATAGCTTAATTTGTGTAATGGTTTTCTTAAAATTTACTATCAGCTATTTTTCTTTTTTTTCATTTTTGTTCCCGAAATCCTATCCCATATTTTTCACATGCATTACTTCTTTATATATGTACATATATATATATATATTCTAAATCACCCTTATATTTTTCTCATATAATATTTAAAAAAAGCTTGGATCCATGACTATATACCAATTATTAATGGCAGTTATATATACTTATATGCCACTTCTCCACTGCCATAAAGAATTGGCATTCTCTTTCTTGAAAATTAAGAAAATACCCACAGATTCAACTACGTAGAACCTTGCAAGAACTGTACAAAGATCCCTTCTTTTTCATTTAATCTATTTTATTTTTAAAAAAATACCCATATTAGAGCACAGTAACTAATTTGATTGTAGTGTATATCTATATATGGATTTAACTATACAGAAGTTGGATATATAATTACTAATTATACAAGCAATGGTTATTCTTTATTTATTTTTAATTTTTTTAATTTTTTTTAACTCTTGATTTGTAGACATCTATGGAGTGCAATTTCTTTTTATTTTTATTTTTGTGTTTTTTATGGCTGATACAAGCCCGGAGATCAACCGGGACTAGGCGTGATTTGACTCTGGAATGCAATCTAGAAAACAGCTTCCACACGGGAGGGAGCACCCCAACCCACACATAGGTGGGGGAATGACCCACACAAGGTGGGGAGGAAACCTACACAATTAAGGTGGAGAGCTATTTATTTGGGATGTAGAACCCGTACTTCATTGCATGGGGCGGCTAAATGTTTTATCAACGAAGCTGAAGCCCAACTACCATGGAGTGCAATTTAACGATTATCAATCAACTCTATATCTATAGTAATTTAGCATAATGACATGACATTTATAAAAGGAAAAATCTAAAATCCCTCTAAAATGTTAAATAATCTTAATTTACCTTAACTTTTCAAAATATTAGTCAAAAAACCCCTTGCCATTAGCCAAAAGCAATTTCCATCCAAATTTTTAGTACTTTTGTGACAAAAACAGTGAAAGACCAAAATACCATTACTATATTGAAAAATTAAAAAACAAAAAACAAAAAAATAATTAGTCAATTACCAAAAATTAAAAAAAAAAATATCAATTACCAAACTACCCTTTCATAACCAAAATAAAAAAAATTAAAAAATAAATAATAAAAATTTTTAGAATTTACAATTAAATTTATATAAAATAAATAAATAAATTACAATTTTAAATAATTAAAATAATAATAATTGTTAATCAAATTTAAATAAAACACATTTCCATTAGATATCCACCATCCATCTAATGGTAGAGATTAATTTAAAAAATTAAAAAAAAAAATCATAAGATCTCCATCGTTCATCTTAAGGGATAGTGTAGATTAATTTTTAAAAAATAAAAAATTAAATAAATTAAATAAAAAAATAACAAAAGTTGACAAATTAAAACAATTTAAAAAAAGAAAAAGAAAAAAAACCTTTGAAAAAAAAAAAGTTCAAACGAACCCAGGACTGGGTTCGTTCAAAGAAGATGAACCCAATTGTCTGGGCTCGTTCAGAAGATGAACAAGAACAAAAAAAAAAAACAAATTAGTATATGAACAACAACAAATTAATGCAATTACATTTTTTTTTCAACATATGGGTTCAACGTAAAAAAAGGGAAGAGAAAAAAAAACCCATCACAATCAATAACCAACATCTAGGTTCAATGTAAAAAAACAAAAAATTTACATTGTGAAAATCACAGTATGAAAACTACTGTAAATAAATAAAAAAGAATTACATTTTCTTTCGAATTTCGACTTACTTTTCTTTACGCTCATACTCCCACTTGATCTTTTTCTTCTCAACCTCCACTGGTAACAAAAAAATATATCGTTATTTAGTACTCTTAAATTAAGCTTTTGCGCTGAAAATTCATGTTAAATCTAGTGTTTTTGATGAATTCTGAGATTTTGTGTAGATTAAGAAAAATATGGGCAAATTGGTAATTCAAATGAAAATCTAGGTTTATTTGAGATTTTTGCGACTTTTAGTTCAAGTCGGATTCCTTCAAGTGTAGAAGAAGAGTTTGGTCCGAATTAAAAGATTATCCAGAAAAATTTAATTAAAGTTAGAAGTTTATTTGGAAGAGTTTGACATAAAGATCGAATTCAAAAAGTGGATAAAGATAGAATTTAGAAGGAGATAAGGATCAAATTTGGATGAAGATAAGGATGAAACCGGGAAGATAAAGATCGAATTTGGAAGTGGATAAAGATGGAATTGAGAAGATAAAGAAGAAATCACGAAAAAATCAGATTAGGAAAGGTTCTAAAGTGAATTGCAAAATTATTGGGTTGAAAAAGACGTGACTTACGGGAGCTTGTACGAAATGTATAGTTCGAGTTATGTGAGTCATAACCTACTAAATTAAAGCTCCAAATGTTTAGTTTCCATAGCCATTGATAGTTCATCCATCAAAATTTTCTAGAAAAGTTATGACTAATTTAATGTCTAAAGGTCAGTCTATCATGAGACTTAACAATTATGGGAAAACTTAATAGCAATTCAGGTTTCCTCTCTTACCACTTCGAATCAACTTTTTAAACATTAGTTGAGCAAGATTAGGACAGATTCTAGCCATTAGTTAGTGATTTAATTTTCAAATCATGTTCTCTTAAAATTAAGATCTTTCCTATTTAAAATTATTCTTTTAACCCAATTTAGAAATCATTTTTCAACTCAACTTTGGTGCCTATAAATAGAGAGCTTTAGCATGAGATTCAAGAACACAATCCATAGAGAGACAGAAAGAGAGAGTGTTCAACAAAGCCATAATTCGTCAACAACGCATGGAGAAGATTTCAGTAGTTGTCATCAACAATTGGAGAAACAAGGATCACCACATATTGGGATTTTCTTTAAGCTTTATTTTTTCAATTATGTAGTTTGATTCTTGTTTTGGTTATTTAATTTGTAAATTGATAATGAACTAGATCTTTGATCTAGGGTTATGATATAGCCTTAAACCATGAAACTTCCTTATATAATATTATTTTTAATTTAATTCTCATTATTATTGTATTCTATTTTATTTTATTCTTAATGCTTTGAATTAATTGGCCACTAGTTCAATTGATTTGGTAACCATGAATGCATTCGAGGGAGGTAGTCACATGTTTAGACCTAAAATAGAATAGTATAAATTGCATAGGATAGAGATATACCCATGCGGTTTTTGTAGCCATTATTAAATGATTGATGCTTAATATGCCTAGATTGGTTAATTGTCATAGAGATATAGTTAGTTAATTAATTTAGGTAAGTTCACTTGACCATCGAGAGAGGCTTGTGGATAAATTAAAATCATTCGATCAAGCATATGATGAGAATAAATTATTAAAAGTAGAAATATAGGATGAGTGAATTGGTGGGGTGAAGTTTTAGCTCTAAACTCTATTCTCTCTTGGTTGTGAATCATTTTATTAATCATTTTTGTTATTTTTCTTATTTAAATATTTATTTTGGAAAAACTTTATTTTAGTTCCCTGTAGTTTTGAAAAATATCAAGTTTTTAAAGCTCCTTTAGAAACAGTTTTTTTTATCTCTAACTTTTTAAAAACTATTCAGAAAAGTCTAAATCATCAGTCAACTAACGATCAACATTAACAGAATGTATTGAAAAATATTTTTTTTCTTTGATGGTTATTAGTGGCATATAAATTATAGGATTTCCCTTATAAAACAATGAATTTACAAGTTAAATTGTTTAAAATATCTTTGAATTTAAGTATTTAAATTACAATTTAGTTTAAAGTCATTGTTGACCATAAGTTGATTGATGATTTTGACTTTTTTGAAGAGTTTTAGAAAAATTAGGGATGAAAAGGTCTGTTTTAAAAAAAGCTTTTAAAATATAATATTTTTAGAAACCTCAATGACTAAATTGAAGTTTTTCTATTTATTTTTAAGCCCATTTATTCAATAGTTTGAATAAGGATAGTTGAAATCAATTTTAGTACTTAACATTATAATTTGGATAATCTTCATGGGAACAATCTCTATGCATTACAGATCAATACAAAACACACAAAATCAATCATTGAAACACAATTACAAAATTAAAAAATTAAACAAAAATTAAATAAATCAAATTAATTATTTTTTGATTTATATGAGTAGATGGAGTGGCAAACCCATCAGTGAATCAACAGCGAACCCAACCTAGAATCATATCGACAAACCTAACCCACCCAATCCAAAATCATATTGACCATCACAACCAACCTAGAATCATATGCGAATCATTGATGAACCTATCCTACAACCAAAGTCAGCAGACCCACCACCAGCATCAGTAGACTCACCATCAAACGACCCTTGCAACAGAGATGACCTTTGGTTCGAACCCAACTCCCCTACGAAAGATTGGTCGAAGATGGAGCGGTGGGTTTAGTCATCGACTGATCTTTCCAGCTAGATATAATTAGACTCAGCAGTGACATAAAAAAAGGGTGGCAGTGTAAGAAGAGGGCGGTGGCAATGATATTGGTTGATAGGTGACAGCTGCGATGGTTAGAACGGTGTGTTAAATGGTCGTAAGGTTAGGTTTTGATGTGTGGGGATGGTGATGAAGTTGAATAGAGAGAGAGTAATGGTAGAGAGAGAGAGATAGAGTAATGGTGATAGGAGAGAGTAATGGGTGGTAATGACAGAGAGACATGGATGGGTATGGAACCAATGCGACATGTGGCACATTATAAGTGATCTTCAATTTGTTTTTATTTTTTCTTTTAATTAAAAAAATAATATTTTGGGAAACAGCTAGAATCCATTTCACATGTCAACTCTCAATTACCCTTTTACACTTCAAATTGATGAAGTTGTTAGTTCATTGATGGATTTACTATGCCAGTTAACGATTGGGCCATTTTAGCTATTATTTTCAATACTAGGGTCATTTGATTTTTTTTTTTTCAAATCCAGGGGATAAAATAATAATAACCTTTAATTAAAACAAAAAGCATGGAATTTAATAAAAAAAAAAAAAAAAAAAAAAAAAAAAAAAACCAAAAGAATGAAAATCTAGGTAATAGATATTTGAAGATCTAGCCTAGGTCGTCATTAAAGTTAAAAACAAAAAAAAAAAAACAAAAAAAACCAAAAAAAAAAAAAAAAGTGAAAGATCTGGATAAAAAAATCGAAAACCAAAAACAGTGTAGTTCAAACAAACAAATCTCCATTAAAGCCAAGGCAAAAAAAAAAACAAAACAAAACAAAACAAAACAATTTTTTTTAAAAAAAACAAAGGATCTTCAAACTTTGAAGATCTAAGTTGAACCCAAGTTTCCATTAACGCTAAAAAAAACAAAACAAAACAAAACAAAAACATCTAATTAAATCCCAAGCGTCACTCTTTTCAATTTTCAGTTCTTAAACATCTAATTAAATCTTACAAATCCATCAAATAGCAAACTAACATTGAATCATAGCTGAAAAACCAAAACCAAAACATAATTGATCAAACAACCACCACTAAGTAAAATTTTACAACAGATCCCATTCACAAACATGAAACCTTAGGATCACAAACTCCTCCACCACCAGAGTCAACAACACACCCTCTAATCTTCTCTGACAAGTTCTGCCTCCCCTAAAACATGTCAAGTATCGCATCATACCTACAAAACAAAACACACAAATCAAACCAAAATCTAAAAATCAACAAACCCATTAAAAGAAAAAAAACAAGAATTAAAACACAAAATCCCTCCATCTCTTACCTTTCGCAACTCTCTCACCATCTCTACTCTTGACTATCTTCAAACCATCACCAAAAAATTAAAAACCCTTTCTCTGCCTCCATAGCCGACAACTGCCAACACCTAGATTTAGATCGAAAGGTAAGGAATCGATCATCAAAGTCAGCTCCTAGCTTGACGAACAAACATCAACCAAAGCACGAACCCAGGTGGGTTGGTTTTTGAAGAAACCCTCATGGGTTCGATGATGGGTTCATGACAACCCTGATTGTCTAGCATTCTGGTTTCCATGGAAACCAAATCGATGGTCGTCAATCTAGTTTCCACGAAAACTAGATTTGATCGGCGATCATGGTGAGTGATTGTGAGAGAGAGAAAGAGAAACAAAAAGAGATGGTAAGAGACTATGAAAGAGAGAAAGAGAAATAGTGAAAAATAGTAAGGGTGCGTTTGGATACGTTTTTAAAATGGTATTTTTGAAAAGTATTTTCAAAAACAAAAAATATGTTTTGAAAATGATGTTTTCAAAAACGATAATGTGTTTGGTAGCATTTTTAAAAATACATTTTGAAAATGAAAAATGATAAAAAGTTGTTTGGTACCACTTTTAAAAATAGGTAAAAATTGAAAATATATTTCGATGGAAACTGTTTTTAAAAATGACAATGTGATTATTAGAAATGAGTGTTTTTACTTTTTAAATTTTATTGTATAAAAGAAAATGATTTTTGAAAATTATAGAAAATGGAAAAATAAAAAAGTCATTTTTTGCTTTTACCGTAAGTTTTACTGTACATTTTTTGAAAACATGTTTTTGAAAATAATTGACAAACACATTTTCGAGGGTTTTTCGTTCTTAAAAATGAAAAACGATTTTCAAAAACGATATCAAACACTACCTAAGAGACCATGGGAGAGAGAAAGAGAAAGAGAGATGGTGAGGGACTGGTGAGTGGTGAGATATTGAAAAAAAGATAATTATTTTATAATAAAAAATTAAAAATTTTATTTTATTTAATAATTGAAAAAATCAGTATTCCAACCAGATAGCCTTCTTGAATGCAATTACCTTTATACCTTTACATGTTAGTGAAACCATCAGTTTATTGACGGAAATCACCGGCTCTTTAACGGTTGGACTATTTTGGATAATATTTTCAATGCTGAGGGGTCATTACATTATTTTCAAATCTAGGGATTAAAATAATAATATCCCAAAGATATTTAGGACACCAAAGTTAATGAATCTAAAAGTAATTGGATATGTCAATGACATGCTTTTGTGTTATAAAGGATAAGGAAAACTAATAAAAATAAAATTAGAGCAATTGGAAGAATTCAATGGAGATGCATTTGAATGTTTTCGTAGTAGTTGTTTTTGAAAGGTTAACTCTTTTTGAAAGAGGCATTGAATCTATAAATATTGGACCAATTTATTATTTTAGTTTCTAATGGTTTTGAAAAATATTAATTTAACTCCCATTCAATGTGGTTTGGTGCAATGGTGGATTAGAAATTGATATGCAAAGGAGCACTTTAAAAAAAAATAAAAAATAATATTTAAGCATAATTATAATTGATATTATATATTTTTAATGTATGAATTTTATCCCCTAAAGAATTTTATGTTATACAGTAACAATTGATGTATAATAAAAAATATTGCATCTGTCAATTTTTTCATTTACTAATCTTTTATTTTATTATCTAATCAATACTATTTATATTTGTATCAAGTACAAAATTAATTATTAAACTAAGACATGAGACACAAAGGAAATTATAAATCATATATTTTGTCAATTAAATGATAATTTAGTTCTCAAAATTGTGTAGTAAAATAACTCAATTTATAGTAATATAATATATTCCTTGAGTTTTAGTGCAACAAGTTTATATTATAAATGCATAATATTAATACTACAAATTCAATTAGGAATAAGACCTTGCAAGCCGAAAATATTATAAAGAGTAAATAATAGTCCATCTACCTGAGGCTTACTCCTTTACATTCAAAATCAACTTTCTAAAATATTAACACTAACAATAACAAATATATTGAAAAGAATAATGTCAATTAATAAATAAAAATATTAATTGAAAATAAGTTTTTTTTTTTTGGAGAACGGGGTGTTCTGATCATAACATATGATCGAAGCCTGAATGAATCTTCGTTAGACCTTTGCCTTCATCGTCACTCTTCACCTTTGATTCTCTATTATTGTTTGATCCTACAAAATAAATAACACCTTCGTCAAGGTGATCCGGAAGTTATTTCCGGAAGCAACCGTTGATGCTTATTTTAGTTTATTATTTTCAGAAGATTTTTTTTTTCTCTAAAACTATTATGTCCCATCTCCAAATAAACCATTTAGGATGTCAGGCGTTTATTGCATGTCTCATTTCTGTCATTTATTCTCTCGAGAAATAGTTCTTCCAAAGGTTTATGAAAATATCTATTTGTTGTAAACTACCTAACTTTTACCAATATTAAGATTAATTGATCATGTTATGATTTAATGTGTTATGTTGTAACTTTGGATATATGTCATAACCATAGTTTAAAAACTAGACTGAGTTGACAGATTTCTCACCGGTCGCCGATCCGAAACCCCCAGATCGGGTGCTCAATTCGGGTCAGGTGGCTACTCGGCCCAACTCGGGCTACTTGGCCGAAGCGATTACTCTGTTTCTTATTTCTTCTTCTTCTGTTTTAGATGCAGAGAAATAGTCAGACTATGCAGAGAAAAGCCCAAACATACATAAACCCTATCTCATAAACACATTACACCGCTGAAACTGAAAACGGCTTCGATCGAAACTGAAACTGAAAACCGTCCTCAACCATCGCCGGTTCATCCCTTTCCTGTCGCTCGGCGAGAGCACCATTAGACAAGGCTGTGTTTGTGTGTAATGTTGGACAAAACTGAAACGGAAAATTGCAAGTAACAGTTGAGAGAAGAGAAGGAGAGGGAGGAACTGAGAGAGAGAAGAAGGAGAGGGGACTGGGTAGAGAGAGCATAAGAATGATAGAGAAGTTAGGGACTTTGACTTTGAGCAGATAATTAGAGTACTGGGGAGTCGGGGACAAATAATTTGTCAACTAGCCCATCATTGTTGTTATTATTTTTGACAAACACGAACCCATTAATTTATCATTAGTACATGACTTGAGTTTTATGCTGTTACACGCCTCAACTGTATTGTTCATTTATATCTTTTTATTAAGTTTTTGTCAGTTTTATGTAGTTATATGACAAATAATTTCTCCACTAACCTATCATTTATTTATATCTTTTTATTGAGTTTTGTGTAATTGCTGCCTCTTTATATGTTCGGAGAAAGCTCTAATTTTTTGACTAGTTTAAACTACTTGATTTATATCAAAAATAGATTTTGTAGGTCACTAATGTAATGAAACATGTGTAATAATATAGCTTTATAATTATGAAATAAAATTCATATAAAAACTATAAGGCATCTTGCACAGAATTTTCACTCACACTTAGCTTCCCTAACGTATATAATCTTTATTTTTATTTAATATTATATCATCAATTTTACTAAAATGCCATGCCTCATGAGTGAGATACATTATCGAAAATTATTGTGGCACAACTATGTAAAAACAACATATATAACAGTGAATTCTAACAACTATCATTGGATTTTATTGCATTCAAATCAACCAAAACAAATTTCCAAAATTTAGAATTACCTTCTAAATTTGAGCCATAAAGCTAGAAAATATTATAGTAAAATTAAATCATGAATGTAATGTTCATGGAGACCACTCCATTTGTACTTTCCATGGCACTTAACATATTCATATATTAAGTAGGGTGTGGTTTATATAGAGATGACAATTTGGAAATGCTTCATGACATTAAAGAAATGTCAGTTTACGCCCTTAAATTTTAAAAATATTAATTTTTCCCCTGCTGTCTCACAATTGTTAATGTTTGTAGAGGGGATAATTACACTCTCACATGAATGTTTTATGGTCATATGATTGTATTTTGATTTTATTAAAAAAAATTATTTTTTTATAGGTTTAACCAAATTTGACTGTTGATCAATCGGTTAATCTTTGACTGACAGTCAAACCGAATACTCGCTATTCGTTAAGTTGTCGATCAAGTAGCAAGTAGTGAGTTTTGGATCATTGAGCATATGTAGAAAAGGAATTATATGAAAAATTGGTGATGGCAATAATCACAAATTTTGGCAAGATAGCTGGATTGAAGGTGAAGGACCGCTAATCAATCAACTTCTTTCTCGTTTGTTAGTTGAAGAGGAAGAACGAATAGTAGCCTTTCTATGAGGATTCTGATCAAAATTAGAAATGAGGGAGTTTCAAGAGTTAATATTAGTTCGAGTATGCCTCAAAATTGCAGCCACTTTTCATCCTAAACCGAATAGGGGAAGGGATCGCGGAAGCTTGATTTTGAGAAGACTAGAAAATTTAGCGTCAATAGTGCTTACCTATTGACAAGTGGAGATAGTAATGGGAGATTTATTGGTTTGTGGTAGCGGATATGGAAATTGGAGGTTCCCCAAAAAATTCGAACATCATCATGGTTTGTAACTAGTGAGAAACTCCTCACGAATGAAATGCGGGTCAAAAGAAAAATGTCCCTGAATGCAACTTGCCCTCGCTGTGCTCAGGCTGTTGAATCAAAAGTACATGTTTTTAGAGACTGTCATATTGCCAAGCGCATTTAGTATTGATTAGTTGATTCGGATTTTTGGGGTATATTTTTTCAACTCTCGTTTCAGCAATGGTATATCATGAACATGTGTGTATTATGTAACAAAGGGAGTCAAGTGGAGTGGAAGCAAGTCTTCTAGTGACTATATGATACCTTTGGAAATGGAGGAATGAGTTTGTCTTCAATGGGAGAGAATTTTCAATTCCAAATATAAATGATTGGATTATGTAGATGTCAAAAGATTATAGAGATGCAGAAGATCAATTTACAAAGATAGACAATAAAGAGAAGAAAGAGGAACTTGTTTGCTGGAAGAACCCACATCGAGGGTGGGTTAAATTGAATATAAATGGAGTGATAAAAACATCAAATGGATTAGCAACATCTGCGGGTTTAATTAGAGATGATACGAGGACGTGGAAGAGGGGTTTTGCTCAAAACTTAGGTACCTACTCAATATTTCAGGTTGACACTTAAGGAGTTTATACTGGACTGCAAATGGCTTGAGATATGAGTGAAAGGAAAGTAATTGTGGAATGCGACTTGAAAATGATAATTGATGCAATAAAAAGGTGACCATCACTTGCCTTAATGCATGATTCAATTATTGCAGCTATTTGTTAATTACTTGCAAGAGATTGGGAGGTTCAATTGAAATCATGTGTTTAGGGGAGGCAAATAAATGTGTAGATTGGCTTGCGAAATATGCATGTCAGTTTCCCTTAGGTGTTCAGTTTTATGATAATACTCCGATTGGTTTGTATGACCAGTTATTTAGTGATGCAGTGGGGGTGTCTTGGCCCCGAATGATTAATATAAGTTTGTAAGACTATGAAGCCTCTTTTCAGATTAAAAATTAAAAAAAAAAAAAAAAAAAGAAATTAAGCATATGCATATATAATAATAAAGCAATCACAAGGAAAACAAGGAATTATTGTACTTGAAACTCTTCAAGAACAAAAACCATGGGACCTCATCTAACAAAACCAACCTACTATATGAAAAATAATTAATACAAGTTTGAACATAAGTGCAATTTAAATTATAGTATTTACAACCTCATCACTTGTAAATGCTAGAGTTGAACTTCCATGCTTTGTTATTCTTTTTCCACCATGATAGTGATAAGCGACTTCATCCTTCGAAACCCATTCTATTCATGAAGATTTTCTAGCAATCACGTTCTAACCTACAATCGCACTAGTCTTGCCAATGCCCATTTTTAAATCTCCTTGTGAGACAATCTTCATCTTGGGGCAATAGTCTACCAATGGAATCTTTTAAAGATGGGAAATTCAAGGTACTATAGTATTCCCATAGTAGAAACTTGTGAGACTTGATAAATAACAAAGTGACAAACTATTCAATTTGTTGAAAGTAATCTCATCTCCCTCATTTCTTAATACCTCCTTCGTCATTTTGCAACTATATATAGCCATTTTTGTGAGTTGCACCAGATATTTTGCTGTCAAGGGTGTAAGTAAGCTCATCAATCTTCTGCAGTCATCTAATTTAAAAATTGATAGATTTTTTAAATTTGCTGAAGGTGGCATCAGATTGATCAATCTAGGACATCCATTTACTTCTAAAATAAAAAATATAATAAAAATATATAATAATTTTTATTATATATATTTTTTCAAATATATAATTTAAAAAAAAAATGAATTCTCCTCTTTGAATTGTTTTCCATGTACAAGACATATCTTATACCGAGTGACATTTCTGTGCATGCTTAGTATAGAAAACAAATATTTTATGCTTTGGCTCCACACAAATTTAGAATATGATATTGTACTTCAATTAAACTAACATAAATTTGTTCTATAAGACTATTTTTGCTATGCTAAATTAAATAAGATAGGATATACCATTGAATTTAATTGGATTGAATTGAATTGAATTAGATTAAATATAATATAGTTTTTTATTTGGTTTATTATGAGATTGAGTTAGATTGTATTAAATTATTTTTTGATAAAATTAACTAGTTAACCAAAGTAAATTAAAATTAGTATAAATTATTTTATAATTAAATAAAAATATTTACAAATAATTTAAAGAAAAATCCTAAAAAACCACCTGACCTATGAAACAATATCCATTTACCACCCAATGTTTCATTTTTACTCAAAATCCAACTTCTGTTACTTAATTTACACAAAGTTAAAAAATACATATATAAAAAGACTCTCTTACCTCTTAGATTTTTATTTAAAAATATAATAATTATAGAATAATATTTTAAAATAAAAAAATATAAATTAATGAAAACCAATCTCCACCATCCATCTCATAGATGGATGGTGGAGATCAACACACACCAACTTAAAAAATTTTAAAAAAATAAATAATATTTTAAAATGAAAAAATAATAAACTAATAAAAATTTATCTACATAACAAATTTAAAAATAAAAAAAAATATTAATAAAAATAAAAAATAAGTAAACATTCAGATTGGATCTCCATCTGGAACACTATCGAACACCATCCATCACACACAATCATCAACAACAAACCACTATCAAACATCATCCATCACCTACAAATACCATAAAACCATTCAGAACACCAATAACACCAATTGTCCCCTGAACTAGAGCAGACCCCATAATCATCAAGACCTCTGAACCAGAACACCATTAACACCAACAACCATTGAGAACTCCCCATAACCATCCAAACCCACCCAATCGACCACCAGATTGGCAAACATCAACAACATCATCCACCAAGAAAAAAAAAAAAACCAAATAGAGAAAGCAAAAAATAAAAAAAATAAAAAGAAAGTTCGACGATCTGGATTTGAAAGGCAGGTTTATCGTCTTTATCGATGATGGTTCATCATCATTGTCTGGGTTCGTCATCAAATGAGTTCGATTGGGTTGGGATCGAGAGATAGATGTTCGAATCTAAGTTCGTTTTCGAATTTAGGGTTTCTAATAGGTGACCCAGATGAACGTAGCCAAACTCATCAGAGACCTAAGTGGTCTTCATTGGAGACCTATTGGAGACCACGAACCAACATCAAACCCTTGTAAATCCACTACTGTCGTCGTCGTCGTCAAACCCATTAGCCGCTGCCTTCAAACCCATTTAAAAATCTTGTTAGAGATAGAGAAGGAGAAGAGGAAAAGAGGAGAGAGAGAAAGCAAGAGAGAGAGGCAATTGAGAGAAAAAAAATAACATTATATATATTTTATATTTAAATAAAAATATCTTATTTTTTTATAAAATTATTTTTATTTTTTATTTAATATCATTTATTTTGATTTATTTTATTTTAATTAATATTATTTAATTAATTTTTCATTGCTTTTCTCTTTTTGACCCTGAAGTCAAACGATCAACTATATCAACATAACGAATTCCATGACCATCAGGGGCATTATGGTCCTTTCGTAGGTCTCCAGGGGGGATTTTGAATATTTATGTTAATGTTAAGTTCTATTTCGGATAAATATGAAACAGTGAGCTAAAAAATGGATATTGTTTCAAACATCATGTTGTTTTTTGGGACTTTTCTATAATTTAAATACAAACTTGACAATCACAATATTTTGAAATATTTAATTCTATTTTAAATTATGATTAAATAAATAATATTATGTTAGGGAGAGAGAAATGTAAAGTTAAATATAATTTGTATGAAAACAAGTGCCATTTTTAATATTATTTTTAACATTATTTTTAGCCGGTAAGCATAGTGTAGAAAACTCTATAGGCATGGCCGACTCAATGGGTAGACAAATGAGACAATTGTGTGATGCCTCATCTTGTTACCTTCATATTTAGGCCTCATTTTGTTCTCTTTTATATATTTTAGGCTTCAATTAGGCTCCATTTTTATAAGTTTTCTATAATTTGGACGCCACTTTATTAGGACCTCTTGTCTATTTAATCAAATATTTATTCTATAATTTATGAATTTCAACATTTGTATTGTTATTTTTGTATTCTCATACGAAGCAGTTATTGATTGTGTAATCTAATTTAATATAAGTTAAAGTTGTTGTTAGATATTTTCTTAGACATAAAAATTGATTTATACTGTCCATTTAATTTTTAAATACTTAGTAATTTGTCATTCTTATAGTTGGAATCCAATAATAATAATAATAATAATAATAATAATGAGGGATATTATCAAAATAGCCCCTAAAAAGGAAATTAATGTGGAACCACACTTTTTTATGTAAAAAATTTGGGTTTAATGATAATATTTTTCATTTTAAAATAATAATAATTATTATTGTAAAAGAATTAAACAAAGATAATTCCCATAAGTATTAGAAATTTATTAAGCAACACAAAAAAAAAAAAAAAAGTGATATTAGAACAAATGTTGACTTATTTTGAAATTTTTTTTTTTTGGCTTAGATTTGGCTGGAAATTAAAAATTCTAAAAGAAATTTTAAAATGAAAATAATATTCTCCTTGAAATGTGTAATTATCAATTTTTTATTCTGAAAATGATTAATGAAAAATTGCACTAAGCATAACATTATTAATTTAAAATTTTCACCTAAGTCCTTCAAACCTCTTGAGCCGACTTGTCTGTAGGGCATATAACCAAATCAGCCAAATAGTGACTTATTTCGCATAACCATTGTTTTGTCCAGTTGGGTGTTAGTGTTATAACCAATGCTCCAAAATATTGTTGTTTGAGGGCTTTATTATTAGGATCCATCCATAATCCTTGTGAGAGTATTTGTGTTCTTTTTGATAAATTTGATATGTTTTAATGTTTGAACTAGTGTATTATATTTAGATCTTATTAAAATATATGTAAAGTTTAGTTCTTGAGGTGGATGCATGCATGCATGCAGATTCTAGGCCTTCTAAACGAGATCCCAGCAACATCAAGGAAATACCAATTCGCAATGACAATGGCTGACAGAATAATGCATGGAAATGCACGTGACAACCTTGTAGAACTCCTCGAAGTGAATCAGAGTGTTTTATCCTCTGCATTTGCACGTACTTCATCACTTCTCCACCGCTCTTTACGAAGCAAAGACGACAACGGAGTAACACGCACCCTCAAAGGCCCTTCTTTTTGGGTCTTATGTAGCTCCATATTTAAAGGGACTGGGATTTTGCGTGAATGCAGTGTTGTTACCATGGGTGAACAATGGCTCGTTCTGGTAGAGGAAAGTGGGTGGTGAAGTGGAGGATAGTCCAGTGATGGCGGAGAAGCTGGCTCAGGAGTTGTTGTGGATAACCAATAAGCTTAGAGTTTATAGGGGTATGCAACATGCTTTGGTCCAGTGGAGTTTCTCTTCTGGTCTTGCCTCTTTATCTCTCACTACGAATCCCAAGGTCTAAGGATTGCTCCTTATGTAAGCCCTCAAATGTAATTTTACGGATCTCCCCTAAAAACAGTCCCTAAAGAATTATTAAAGACTCTAAATGGTCCACGGAAGCACCTAAGGGTATAGGGAACCCTTAGAGATCGATTTAAACTCGATTAGGAGATTAAATGGAAGGATAAAGTGGTGAATGAAATCAAGTAATTATTTAAGGTGATAAGGGACTAAATTGAAGATAGGTTTTAATAATTGTGGTCAAACTAGGATTAATCTAAAAGTCAAGGGAGGAGACTGAAATTTTTAAGAGACATGACCGTTTTTTTTTTAGAATTGTTTGGGGAGGAAAATAGAAGTCAAAAAGTTAGTTGAATCACAAAAATCAAACCAACGATAGTCAACATAAAGCTGAACCAGAAAGAAGAAGGAGAGAAACAAAAAAAAGAAGAAGAAGAAGAAGAGAAGAAGAAGAAAAGGAAAAAGAAAAAGAAGAAGACCTTGCTGCCGACCAGCCACCATCGCGCGTCCAACCCGTATGCAGAACCAGCTCGAGCTGCCATAGACCAGCACGCAGAAGCGATGGATCGAGAAAGTTGAGCTAGGGAGAAGAAGGAGAAGAAGATTCAATTGAAACCCAATTATTTCCGCACCAAAACTAGCCTCCAACACAGCCAGTGACACCTTAGAAACAACATCGGAAGCTTGTGAGCAAAAACCAGAGCAGAACCGCGCGAAAAAGAGGAGAAGAAAGAGAGAGGAGATCCAGCCCGAGCCCAGCCCGAATCAGTCCATTTACACATCCAAAATAGCCCCGAATCTAGCTCAATGCGAAGAGGAATAGGAGGATTTCGTGAGAAAGAAAAAGAGGTAAGTGTTCAAGTTTTTGAAAGTGTTTTCGTTAAAGATTTTGTTGTGGATTAAGTTGTTTTCGAAACGGATTTTGTTACGATTCGTTATTGATTGATGTTGAGTGAAAAACGAGTTGAGAAATTAGTAAGTTAATGCTCATAGGGAGCTTAGGGAGCCAAGAGAATAGTGAAAAGTTAAAGATAAAATGAATCGTGCGATAAACTAATTTGAGGGGCGATTGTGTAATTTCGAGTTTTCAAAAGTTGACGCGAGTGAAAATTTACGTTTCCATATACTGTGTAGGAGACGAGTGCACTCGATAATCGAGGCGAGAGGAGTAGGGGCTTCGCACGCGCCATTTTCAATCATCAGTTTTGTGAGTGAATTTTATTAAAATATTTTAAAAGTATTTTATATTATTAAGTTGAGTTAATAAGTAACTGTTTGAGTTTATTTTAAATGCATTGATATAAGCATGAATTTAGAGCTTTAAATGATGCTATTGTGTGCTTTTGCACTTACCAAAGATATTATAGTACTTAATGCATTCATAAAATGAGTTTTAGTGCTTATTGCACTCAGAAATCAGATTTTAGTGTTTTATGCACCCAGAAAAGAGATTTGTGCTTTTGCACCAGAAAGTTAGAGTAAAAGGAAAAGTGTTTTCAAAACCATAAGTATACCCTCAAAGATTTTCAGAGATTCCAGATCAGATTAGACCCAGCTGGTCTATCCTACATTAGTTAACACAATCCTGGGTAGGGATAAGTCACTAACCTGGGGGCATAAGTTTCCGAGTCTGTCAGTCGAGTTGCCATTACCAATGTGGGGTAGTATTTCTCATGTTATGGTTAGCGCTGCGAAATTTTGCACATAGCTGCGAGATGTCTCAGAGCAGACGAGCTATGGTTAGCGTTGAGAAATTTCGCACATAGCCGCAAAAGCACAGATTTAAGGATACTATGGTAATTTTGAAATATATCAAGAAACAGTTTAAAAAGAAAAGCATATTTGAGAGAAAAGAAATTTTATAAATATTATTCAAGTTATTTATGATTTTCAGTTACAAGTTTTAAATTTAAAAGCAAGCCTATGTTTATATATAAATTCTCTTGTTTAAGTTGATGTTTAAGAGATTTAAGTTTGAAATGCTTTAGAAACAGAAAATAGTTTTCAAACATTTTTAGAGGAGGAAGTTTAGAAAATCAGATTTTCAAAGAAAAGAAAGATTATCACTCACTGAGCTTTTAGCTCATTATTTTCTGTTTTATATAAAAAAAACCTCCTTAGGTACTCTCAGCAGGTAGCCAAGCAGTAGCATTACCTCCAGCGGGTGAGCCGGTGCAACATGACGTCATTTGAGCAGCTCATTTTGTTTCATCAGTTAGATTTTCATGTAAATCTGTTTTGAAGTGACTAAGTAATTTGAAAGTTATAATTATTCGTTCGTAACTGTTTTTAAATTGTTTTTAAATTAAATGTGGTTTATTAAATTGTGTTTAAAAGTTAGTGGGTTGATTTGAAAATTAAATGCATGATTGAGCCCTACGGGCAACTAGAAGTTGGATTGGTGATAAATTTTAGTCGAAATGTTGATATTTTTATAAACAGGTTTTTCAGGGAACGTTAAAAATGCAGTCGTTATGTTGTCGAAATTTTATTAGAAAAATGAGTTTCGAAAATGAATTTAAAAAAAAAAAAAAATTTCCTATGCGTTTTTAGTTTTTAAAGAAAACCAACCCAATGATGTTTTAGAAAGTATCAAAGAGTTTAGGGTTCGCTCCACTGGTTTCGCTTAGCAAGACGAGTTGGGTCTGAAAGGGATCCGTTGGGGTGTCCGGCGTAACCTACCGGATCAGAGCTAGAGGTATCCAGGTTGGGTCGCGTCAAGATGGTATCAGAGCCAAGGTTTTTGAAAGAGTTTTGAAAAGTTTTGAGCAAGTTAGCTTTGAAAAGTTTTGAGAAGCTTAAGTAAGTTTTCGAGTTGTTTAAAGTATAACATTGCATGATTTCTAAATTTCATTTTTATGCATCTCAATATCATAGATATGGAGCGTTGTGGTCGCGGTCACCCAAGGATTCGGACGGCAACTGAGGTACCTACGAGAGAGGAGGAGCATGTTGGCACATCAGTAAATGTGCCGGAGCCTCGAGTAGAGCCGCCACAACCCACAAGGCCAGCGAATGTGCAGATGGATATAGAGCAGATGGCCCAGATGTTAGCAGCAGCTCTACATCAGCTCTGAGAGACGGGAGCATCTATAGAGCGCGCGCAAAAATTAGGTGCGAGATCGTATGATGGCACGGGAGAGCCAGAGCGTGCCTTATCTTGGTTGGAGGCCAGTGAGGAGATATTTCAAGTCATAGGCTGCACAGAAGATCAGATGGTTACTTTCTACGCTTTCCTGATAAAGGATAGAGCTAGAGATTGGTGGAAGGCGCTACAGCGGAGACACTAAGATAGGGTAGCCTGGACAGTGTTTAGACGAGAGTTTCTCAAGAAGTTCTACCCCTCCAGCTACAGAAAGTCCAAGATTGAAGAGTTCTACAGGTTGGAGCAGGGTAGCCTATCAGTAGTAGATTATGAGAGGAGATTTTCAGAGTTGGGCCGCCTTGTCCCATCAGCGACAAATGACGAGGTATAGAAGATTAGCAAGTTTAGATCCAGCCTGAGTCCCAGAATCAGAACAAATGTTGCTTCAAATGTTTATACGAGGTACGGGGATGTGGTAGAGGCAGCCATACGAGTGGAAAAGAGCATGAAGACCATTCCTCGACCGTCAAAGTTCAGCCAGAAGCGCACCTAAACCGGGAGCACTAGCCACTAGGGAAGATTTAGTAAAGCTACGAAGAGTGATGAGCTATCTTCCAGATCCCAGAGTAGGGAGCAGAGTTAGGGGTCCCAGGGCAGTCACAGTTTAGTGAGATCTTCAGCGGGATCCCAGAGTTTCGGAGGCGGATTCAAATCACAGCTTCCTTGCAGCACGTGCGGTAGGAGCCATCCGGGCGAGTGTTTTGTTGGTAGCACCGGATACTACAGGTGTGGACAGGAGAGACACTTTAGGAATGACTGCCCCAGTGTAGCTGCATCAGATAGACTAAAGGGCAGGACTACCACATCAGGAAAGAGTAGTGGGGGTCGTGGACCAGAGAGGAGAGGCCCCCAAATTAGAGCAGTTGTAGATCCTGAGCAGACTAGTGGTGGATCCAGCAGGAGAGGAGCATCCAGAGGACAACTTGGGAGACCTCGCAGTCAAGCTAGAGTATTTGTGGCCATATAGCATGCAGCTGATGCTTGATCCAAAAGAGGACACGAGTAATGATTCTTAAATTGATAATTATGTTTAAGTATTGAGTGATTAGAGTGATCATGGTGCTAGTTTTAATTGATATAACTCGTTATAGCGATTATCGTCAGAGTTAGATAAGTTATAAAGAGATTGTTTAGAACTTTCGAGGACGAAATTTTTATAAGGATAGGAGAAATTGTAAGCCCTCAAATGTAGTTTTATGGATCTCCCCAGGAAACAGTCCCTAAAGAATTATTAGAGACTCTAAATGGTCCATGGAAGCGCCTAAGGGTATAGGAAACCCTTAGAGATCGATTTAAACTCGATAGAAGATTAAACGGAAGAATAAAGTGGTGAATGAAATCAAGTAATTATTTAAGGTGATAAGGGACTAAATTGAAGATAAGTTTTAATAATTGTGGACAAATTAGGATTAAGCTAAAAGTCAAGGGAGGAGATTGAAATTTTAAGGGACGTGACCTTTTTTTTTAGAATTGTTTGGGGAGGAAAATAGAAATCAAAAGTTAGTTGAATCACAAAAATCAAACCAACGACAGTCAACTCAAAGATGAACTAGAAAGAAGAAGGAGAGAAAAAGAAGAAGAAGAAGAAGAAGAGAAGAAGAAGAAAAAGAAGAAGAATAAGACCTTGCCGCTGACCAGCCATCGTCGCACGTCCAACTCGTATGCAGAACCAGCTCGAGCTGCCATAGACCAGCACGCAGAAGCGATGGATCGAGGTAGATCGAGCTAGGGAGAAGAATGAGAAGAAGATTCAATTGAAACCCAGTTATTTATGCACCAAAACCAACCTCCAACGCAGCCGTGACACTCCAAAAACGGCACCAGAAGCTGCGAGCAAACACCAGAATAGAATCGTGTGAAAAAAAGGAGAAGAAAGAGATAGGAGATCTAACCCGAGCCCAGCCCGAATCAGTCCATTTACGCATCCAAAACAGCCCCGAAACGAGCTCAACGCGAGGAGGAATGATTTTGCGACGAAGAAAATGGGTGAGTCGTTTAAGTTGAAATTGATGATTTCGTTGGTGATTGAGTTAAATTTGAAGTGAGTTTTGTTACGATTCATTATTGATTAATATTGAGTGAAAATAAGTTGAGAAAGAAGTGAATTAATGCTCATTGGGAGCTTAGGGAACCAAGAAAATAGTGAAAAGTTAAAGATAAAAGGAATCGAGCAATAAACTTGTTTGAGGGGCGATTGTGTAATTTGCCAATTTCAAGTTTTCAGAAGTGACGCGAACGAAAATTTATGTTTCCATATGTTATGTAGGTGACGAGGGCGCTCGAGGATCGAGGCGAGAGGAGTAGGGGCTCCACACGCGTCATTTTAGTCATCAGTTTTGTGAGTGAGTTTTATTTAAAAATTTTAAGAGTATTTCAAATTATCAAGTTTGATTTAATAAATTAATTGCTTACTTGAGTTTATTTTAAATGCATGGATATGAGCATGAATTTAGAGCTTGAAATGATGTTATTTTGTGCTTTTGCAGTTACCAAAGATATTTAGTGTTTAATGCACTCAGAAAATGAGTTTTAGTGCTTATTGCCCTCAGAAATCAGATTTTGGAGCTTTATGCACTCAAAAAAGATATTTGTGCTTTTGCACCAGAAAGTTAAAGTAGAAAAAGAAAAGTGTTTTCAAAACCATAGTATACTCTCAGAGATTCCAGATTAGTTTAAACCCGGCCTGTCTATCCCACATCAGTTGGCACAGTCCTGAGTAGGGTAAGTCACTAACCTGGGGGGATAAGTATCAGAATCTATTAGTTGAGTCGCCATTACTAATGTGGGGTAGTATTTCGCGTGTTATGGTTTGTGCTGAGAAATTCCGCAAATAGTCGCGAGATGTCTCAGAGCAGGCGAGCTATGGTTAGTGCTGAGAAATTCTACACATAGTCGCAAGACCCCAAATTTTGGGATACTATAGTAATTTTGAAAGATATCAAGAAACAGCTTTAAAAAGAAAAGCAGATTTGAGAGAAAATAAGTTTTAAAAATTATTATTCCAGTTATTTATGATTTACAATTACAAGCTTTGAATTTAAAAGCATACTTGTGTTTATATATAAATTCTCTTGTTTAAGTTGAGTTTCAAGAGATTTAAGTTTGAAATGCTTTAGAAACAGAGAATAGTTTTCAAACGTTTTTCAGAGGAGGAAATTTAGAAAATTAGATTTTCAAAGAAAAGAAAGATTAGCACTCATTGAGCTTTTAGCTCATTATTTTCTGTTTTATATAAAAATCTCCTCAGGTACTCTCAGTAGGTAGCTGAGTCATAGCATTATCTTCAGCGGGCGAGCCAGCGTGACACGACATCATTTGAGCAGCTCATTTTCTTTCATCAGTTATATTTTCATGTAATATCTTTTGAATTGTATAAGTAATTTGAAAGTTGTAATTATTCGTTCGTAACTATTTTTAAATTGATTTTGATTCAAATGCGGTTTATTAAATTGTGTTTTAAATGTTATTAAGTGGATTTGAGAATGAAATGCATGATTGAGGCCTACGGGCAACCAAAAGTTGGGTTGGTGATGGATTTTAGTCGAAGTATTGTTTTTTGTAAACAGGTCTTTTTGGAATGTCAAAAATGCAGTTGTTATGTAAGCCCTCGAACTGGATTTTTCGGATTTCCCCGGAAACAGTCCCTAAATAATTACTAGAGACCCTAAATGGTCTATGGAAGCGCCTAAGGGTATAGGGAACCCTTAGAGATCGATTTAAACTCGATCGGAGATTAAAACGGAAGGATAAAGTGGTGAATGAAATCAAGTAATTATTTAAGGTGATAAGGGACTAAATTGAAGATAAGATTTAATAATTGTGGTTAAAGTGGAATTAAGCTAAAAGTCAAGGGAGGAGACTGAAATTATTAAGGGACGTGACCGTCATTCTTTTAGTTGTTTGGGGAGGAAATCATGAAGCCAAAAGTCAGTTGAATCACAAAAAGTGAAGCTCGAACAGTGAGCAGAATCCAGAATGCTCATCGCGCGAGATAAGAGAGAAGAGAAGAGAAGAAAAGAAGAGAAGAAGAAGAAGAGAGGAGGAAGAAGACTGCCGATCGGCCGACCAAGCTCGCCGTCGTAGCACCGTCGCCGTACCTCGCTGCAGAACCGAGCGGGTCGAATTAGAGCTGCCGCGCGACGCCAAAAACGGAGCAGAACTGCAGCGAACAACTCCGATCGCGCGAGAAAGACGACGCCAAGTTGCTGTCCCGTCGTCAACCTGCAGAACCAGCTACCTCGACGCCGATCTAGCTCGCCGACCGACCAGCAGAGCTCCACCAGAACTGCAGCAGATCGCGCGAGGTAGAGAGCGGAAGAGAACGGAGATGAACTGCCGTCCGAGCTGTGCCGATCGACGGCGAAACCACAGCAGATCCACGGCGGAACCGAGAGGAAAAGAGAGAGGAGAAAAAGGAGAAGAAAACCCAGTCCAAAACCACCCCCAAAACAGTCTCTAAATTAAGTCAAAGCGAAGAGAAATAGCGATTTCGCGAGGAAGATAAGGGGGTGAGTTGTTTACTCTTGATATTGGTGATTTTGTTAGCGTTTAAGTTGAGATTGATGATTTTATTGGTGATTTAAGTTGAGTTCGGAATAGATTTTATTTGATTCATTATTGGTTGGTTTTGAGTGGAAATAAGTTGAGAAATAAGTGGATTACCGTTAATTGGGATCTTAAGGAACCAAGAGAATAGCGAAAAGTTAAAGATAAGGCGAATTCGCGTGATAAACTAGTTTGAGGGGCGATTATGTAATTTGGTAATTTCAAGTTTCTAGAGGTTTACGTGAACGTAAATTTACGTTTTCATATGTTATGTAGGTGACGAGGGAGCTCGAGGATCGAGGCGAGAGGATTAGGGGCTCCGCACGCGTTATTTTCAGTCATCAGTTTTGTGAGTGAGTTTTATTTAAAGATTTTAAAAGTATTTCAAATTATCAAATTTGAATTGATAAGTAATTGCTTGAGTTTATTTTAAATGCATTGATATATGTATGAGCATTAGTTTGAAATGAGAATGTGATTTTATATGCATATACATATAAAGTTGTTGAAATGAAATTTCAGAAACTAAGTTTTCAAGTTTGAATTGAGAAAATCAGTTTTAGTGCTTAATGCACTCAGAAAACGAGTTTTAGTGCTTATGGCACTCAGAAATAAGATTTTAGTGTTTTACGCACTCAGAAAAGAGAATTGTGCTTTTGCACCAGAAAGTTAAAGCAGAAAAGAGAAAAGTGTTTTCAAAACCAGAAAGTATCCCCTCAGGGATTTTCAGAGGTTACAGAGCAGTTTAGACCTGATCGGTCTATCCCACTTCAGTTGGCACAGTCCTGGGGAGGGATAAGTCACTAACCAGGGGGATAAGTGTCAGAGTCTGTCAGTCGAGTCGCCATTACTGATGTGGGGTAGTGTTTCGTGTGCTATGGTTAGCGCTGGGCAATTCTGCACATGGCCACGAGATGTCTCAGAGTAGGCGAGCTATGGTTAGCGCTGGGACAATTCCGCACATAGCCGCGAGATGTCTCCGAGCTGGCGAGCTATGGTTAGCGCTGGGCAATTCCGCACATAGCCGTTAGACTTGAGAGACCCCAGATTTAGGAATACTATGGTAATTTTGAAAGATATCGAGAAACAGCTTTTAAAAGAAAAGTTTATTTGAGATAAAAGATATTTTATAATTATTATTGAAGTGTATTTATGATTTACAGTTGCAAGTTTTGTATTTAAATACATGCATGTGCTTAGAGATGAATTCTCATGTTTAAGTTGATGTTTTAAAGATTTAAGTTTGAAATGCTTTAGAAACAAATAATAGTTTTCAAACGTTTTCAGAGGAGGACGTTTTGAAAAATAGATTTTCAAAGAAAAGATAAATTACCACTCACTGAGCTTCTAGCTCATTATTTTCTATTTTCTATAAAAACCTCCTCAGGTACTCTCAGCAGGTAGCCTGATCAATAGCATTACCTCCAGCGGGTGAGCCAGCGCGACACGACAATATTTTGAGCAGTTGATTTTGCATTTGTCATTTCCATGTAAATATCTTTTGAAATGTATAAGTAATTTGAAAGTTGTAATTATTTGTTTATAACTGTTTTTAAACTGTTTTTGATTTAAATGCGGTTCATTAAATGTCATTTGAATTTTCATAAGTTGATTTAACAATCAAATGCATGATTGAGGCCTACGGGCAATCAGACGTTGGGTTGGTGATAAATTTTAGTTGAAGTGTTGTTTTTGCTGTAAACAGGTTTTCGGGAACGTTAAAAATACAGCTGTTATGCTGTCGAAATTTTGTTAGAAAAATGAGTTTTGAAAATGAATTTAAAATTAAAAAAATAAAAATTTTCCTACACGTTTTTAGTTTTTAAAGAAAACTCAACCCAACTATATTTTAGAAGTTATCAGAGAGTTTAGGGTTCGCTCCACGGGTTTCGCTTAGTCTGACGAGTCGGGTCTGAGAGGGATCCGTTGGGGTGCCCGGCGTGACTAACCGAATCAGAGTTAGAGGTATCCGGGTTGGGTCGCGTTACGTTATGCTACCGAACTTCTGTTAGAAAATAAGTTAAAAAAAAAAAAATTACTATGCATCTTCAGTTTTTAAAAGAAAACCAACCTAACGATATTTTAGAAAGCATCAGATAGTTTAGGGTTCACCCCATGGGTTTTGCTTAGCCCAATGAGTCGGGTCTGAGAGAGATCCGTTGGGGTGCCTAGCGTGACCTATCGGATCAGAGCTAGAAGTATCTGGATCGGGTCGCGTCACCTTAACATCTCAGGTTTCTCTCTCTCTTTCTGTCTTTATTAAACATTAGAGTTTGACTACCTTACTGGTTGAGTAAGGTTGTTTATCTATTAATAACAACCCTTGGATTAGTTGTAAGGGTCATTATTGAAGAATATTTAAAAGTTGTTATTAATTGATAACCTTATCTAATTAGTAAGCTAGTTAAATCCTATTAATTAATTAGTATATAATTTTTGTGACTAAATTTTAAAAATTAGCATTAAATTAGAGTAAGTTTTCAAACTAGAAGGAAACTTGCAAAGCTCATTTTAAAAGTAGTGTAATATCTAGGACTACTATCAGCTTTATTGGTCATCAGTTAGTTGGACCAGAGATGAGCCGCCTTTGAAAACGAAAGAGATAATATGATACATTTGCAACTTTTTTGCGTTTGATGTATTCAAATCCAGTGGAGTTCCAGCATCCACTAGCATTCTAATAACTTTGATGACAAATTTTTAGAAAATGTTTCTTCAAAATTAGACAGATGTTTAGGAGAAAGTATTGCAAATGCAAGGAAAGTTCCAAGGAAGGAAAAAGATTACTCACCAACTTCCAAAACTAAGGGAGAATGTGGTTTCTAATTTGAAACCATATATTCCATTAGTATTTAGTTAAATTAAACATAAAGAAATTAAATCGATAGTATTTTGTGTTTAGTTGAATTAAACATAACGAAAGTCAACATTATATTTATACAACCAATGTCTTTTACTGGTTATAGTAATTACCTAGCTTGTAACGATCTAGTGTAATAATTAATATTAATATATAGAGGAAGTTGAGGTTGTTTAATAGTAGACTCTTAATTCATGTCAAGGTTCTTGAGTTTAAATTATATCTTGTATACTGAACTTCGAAATTCGTATTGATATTTGTGCAAGGTGGCATGCAGCATAAGAAAAAGATGAGAATTCAGCAAGGTGGCATGCAGCATCAAATGTTAAAATTGATGAAATTCAACATTCAATAATTATTTCCCACGAAAATGAAATATATGGATAGACTTATAGTACATCACTATTTCACAGCCAGCTAAAACTTTGGTTTCTTTCTTATTTTTCTCTTGTGTACAGCTATATTATTTGGAGATCTATATAGAGAAAATAAAAAAGTATCAAGTGAAGTGAAGTTTAGGTTGCTAGTGTTATGGCTTCCTCTGCTTTGTCATGCAAACAATGGAGTTGCATATCCTGTTTTATCAAGCTTTGAAAAGATGGAAATAGAGAGAGAAATGGACGAGGTTATCTCTACCTTACCAGCCATGGATCAAGAAATCATCCTCACAAATTGGTTTCAAGATTTCACTGTTTCGGCCTCTGAATGGCCCAATCTCCAAATATCGTATGATCGTTGGTGCCAATCTGCTCGCCAACTTGTTAAACAGTAAACTAGATGCATGCATGCATGAATGCTGGACCCCATGTTAATGCTTTGTTTTATGATGTTTAATTGGAGTGCTTAAATGTTAATTATGATTAGTAGCTTTACTTCGTTAGAAACTTGTAGAACATTCATGTAGATGTTATAATTGCGCGTAAATCTTCTACAACATTCATAGAGTCTTTCACCTTTTTTTAATTATTTTCTGTTCTCTTTTAATTTTTTAATATTATTCTATAGATTTGTTACTAATCAAATATTTCTTATGTTTTAGTTAAATAAATTATAATTTGAATTGTTCTTTCACAATGAAAAGATATTGGGAAAATTTTGATACATCTTCTGAAATGGAAAGTAATGTCAGTTTATCCCAACTTTTGAAAATATTAGTAAAAAATCGTCTTATCATCCGTCCAAAAGCGATTACATCCAAAAATTAAATGGTTTTGTGATAAATTCATGAAAAGATGAAAATGACCTTACTCTATTGAAAAATTAAAAAAATAAAATTTAAATACAATTAGCTTTAAAAAAAAAAATAAATGCAATTGTAATTAAATATAATTATTTAACATTTAATAATTAAAATAAAAAATAATTAACAGAAAAAATCTAAAAGCCCCTAAAACGATAAATAATATCAATTTATCCTAACTTTTCAAAATATTAGCAAAAAAAACCATTATCGTCTGTCAAAAACAGTTTTCATTCAAATTTTCAATGATTTTGTGACAAGAATAGCAAAAGACCAAAACACCCTTACTATATTGAAAAAATTAAAAATAAAAAAATTAGTCAATTACCAAACTATCATTTCATAACCACAATAAAAAAAAAATTAAATAATAAAAACTTTTAAATTTTACAATTAAATTTATACATAAATAAATAAATTGCAATTTTAATAATCGAAATAATAATTATTATTAAATTAAAATTAAATTAAAAATTTTTTCTATCAAATATCACCATCCATCTTAAGATGGACAGTAGAGATTAATTTTAAATTAAATTAAAAAAAATAAATTGAAGATTTTCATTAAATATAAAAAAAAAATTAAAAAAATTGAAAATCTGGGTTCATTAAATAAAAAAAGAAAGAAACACACACACACAATTTTGAAGAAAAAATTTTATTTTCAAACGATCTTCATTCAATTGAAAAAAGAAAAAAGAAAAAACACAATTCTAAAGAAGAAGTTGAAGATTCAACAATGTTTAGATCTTCAATTTAAGAAGCAAATTTGTAACATTCCAAATTGAATACACAAACAAACAAGTAACAAATTAAATTATAAAAATGGAAACTTTAACACAAAAATCACAAATTTTTCACTAATAAGTTAAAATATATAAAAAGAAAATACTTAAAAAAAAAAAAATCCACATTTCATATAATATAGCACAAAACACAACCGCAAAATAGCAAATCTATGTACTACAAAGCAAAACAATAGATCTATCAAACAATCGAGAATTTGAATAGAATCAGTGATTCGATGAGCTTCTACCGTTATTGTAGTTGACGACTTTTGAGTTGATGACAAATCGCGATAGTTGGACAATGGAGCAGCCAATGGAGTTAATCCAATCCTTATTCTCCTTCTCGGAATTGATGAGGAAGAACATGGTGGAGTCACTGGTGGTCAAGTCGAAAGTGAAGGCTTTTTTGAGGATGTCATTCTTGTCTTTGACAGTGAGGCAATGACTGACGGGGATGACGCCACAAGGGATGGAGTAGTTAGTGGTGGCGGTGATGTCCTTGAACCAAAAAAGCTTGCCTTGCTTTAAACGAACCAGTGGCGGTGCAGGGTCTTGATGTAGTCACCTTGCTTGATTAGCCATCCCGATCTCTCCGGATTAGACCAGAACTCCAAGCCCTTGTAGTCTTCCGGGTTCGGATCCTAGACATCGTAACCCGCTAAAGAGATTCCATCGAGGAAGAGAGAGGAGGGGATAGAGAGAGAAAAAGAGAGAGGTGAAAGAATATGAAGAGAGAGAGAAATAATAAATGAATGGGTTTTGATGTTTTGTGAGGATGCGGCTATCCCGAATTACCATTTGACCCTTAAAATTAACGGATCTATTAGTTCATTATTGATAAAATTACTATGTTATGTAACGGTTGAGCCGTTTTATTTATTATTTTCAATATTAAGGATGCCTTGATATTATTTTCAAATTCAGAAGGTAAAAGGATAATAACTATAATAATAATTAATGAAAGAGATATTATGAAAAACCCCCCGAAAAGTAAAATAATGATGAATGGGCCCTTTTTTTTATTTGATGAATTGTCTCCTATCAGTTAAAAAAATCGATTGGTGTTAAAGTTGAAGGGCATAATGGTAATTGAATGAATAATTTTATTTGTTTTGATAAAATTTAATAAAAATTTGAAAAAACTAAATAATTAAATAAAAACTTAATTCATCATATCTTTACTGTTCATCTTAAAATTGATTATGGAAATTAATTTCAAAAAATTTAAAAATAAATAATTTAAAAAAATTCAAAAACATAAATATATGTTAAAATTAAAAAAATTAAAAAAATAAACATAAATTAAAAATTTTAAATTTTAAATATAAATTAATTAAATTATAACATTTTTTTTTGTACAAAATAATGTCACCCATGGGCAGTGGAGATGGAAAAAAATTAAAGTGAAAAAAAAAAATACTAAACAACAATTAAAAGACAAGAATTAAAATATATATATATATATATATGACATCTCCACTATCCATCATAAAGATGAACGGTGGAGATGGAAAAATAAAATAAAATAAAATGAAAAAAAGTTGTGAAATGAAAATAAAAAATGTTTCCAAACACTTAACACCTATACCCAGTCGTCCGTCATCATCTTTTTCTTCTTCCATCTTCTTCTTCGTCTATTGCCGACACCCAGCACCTAATACCCATTGCTCTTCGTCCATCGTCGACACCCAGCACATCTTCTTCTTTGTCCATCGCTAACACCCAACACCTCTTCTCTGTCCATCGCTAACACCCAACACCTCTTCTCTGTCCATCGCTTGCGTCGAACATATGGAAACCTAGTTTTCATCGCTAAGGAAATCAGTTCTAGTCTCCATTGTATCGACATTAGCTTTGGTCTCCACGCAATGAAGGGGTCTCTGAAGAAAGAGACTTAATGTTCTCCATTTTTCCATTTTTTACATTTTTTTCAAATTTGTTTTTCAATGGTTGATAATGATGATTGTGTGTTGATGTTGTTGATGGTGGGTTAATGATATGTTGATGTTGATGAATGAGTTGAAGATGGTTAGCTGATATGGTGGATTGAGGTTGATGAATTTGGATTTTCTACGCAAAATAATTAATAATTTTAGGGTTTACAATAACCTAAATATGGAGGATGATTTTAGGTTTTTTTTTTTTCTTTATAATTTTACAGTTTTTTTTATTTAGTATTGTTATTTATTAATAATTTAAAAGGTATTTCAGTCATTACATAAGTTTGAAGGGTATGATATGTATTTCACAGATTCTTGATAAGGGTATTTTGGTCATTTTATGATTTTAAATGGAAAATATTAACTTTTTGGATGAAAAGTTAATGACAAGGGATGATTCACCTAATAAAAAAAAATTGAGGCCAATACACAATTATTCTACTTTCCATGGGAGTTTTTCATAATATCCCTAAATTGAATATAAATTTGCATCCATTAAATGTCACATTATTTATTTGAAGAATTAAGATAAGCATTTGGATTGTTCTGAGTTGGTAATTCTATTTCAGAAAAAAATGTAACAATCTTACTATCTATTATTTTTAGAATGAATTGTACAACCACCCCCTGAGGCTTGCCTATAAACACTTGGAAAACATATTTATCTTTTTGTTATATCAAACCCTCATATCATTAGTTGGCTTCTATCAACTTTAACTATTAACCATAAATTTTAGTCAAATAGCCATTTTGCTCATAAATAACACAAAAAAAAATTATTTAAAAATTAAAAATTAAAACAAATTAAATAAAATTACACTTTTTTATTTTCTTTTAAATTTAAAAATTATAAAAAATAAATAAGAATTTAAAAATAATAATGTTTTTATTTTTGTTTTTTTAAAAAAGAGAGATCTCTATCGTAAAGATTAGTTTAATTTCCATTAAATTTAAAATAATAAAAATTAATTAGTAAAAAATTTAAAAAAAAAAGGAAAAAAAAGGTAGAAGATCTGAAAGTTATTCTAGATCTTCAAAATGCCGTCAACTCTATTGAAGCACCCACATGCCATCAAACGAATGCCTAGATGCCATCAACATACATATGCTATCAGAAGAACATCCACTTCAATTAGTCATTAACACGAAACCTTTTTTTTTTTTTTTTCTTCTTTCGCTACCTTAATCCTTTAGCCCTTTCTTTCATTCTTTCATTCTCTCACATCCTATCTCCTTTTATCGATTTCTCTCTTCTCCTATTCTCAAACTTGCCATCTTTCCCTTCATCGATGCCACTTTCAAAGATGATGATCAGGTACCTCTCTGTTTCCTCTCTCTCTCATGTCTCAACCTTCATTGAAACCTAAAGATAGATGTTTCCTCTCTGTTTCCACCATTGGAAACCCAAAAGTTTCCAATGGTGGTCTAGGTTTCCATTAGTCGCTATAGAAACCAGAAATCTCTAAGTTTTTATCACTGGAAACCCAGAGATTAACCAAAGAAAAAAAAAAAAAAAGAGATGAACAGTTTACCGATGATAATGATGATGGTTTATGGTGTTAAAGATGAATAGTTTGTTTAGTGTAGAAATAGAACAGTTTGTGGTGATGATAATTTGTAAAAGATATTGTTGAATTGTTGAATGTGTTAAAAATGGCAAAGATGATGGACATTTGGTATTGTTTTTGATGATCTGGTTAAAGGCTAATGATGGTTGAATATGTTGATGATGGTTGGAGATGAACTGGGTTATGGTTGATGATGGTTGGAGATGAACTGGGTTAGGGTTGATGATGGTTAGAGATGAACTAGGATGGGTTTCACTAAAAACCCAGATTTCATACATTAAATTTTTATTTTTTTCAATTTTAGTATTGAAACACCAAATTTGGGGAAATATTTAAAACTAGGGTTTTGACAGGAAAATATTAACTGAGTGATTTAAGAGAGGATAGGGAGGATGTTGAAGAAATCCTTTTTTTTTTCAATTGTTTTTTTTTAAGGAATTTTTTTCTTCAATTGTTGATGAACTGGGGAAGGATGAACTCAGTTTTTTTTTTTTTTTTTTTTTTTTCATCTTCAATAATTTAAATTAGAAAAGAAAATTAAAAATAGTATAAAAGTCTAGAATGTTTTCAAGTTAGATGAGTTTGACTAACTTTAATGGTTTTTTACTATTGACTAACTTTAATGGTATTTGACTAACGGAATAAGAGTGTTGTGTAATAAAAAGATAATGACCTAGTTTAAGTGTCTCAGAAACTAGATTACTTTAATGGAGTTGCTTTTTTTTTGACATATTACAAGTACATATTATATATACCGTAATAAACTACTAGACTCTCTTAGTTAGAACACTAAAGTGCGGTCCAAAACTAGAGCTCTTAGAAGTAGGAGGGAACAGAGACTCCTAAACTAGAGGAAAAAACTTGAAAACTGCCTACCAACTCTTTACTGGGAAGGGTACGCATCGTACTCAAAACCTTGGACAAGGTAAGGGTGTGGGGTAGTAACCATCGAGGCATCCCACATTGTGCTAATGGAGTTGCTTTAAAGCAAATAAGGTAATGGAATTTTTTTTTTTTTTTGAAACTATGATAATGACATTAAAGCCAGAATAGAGTATGTGTAAAAGATAAAAGCTTAAATTTTAGTGCCAAAACCTGTAGGAAGTTTCATCGTTATTCACGGTATTGCTAATATACAAAGCCTGAGGTCCACGCTTACTGGGCCCACGCACCAAATGTCTTTACCCATTCAGTCATTCGCTCATTGGCTTTACACTTTACATTAGTCTCAATAATCATATAGTAATCTGTCATCCAACTATTATGTTAATGGAAGTAAAGATAGAGCTTTAATTTGTTTATTGGTTTTTTTTTTTTTTTTTAAGTCTACTGTTACATGTTTTTCACATAGACAACTTTAATTAATTTTTTCTATAATAATGCTTCTAAAATTCAAAAAGCTTTACTTACTTTTTTTTATTATTTTTTTATTTTTTATAATAATGCTCACCCTTATACTTTCTCATATAATATTATATCGCGGCTTGGATTCATGGCTGTTTATCAATTATTAATGGCTGTTATATTTATGCAGCTTCTTGACTGCCAATCTCAGAATGGCATTTTCTCTCTTGGAACTCAATGAACACCTACAGAGTCAACTACTTACAACCTAGCTAGTTTGTACTTGCAAGAAAGAACAAACATCTCTTTCTTCTTGTTTTTCTTTTCCCCTTTCTATAATATTAATCTTGTTCATTTATGGAAAAAAAAAAATTACTAATGTTATAGCACACTAACATTAATCTTGTTCATTGTACTGTATATGAAATAGTAATATTGTCATTGACATCCATTTTTTTTTGTTGAAATGATGATAGCCTATTTGTGCAACCACAACAGTATAAAATTTTAATTTATATATATTTATTTATATTTTTAGTGTGGTAAGCACAAATCGCCAAAAATAATGTACTATTCAATATAATAAATTAAATGAATCCCAATTATTAACTGTAGCACTACCTTGCAATACGATCTAGAGTCCTTATTCAGAGAAGGACCTAGTTTAAGTGTCCAAGAAACTAGATTACTTTAATGGAGGTGCTTTAAAGCAAATAAGATAATGGCATTTTTGCCTCAAAAGAAAAAGATGGATTTTCTTCCTTTCGTCTCTTTAAAGTGATAATCGAGTATCTGCAAAAGATAAAGCTTAAATTTTAGTGCCAAAACCTAGAGAAAGTTTCATCATTGTTCACGCTATTACTAATATACAATGCTTGAGGTCCACGCTTATTGGGCCCATGCACTGAATATCTTTACCCATTCAATTTATTTGCTTCTTCGGCTTTACATTTTTCATTAGTCTAATAATCGTATAGTAACCTGCCATCTGACTATTATGTTAACAGAAATAAAGATAGAACTTTAATTTGTTTAATGGTTTTCTTAAAGTTTACCATCACATGTTTTTCACGTAAATAGCTTTAATTAATTTTTTCTACAATAATGCTTCTAAAATTCAAAAAGCTTTTTTTTTTTTTGTTTTCTTATAATAATACTCACCCTTATACTGTTTTATATAATATTATATCACGGCTTGGATTCATGGCTATTTATCAATAACCGTCTAGTAATCTCTCATTGGACTATTATGTTAACAGAAATAAAGATAGAGCTTTAATTTGTTTAATGGTTTTCTTAAAGTTTACCATTACATGTTTTTCACATGCATAAACAGCTTTAATTTATTTTTTCTATAATAATGCTCACCCTTATACTTTGTCATATAATATTATATCACGACTTGGATTCATGGCTATTTATCAATTAGTAATGGCTGTTATATATTTATGTAGCTTCTCCACTGCCAATTTCAGAATGGCATTTTCTTTCTTGGAACTTAATGAACACCAATAGAGTCAACTACTTACAACTAGGGGTGGCAATTTGGAACCCGACACGACGGGTCGACACGAATCCGACACGATAATTACGGGTTAGGGTTGAGCATTAACGGGTTGGGTAAATTAATGGGTCAACCTGTTTAACCCATTAACTTATCGTGTTGGGTTCGTGTTCCTTTAATTGTATTACGGGTTGACCCGTTAAGGAAGGTAAAATAGTAATTTTACATTAAAGGGTGTTTATATAATTTTACTAATAATATATATATTTTGTATTTTTATGTTTTGGATTGTATTTATGGATGATTGTATTTTTATGTTTCAGATTGTTTTGGATTGTATTTGTAATTGTGGATGATTGTATTTTTATGTTTTGGATTATTTTGGATTGTATTTGTAATTTGTGGATGTTTTGGATTGTATTTATAATTTGTGGATGATTATATTTTTAGCTTTTGGATTGTATTTGTGAATGATTGTATTTTTTTTTTTGAAATATAGATGATTGTATTTTTAGGTTTTGGATTGTATTTGAGTATTTTAATATTATTTTTTATTAGATGTGAATTAAAATTTAAATATATTAAATATGGTTAAATTCATAAACGGGTCAACGGGTCAGCTTAACGAGTCATTTAAATGATCCGTTAATAAACGGGTTATCGTGTCGTTTTCGTGTCGACCCGTTTATTATCGTGTCGTGTTCGTGTCGATTGAGTTCAACCCGTTTCCTTATCGTGTCGTGTCAAAAATTATCGTGTCGTGTTCGGGTTGTGTCCAACCCTACCCGTCAACCCAAATTGCCACCCCTACTTACAACCTAGCTTGTACTTGCAAGAACCGAACAAACGTCTCTTTATTCCTTTTTTTTTTCTTTCAAAATACGTCTCCTGACATCAACTCAGATGTCTATTAGAACCTACAAAAATGATCCAGTTAGTGTGCAGCTGAAAATCTATTGAGACCTATAGATATAATCCACTTTGTGTGTAATTTAGAAATCTACTCTCAGGATAGAAGAAGACTACTCACAGTTAGTGGAAAAATTGCCACTCTTAAGGTGGCCTTGAGATTTGAAACCATGTACTTGCTTAGAAAAGCAAGGCAAGAGAGATACGCCATTGCATCAACATACCAAATTTTTTTTTCCCTTTTCTATAATACCGGTGTTGTGTATTTATAAAAAAATTACCAATATTATGGCATAATAACTAATTTGATTGTACTGTATATAAAAAAGTAATATTGTCATTGGATGTCCAATTTATTTATTTCTGAAATGATGATAGCCTATTTGTACAGCCGCAATTGTATAAAATTTTAATTGATAATATATATATATTTTAAAATTTTTTGTTGTGTGATGGGCACAAATGTAAAACATAATGTACTATTCAATAAAATAAAAATTATAAATCCCAACTATAAACTTTAGCACCACCATCCAATGCATTCTGAAATCCTCGTTCAACCTAAATAACAATTCAGATTAAATGCCTACACTATAAGTGGTAAAAGAAAAAAAAAAAAATTATACGGTAACATTATTTAGGTTGGGAAATTGAGATGAGTAATTGGACTAATATACATTGATGGATCTATTCCTACTATCGAGTATTATCTGACAAGTCTTTTAGAGTCTTATCTCTAGAGCTCTCCAAAGAAAAACTTCTTAGAAGCCATTGTCTCTGGTTAGACCCACCATCTACATCGATTTATTTGTTGTTTTCTACTCATTTCCTACCTCCTCCCAATGACTTCTCTAAATTTGGAATTTTAAGGGTTAGATCCGGATATTTCTGGATCTATCCCTTAAAACCAGAAACCATGTACAGTGTTAGGTCTTTCTTGGAGTGTCAGTTAGTCGGTTCTTTTCTTTTGCATGTCCTTCTTTTCAATTCTTGAGAAGGTTTTATGGTTTTTAAGGGTTGGTCCAAATGACTAATGGATCTAGCCTTTAAAAGCTTTTTTGTTTTGTAGGTTTAGAAGCTAGCGATTCGAGTTCGAGAGAAGATCTACAGATCTCAAGCCTCCTTATTAACCGTAGCTTCTGGTGATTCCTAGACTCTTCTTTTTTACTATTTTTTTTTTTTAAATAAACTTTGTAATTTGATCTACATATATATGCATATAAATTAAATTTTATTTTTAAATTAATCTTTATCGTCCATCATGTGATGGATAGTATGATGGACGGTGGAGGTAGAGATATCTTTTTTTTAATTTTTATTATTTTTAATTTTTAATTTATTTTTTATAATTTTAAATTAAAAAATTTAAAAGACGAAATTACCCTTAAATTGACTAACCTTAACAGACCCTGACTAACGGAGTGGAGGTGTTGCTTAATAAAATAGTAAATATATTTCAGCTTGTTTTTAGGCAAACCTTAAGGGGATATTGTGCAATTCCTTCTTAATTTTTCTTTTGAAATTTTCAACCATCCAAAGATACCATCTTAATTAACATAATTTGGCATTAATTTATTTAAAAACTTCAATAATACAAATAGTAAATTGCAATTAAGATAATTTGGAATTAATATATATATATATATAATGCATTTTAATGATAACATCATTATTTCTTTCCTAGACGGCAAAACCCTCTTATTTACCTCAATATTTCTCTTTAATTGTCAATCTCAAACAACATTCTATTCAATTGTCTAGGGCCCTCTTTATAACTGCGCCTGGGCCTTACTTTGAGTAAGGCCGGTCTGATTCCCGCTAGCGCTAGCTCTGGCATTTTTGTTCTTCTGAATATTTGCTCTAGCTAGCAGGAGATGGAAGATAGTGAAACTCTAATTAAAATGAATTTGTTCGAGAAAACCATGAAAGGCCAATGGGATAAAATTCTTCAAACATATAGAGAAATTCAGTGGACTCACCATGCCAAGATCACCAGGTCAGGAGCAACTGCATTACACATAGCTGTCTCCGACGGCAAAGAAGACATCGTCGAGAAGCTCGTCGAAGTCATCTAGTCGGGGACATCGATGTCATCGGAGAACTTTTTGCGTCTCGGCGATGAGCTAGGGAACACGCCTCTCCACACCGCGGCCACGCTGGGAAACGTGAAGATGTGTAGATGCATTGCGGTTGTGGATAAATCTTTGATTGGCATTCGTAACAATGATGGTGAGACTCCATTTTTTATGGCTGCTTTTCACGGTCATAAGCTTGCTTTCCTCTGCCTCCATGGGTTACGCGAAGACGGTAAAGGCTATGAGTATAGTAGAAGGAACGACGGCGAGACCATTCTTCATTGGGCTATCTCTAGACACTATTTCGGTCAGCTTTTTCACTGCTTTAATTAGTTTCATTCACAAGTGAATAATTTTTTAAAAGCGATAGTGCTGGATTTAAATAATAATCTTTAAAAATTAGGTCGGTAATGATTTTTAGAATTTTATGAAAATTGACTTGTATATGTTTCTTTTCTTTCTGAGAAGAATGTTAACATATACTAATGCCGGAGATTAGTTTGATAGATTTGGCTTTTTTGTTTTTCTGAAAGAACAGATTTGGCATTTCAAATAATACAATTGTCTGAAAAGCTGGTGGACTCACTGAACGAGGAAGGGTTATCACGTCTCCATCTGCTGGCCGCCAAGCCTTTCGCCTTCACAAGCAGTAGCCACCTTGGACGTTGTGAAGCACTGATCTATCACTGTATGTTTAATCTTAATTCTCACCACATATTTTTTCTTGAATTGTTACGGTTTATTAGATATTTCTTATAAAATTCATGTTAGATCAACTCAAAATAAGCTCCCACTTATATGATATGATTTTATTTTTTCCAATTTCTATAAAATTTATACTTGTAATGAGAAGATTTTAATTATTGAACTGACCTTTTTACTCTCCTTTTAATAGTCTTAACTTTTACACTAGCCCAGGTACTAATCATCTGTATTGTTATGTGAAAGGCATATTTATTGAAAAACTTAAGGTGGAGAAATCTCAGAGTCAATTTTCGCCAGCAAAATCGGATGTGGTGAAGGAACCCATTTGTCCTCCAAACTACCAAACCTGCCACAACTTGATTCGCCGGATGTGGAAAGTATTTGGTACGTCAATGAAATGAAACCATGCATTTTTGTCTTTCAATTAAAAATAGTAGTGAAAAGCACAACTTTCGTTTCATGTTTAATATGCCTTAACAGAGTAAGTACTCTCTACAGTAACGAAAAACGCCTCAAACGGTATAGAGGGCGGGGGGTAGCCAATCGCACCAAATGCTGAGAACCCTCCCGAAAGTCGAAAATTTCTATTCTGTTTGAATGTGTGCGTCTTATGCATATTGAGTAACTATATATATAACTGCAGTAGTGGGAGAATTCTCTTATCACAAACACATTAAATATAGACCGACTTTAAAAACCTAATGCAAGTAACATTCAATTACTATTTAATAGTATAATTCGCACTGACATAACCAATTCTTAAGCCAAAATAAGAAAATTGATTCCTCACAAACAAAACATGTACGAAAAGCAACTGAAATGTATTCCTCAGGAAATGGAGATATGACTGCTACATTTTCATTTATTAATCCTATAACAACTATTTGTGCCCCCAAGTTATAAGATGAGGATGCTGAAGGCTGATTGGAAACTATCTTGAATTAGCACCAATTTGGATAGCGTATAATGTCTTTAATCACAATATTTGCTGTAACAGAGTTAGTACTCCCTGTTTCCAGCAATGAAAACTGCCACAGAAGCTACACAGGAGAAAGGGAAAAACCCACCACATACAGAGTGTCCTGCTGAAGGCGAGAACTTTCTATTTTGTTCAAAAGCATGTCTTATAATTTATAAATATTAAGTAAGTAGCTGCAGCATTAAGAGAATTTTCTTATTATAAAAATTCGATGTGATTCAAATTTTCTGGTATTCAATGACAACTGACATCACCTGACTAAATCTTCTAGTATATAATGAGAACTGACATTACCTGACTCTTGAGCCATTATTGGAAGATTGATTCCTATAATGTCTTGGATGAAAAGGCTTTATAATCCGGCATTTTCATATATTGCAATCCAACTAAGGCATGCGTCAAATAAATTAAAGTCTTTTGAAGATGCGAAACACTTGTTAATTAAGGAGATTTCAATGATATTGCAGTGATCCATAATGAAATGTTCAAGAGGGTTACATAATTTTTGTTTTTAACACAACAGATGAAGAAAATATTAAAGCTCAAGGTCACCAGTTACTATGTTCCAATTATAGCGCCCCGTTTGAGTTTGTCAAGCAATCGAAAATGCAGCTCTTAGATACCTACCAATCCTCACAACTCCTTCGGCACTTTCGAGACGTTCTCATGATTCCCCAGCACGTTGGCCACAGATGCGAAGAGCAGCTCCGTAACCATCGCCATCGTGTTCTTGTTCTCATCCAGCACCTGCACCACGTGGACGACTCCAAGATGCTGCAGCCGCACCAGCCTCCCTGCGTCCGCACGCACCAGATCGAGGAATGTGTCCTCTGCGTATATAGATCCGGTTCTCCAATTGCATGCACCGGGAGAGGTTCTCATAGTATTTTTTTTTTCTCCTTTCCTTTTTAGTTTGGGATCTGATTATGGGTTCATCGTCGAACCCAAAGCCTGATGGTTTTGGGTTCTGAGTTCATCATCAACCGAGAACTAGATGGTTCTAAGTTCGATGATGAACCCAAAACCATTTGGTTTTGGGTTCGATCAGAACCCCCATTTTTATGTGTATATATATATATATATATATATTTCATGTTTTGATGTTGTTGTTGTGAGAGATTATAATGTCGATGAATTGGATTAATGATATTGATGAACTGTGGGCCGATGATGTTGAAGACACTGAGTTTACGATGAACTGTTGTTTTTTATTTTAATAAAATTTTTTATAAAATTAATTTTATACAATAAAAAACTTAAATTAATTTTATTTCAATCAAATCCCAACTTACATTAAATATGATATAACATCATTTTTAATTCAACCCCAAGTTCTATCAAATATAGGATAGTAATTTTTTAATCCAATTTGTTCCATTTCATTCTAATCTCACTTGTCAAATGTAACCTAAGAATATTGGAAATACAATAATAATAAATGGCAAAAATCGAATGTTAGTAATACCCAAAGCTATTGTATCGCGCAATTGTGGATGCATGTTTTACTACAAGAAATGGGTTGGAAAATTGCTCGTGAACAACACCGTAATGAACCCGACAAATGGAGTAGGTTATGGCTATCAAAGCATGTATGTGATGTGTTGACAAGAAATAAGGTAAGATTTTTCTTCTTATAAAATAAACTTGTACCTTGTCTATGCAAAATGTAATATATAGATCAATGTAACATTTCTGTATATAAATTGTTCGCCAGCAAAATCGGATGTGGTGAAGGAACCCATTTGTCCCCCAAACTACCAAACTTGCCGCAACTTGATTCGCCGGATGTGGAAAGTATTTGGTACATCAATGAAATGAAACCATGCATTTTTGTCTTTCAATTAAAAACAGTAGTGAAAGCACAGCTTTTGTTTCATGTTTAATGCGCCTTAACAGAGTCAGTACTCTCTACAGTAACAAAAAATGCCTCGGAAGGTATAGAGGGTGGGCGGAAGCCAATCTCACCAGATGCTGAGAACCCTGCTGAAAGTGAGAAATTTCTGTTTTGTTTGAATGTGTGCGTCTTATGCATATTGAGTAACTATATATATAACTAAAGTATTGGGAGAATTATCTTATCACGAACACATTAAATATAGACCGACTTTAAAAACCTAATGCGAGTAATATTCAATTACTATTGAATACTATAATTAGCATTGAGATCACCAATTCTTAAGCCAAAATATGAAAATTGATTCCTCAGAAACAAAACATGTACGAAAAGCAACTGAAATGTATTCCTCAGGAAATGGAGATATGATTGCTACATTTTCATTTATTAATCCTGGAACAACTATTTGTTCCTCCAAGTTATAAGATGAGGATGCTGGAAGGCTGATTGGAAACTATCTTGAATTAGCACCAATTTTGATAGCGTATAATGTCTTTAATCACAAAATATGCCGCAACAGAGTTAGTACTCTCTGTTTCCAGCAATGAAAACTGACACAGAAGCTACACAGGACAAAGGGAAAAACCCACCACCTACAAAGTGTCTTGCTGAAGGTGAGAACCTTTTATTCTGTTCGAAAGCATGTCTTATAATTTATAAATATTGAGTAAGTAGCTGCAGTATTGGGAGAATTTTCTTATTATAAAAATTCGATGCGATTCAAATTTTCTAGTATTTAATGACAACTGACATCACCTAACTGAATCTTCTAGCATATAATAAGAATTGACATTACCTGACTCTTGAGCCAATATTGGAAGATTGATTCCTATAATGTCTTGGATGAAGAGGCTTTATAATCCGGCATTTTCATATATTGCAATCCAACTAAGGCATGCATCAAATAAATTAAAGTCTTTTGAAGATGCGAAACACTTGTTAATTAAGGAGATTTCAACAATATTGCAGTGATCCATAATGAAATGTTCAAGAGGGTTAAATAATTTTTGTTTTTAACACAGCAGATGAAGAAATTATTAAAGCTCAAGGTCACCAGTTACTACGTTCCAATTATAGTGCCCCGTTTGAGTCTGTCAAGCGATCGAAAATGCAGCTCTCAGGTACATACCAATCCTCACAACTCCTTCGGCACTTTCGAGATGTTCTCATGGTTCCCCAAGTGCGTTGGCCAAAGACGCGAAGAGCGGCTTTGTAACCATCGCCATCACGTTCTTGTTCTCATCCAGTGCCTGTACCACGTGGACGACTCCAGGATGCCACAGCCACACCAACCTCCCTGCGTCCGCACGCACCAGATCGAGGAACGCATCCTTTGTGTATATAGATCTCGTTCTCCAGCTACACACACCAGGAGAGGTTCTCGTAGCTTTTTTTTTCCTTTCCTTTTTAGTTTGGGATCTGATTTTGGGTTCATCGCCGAACCCAAAACCTGATGGTTAGGTTTATCGTCAACCCAAAACTAAATGGTTCTAGGTTCGACGATGAACCCAGAACCATCTAGTTTTGGGTTCAATCAGAACCCCCTTTTCTGTATTTTTTTTTTTTTTTTTAATGTTTTGATGTTGTTGTTGTGAGAGATTATGATGTTGATGAATTGGATTAATGATATTGATGAACTGTGGGCTAATGATGTTGGAGATGCTGAGTTTACGATGAACTATGGTTGTTTTTTATTTTCATCAAATTTTTTATAAAATTAATTTTATGCAATAAAACACTTAAATTAATTTTATTCCAATCCAATCTCAACTTACATTAAACATGATATAACATAATTTTTAATTCAACCCCAAGTTCTACAAAATATAAGATAGTAATTTTTTAATCTAATTTGTTCCATTTCATTTCAATATCGCTTGTCAAACATAGCCTAAGAATATTAGAAATACAATAATAATCAATGGCAAAAATCAAATGTTAGTAATACCCAAAGCTATTGTATCTCGCGATTGTGGATGCATGATTTACTACAAGAAATGGGTTGGAAAATTGTTCGTGAACAACACCTTAATGAACCCAGCAAATGGAGTAGTTTATGGCTATCAAAGCATGTATGTGATGTGTTGACAAGAAATAAGGTAAGATATTTCTTCTTATAAAATAAACTTGTACATTATCTATGCATAATGCAATATATAGATCAATGTAACATTTATGTATATCGATTGGCAATTCACTTGCTCTTTACTTTTTGTTTATTAGGGGAACACAAGCCATTGAAGGTATAATGCTTGACATACCTAAACCAAGGATTACACACTTGAGTAGAAAATCATTTTCGGCCATGAGCAATCTAAGACTACTTAAAATCAGTAATGTTCAATCCTCTGAAAACCTTAAATACCTCTCTAATGAGTTGCGGTTTTGAAAATGCAGCTCTCAGATACATACCAATCCTCTCAACTCCTTCGGTAGTTTTGAGACGTTCTCATGGTTTACCAACGCGTTGGCCACAGAAGCGAAAAGCGGCCGGCTAGAGGTGGCAATGTGGGTCACGACATGACGGGTCGACATGAATTCGCAAAAAATAAATGGGTGTGGGTTTGAATTAAACGAATTCGTATCGTAATCGTGTCAACTCACTTAACCCGTTTATTAAACTAATCGAATTAGGTTTGCTTAAACAAATCGCGAGTTGACACGATTAAGTTAGGGGTAAAATTATAATATGGATATATTATAGGGATTAATGTGTAATTATCCATTTATATATAATTATATATACACCTCTTTAACCCAACCCTCATTTTGGCAACCACTATTCTCCATCCTTTTTCTTTCCCCCTTCTTTTCCTTCACACCTCACGCTTCTCCTCTCTCACACTTCATGCCGGTAGCCATCACCACACATTCCACCCCTCTATCATACGGTCACCACCACTCCTTCCACCCTTTTCCTTCACGGTCACTACCACCCCTTCTCCCTCCCTCTCTCTCACGGCAACTCCACCTATTCCACCCCTCTCCCTCACGGTCATCACCACCCCTTCTCCTTCCCTCTCCTTTACGGCCACCACCACCCATTCCACTCCGCCCCTTCACGGTCACCACCACCTCTTCTCCCTCACTCTCCTTCACGATCGCTACCTTCCATTCCACCCCGTTCCCTCACGGTCACCACCACCACCCCTTCTCCCTCCCTCCCTCACGGTCACCACCACCCCTAGGTTGTTTTTTTTTTCTTTTTAATGTTGTTGTTTTTTTTTTTAAAAAAAAAATTTGTAAATATATATTTATTTTTTTGTTTTGTATGTGAAATTATTGTGATTTTCAATTTTGATGGTTTTGGATGCGATGAATATCTGGGATTAAAATGAGCATGTGTTGGATATCTGTGAAAAATGGTTGATTTGAGCTTTAGTTTTTTGTTTTTCCGGATTGTATGTTTTTTTTTTCCTTCATTTTTTTAGTTCATGGTAGATGGATTTGGGTAACATGATGAAAAAAAAGATTATGGGTTTTGATTGATTTAATTTGGTTGGTTTAATTGGATTTAAGTTGATGTTGATGAGGATTTAGAATTGATTTTCGTTAAACGAAGTAAACAGATTAACAAGTTAAACAGGTTAAACGAATTAACGGGTTAAACAGGTTAAATGAATTAACGGGTTAATGAGTTTAGATATTTTATGATTCAACTAATAAACGAATTAATCGTGTCGATTCATGTCGATTCGTTTATAAAGGAATTTGTGTTGAATTCAAAAATGTAGACCCGCTTTTTAAACAAATTCCTATCGAATTGATTGAATTCATAAACAAATCAAATCGAATTCAACTCAACCCGACACGCCAACCCGTTTTGCCACCCCTAAGAGCGGCCCTATAACCATCGCCATTGTGTTCTTGTTCTCATCTAGCACCTGTACCACGTGGACGACTCTAGGATGCTGCAGTTGCACCAACCTCCCTACGTCCACACGCACCAGATTGAGGAATGCGTCCACACGCACGCACCAGATCCGTAATGAATTGGAAGATTTTGTTGTGTATTGCTTCTTCTTCTTTGTCTTCGTTTTTGTTTTTGGTTTCTTCCAAGTCTATTCCTCTCTCACTATCGAGTTTTTTTTTTTTTTTTTAATTAAAAAAAGTGTTTGGATTTGAAAAAATGATAATAAATTTGGTTTTGGTTTGGAGAAATGACTGAGTCATACAGTAGACTTATAGATGGAGAGAAGTATGGGGTCTATGGGAAGGTGGTGGGCTATTGTTGGGCTGAGCTTTTTATAAGGTTTAGTGATAGGGCATAAGCTTTTTAATATGAAGGATAGACCCAATTTTTGAAGAATCGGCCTTACACTCCGATTAAACGTTGTTGTAAGTACACTTTAACAGATAAAACTTGTAAGTACACCACAAATTTTTATTTTTCATAAAGTAAAGAGTTCATTCAAAGGCATAATCCGAAGTACTAAGGGCATGTTTGGCACATGAGAATGGGAGTGGGTTTGAGATTCAAAAATCCAAAACTTCGTAAATGTTATGTTTGGAGACCAATTGGAAAACAATGGGTTTAGGATTCAAAGGATCTCAAACTCCCTCATTTCCAAATTTTTTGGAAATCCTCATTCTCATCTTCTTTATCTTTTCTCACACCTCTACCCATCTCTCTTTCTCTCACTTTCTCTCACCTTCCCTCACCTTCCCTTATTCTTTCATCACACATCCATAGAACCTACAACACTCTACCCTCTATTCTTTTTTTTTTTTTTTTTTTTCCCTTTTCAGTTTGGGATCTGGCTCTTGGTTCATCATCGAACCCAAAATCCGATGGTTCTGGGCTATGGGTTCATTGTCAACTCATAACTAAATGGTTCTAAGTTCGACGATGATGGTTTTGGGTTCTATCAGAACCTCTTTTTTTGCATTTTTTTTTTCAAGTTTTGATGTTATTGTTGTGAGAGATGATGATGCTGATGAATTGGATTAATGAGATTGATGAACTATGGGTTGATGATGTTGAAGACACTGGTTTTACGATGAATTGTGATTGTTTTTTATTTTTTACAAATTTTTTATAAAATTAATTTTATATAATAAAAAATTGAAATTAATTTTATTCCAATCAAATCTCAACCTACATCAAATATGATATGATATAATTTTTAATCAAACCTCAAATTTCTATCAAATATGAGGTAGTATTTTTTTAATTCAATTTATTCCATTTTATTATCAATCTCGTGTGTCAAATGTAGCCTAAGAATATTAGAAATACAATAATAATAAATGGCAAAAATCAGATGTTAGTAATACCCAAAGCTTTTGTATCATGCGATTATGGATGCATGATTTACTACAAGAAATGGATTGGGAAATTGTTCGTGAATAACACTGTAATGAGCCCAGCAAATGGAGTAGGTTATGGCTATCAAAGGATGTATGTGATGTGTTGACAAGAAATAAGGTAAGATATTTCTTCTTATAAAATAAACCTGTACATTGTCTATGCAAAATGCAATATATAGATCAATGTAACATTTCTATGTATCGATTGGCAATTCACTTGCTCTTTATTTTTTGTTTATTAGGGAACACACGCTACTGAAGGTATAATGCTTGACATACCTAAACCAGGGATTACACACTTGAGCAGAAAATCATTTTCTGCCATGAGCAATCTAAGACTACTCAAAATCAATAATGTTCAATCCTCTGAAGACCTTGAATACCTCTCTAATGAGTTGCGGTTTCTGCGTGAATACCCTTTGTATACAATGCCTCCAATTTACATCCGAAGAATTTTTTTAAACTAGATATGTGCTACAGCAACATCAAATATCTTTGGAAAGGCATCAAGGTACTGAATCTTGATTTCTTTGAATAAATTGTGAAGTGATCAATGGAAGCCCTTCGATAATTTTACCTTATGTTTATGACAGCATTTCAAAGAGTTGAAAATCATTAAGCTCCATTACTCGCGTAATCTTGTCGAAACCCCAGACTTTACAATGGTGCCAAATCTTAAAAGGCTAGATCTTGAAGGCTGTACAAGATTACTTGAGGTTCACGGATCAGTTGGATTTTTGAAACGGCTTGTTATATTGAATTTGAAAAACTGTGAAAATCTTTCGAGTTTTCCAGCAAATGTCTGTGGTTTGAAATCTTTCAAGAATCTCAATCTCCATGGCTGCATAAAATTGGACAAACTGCCACAAAACTTGTAGGAAGTTGAGTGTCTTGAAGAGCTAGATGTAGGTGGGACTGCAATAGGACAAGTACCACCCTCCATTGTAGGGTTGACAAACCTTAAGAAATTATCTTTCCATGGATGTAAAGGGCAACCACTCCACATATTGAGTTCTTTACTCTGGCCATTGTTGCCTCAAACATATCTGGATCGTGCAGGTATATTGTTGCCTCCTCTTGCAGGCTTGTGCTTTCTGAAAACGTTAGACCTCGGTGACTGCAATCTTTTGGAAGAAGCAATCCCGGATGTTATTGGATCTTTATCCTCCTTAGAAGAATTAAATCTAAGCAGAAACAAATTTGTTAGCCTACCGGAAAGCATTTGTCAACTATCAAAACTGAAAATTCTTTGCATGGAGAAATGCCAAAGGCTTCAGTCATTACCCAAACTTCCACCTGAAATAGTTTTTGTAGGGGCAGACAATTGTACTTAATTGGAAACATTTTCAAGTGCAACAGAGCTGAGCACTTCTCAATGCACCGTACTGCATTTTTTCAGTTGCTTCAAATTGGTTGGGAACCAAAGTGAGAAAAATAGCTTGGCAGTTATGTTGTTGAAGCGTCACCTTCAGGTTTGTCTCTCTGCCTTTTTCAGGCGCTAGTTTATAATTGTGAATACTATGATATCATAACTTGTCAACATAAATTGATTTTACAAATGTGCATTATCGTTAGTTGCATTTACACTATATATAAACGTTAATACTTCGAAGTTACCTTACATCGCTTGTATGCAATAACATTGCACAAAGCACATGCCTTAACACGTGCACGGGAAAACAATGCATTATATATGTGCACGTAGACGAAGCAACTTCTCTGTTCTGCTGATAATGGCAATGTATGAGAACTTAATTTCCAATTTGTTTGATCTGTTTCTAGACTTAGTAGTCAAGTAAAAAGTATGCTTTGATTTAGACTATTGAAACAGCATGATAATCATGTTACAGGAAGTTTCAGTTCATTCAACCTCGGTTCATTTATGTCTTCCTGGAATTGAAATTCCAAAGTAGTTTAGGCATTGGAGTGAAGGGCCTGAAGTAGAACTTGGACTGTCTCCCACTTGGTTTAATAACGAATTCCTAGGATTTGCTTTCTGTGTACTGTTCTCAAACCTTGATAATGTATGTGAATTCGAGGTTCATTGTAGCATCACAATAAGGACAGAAACCAATGTGTTGGGTTTTGCCATCCCCAGTTTCACAACTATTGAGTCTAACTATGTTTGGCTGGGCTACGTGTCGCACAAGGCAATTGAGGGTTCTAGTTGGAAAGAAGATCCGAGCATTGCTAGATGCATTCATGTTGACCTTATATTCATAGGTAATCCTGCTTTTATGGCAGGACAGAGAAGTTTTATATGCCTTCCTTGCTTGTCCTCCCAGCTCTAATGTAATCATGCTTTTATGGCAGCCTTAAATTTGTCTGGTTTTAGGGTTGTAATTTAGTGGTTCTCAAATTTTAAAAAGTTTTTTAAAAAATATATTATTATATAGGAAATGGTTTTGATTTTAGGATTTAATTAGATAATAACATAAAGAATATAGGCCAAATTTGATTAGACCAAAAAATATATATATTATTTAATGTATTTTATAAGAGCTTTTGTTTTTAAAACTTATTATCAAATAGGTTAAAGATCAGAATGTTTCGAAATTAATCATTATTTATCTGCATCAAATATCTATTTTCACCCATGAATTAAAATGATATTGTATCTGACAGTCAAGCATAAATTTAATTAGTTGAAAATTAAATAAAACTGATAAAACAAAGGGGAAACCCAAGGGTTGGGTTAGCTGTGCGATTGTTTTCGGTTGACTATTATGTTTACATTTTATAAAAGAAAATGGCGTTAGACCGTATCCCAACTGTTCTCACCATCTAAGATCTGCACCTAATTAATTGTCTTTCTCCATCACATGAATGTACTGATAACTGACTCGGACCTTTTTGGCCTCTTATTTTCTAGAACATATATGGATATATAGTTATTACACAGAAATTGAAGATCAGACCAAGAATGAAGTAAAAATCTACTCTAGAAGCTCATATTTTCGTTGTAGCCATTGAAATTGAGGGATTATTTATTTATATGATAGTTAAATTTATGCACACTTTAACTTCTCTGTTCTTGCTGATCATGGCATTATACAATAGCTCAATTTTGATCATGGCAGTATAACTTCCACTATAAGAGAAAGGTCACTTCACAATAGAGAAAAGTCATTTCACAGTTTGTGATCTAATTAGTTAGAGTGAGACTTGAACATACCAATTAGTTAAGGAACGAGCACAACTTAGAATTCCACTACTATAAGGGAGAGGACTCGCTACACTTCTTGATTATTAGTAAATGTGAAATTTAAACCCTTATTACAAATATAATAAGAGGAATTGCTCAACCACTTATTTGACTTTTTATTTTTCACTTATTGCATTTAATGAGTCTCAAAAAGTTATTTGTTTGATTTCTTAAATAATAAAATTATTTAAATAACTCTTAAAATCACTAGATTAAAAGTGAAAATATTTCACTTTTCACTTAAATGAATTAAATTTGAATTTTTTATTTTTTAACCTGTATAAGTCAATTTTTAATTTAACACAATATATATATATATATATGAATAATGGGTAGTTAATTAGATGTCAATCTAGTTGAGATGTAGTTTAACTATAGTGATGCTTTGAATCTTATTTATTTTAGTATTAGCTATTGTTTCTAGCAATAACGTCTGGAATAAGATGGTTGTATAAAGATAGACTGAGACTTTAAACGAATTCTATCTTCATGCGAAAGCTAGTCTTGAGAGATTACCACAACAACTATTGTATCAAACTTTCAATGAATTTATAGTTTATGTCAAATTTATCATCTTTTTTATTTGATTAATTATTGCTAGTGTAGAAAATAAAATTTATTAAACAAAATTGATTGGTAAATTAAGAATAAATGGATTAATAAAAAATTGATAAAAAGAAATAAATGTATTTAAATAAATTCAAATCCAATTTGAGTATCTTATATTTTACAATTAACCCCAATAGTTAATATTGTTAAAAGAAATTACATATAATTAAATTGAGGTTTTTTTTTTTTTTTTTATGGAAAATTTTGAGTAATTGCTTCTACACATTTATGATTATTTATTTCATTTGAAAAGATGCTAACATTGAATATATATATATATATATATATATAAGAGGTGATGATGAGGCTAGGCTGAGAATGAGAGATGTGTGACTTGAGGTGTGAGAGCAGACAAGTAAAATCAAGTTGGTAGGTGGAAGTCCGAAAAATCAACATGTTTTTTAAGGATGAAAGCCATTTTATTGACAAATGTTATAGCTTTCCACCACAAGTCTTCAGTCCACTTTCTTGACAAATGTATGTAACCCACGGTGCTATAGCTAGTGGATGGAGGCAAGAAATTTATTTATTGTACATTTTTTAAAATATATTTTTTATTTTTAAAAATATGTTTTTGAAAATAATTAACTAACATATTTTTAAAAATAGTGTCAAATATCATCTTTTTTTTTTTAATTTCAAAAATATATTTTATAAAACATTTAGCTAAACACGTTTACTCTCTTTTTTTTTTCTTAAAAATTAAAAAATACTTTTAAATATGGATTTAAACAACACATTACTTTCATTCATTTACAATGGCATTTGCGCTATTAATCAAGAATGAATAACCATAAGCACAACATAATAAAGAAATTTGCACTGTAATCATTAAGCATACGCACATCATAATCAAGAAATTTCCTGGACAGTGCAGCCTCTGAAAGTTGATGGAAAATTTTAGGTTGTCTCTCTCTGTTATGCTATTGACATGAGGACTGCGTTTGCTACTGGATTCATAGATTCAATATTAATACTAGCATCTCCCAGAGGTTCAATAGTATCATGTGTACTGCCTTCTTGATGAGAAGGTGAGCAGTAGATTCTTGAGTTAGTAAAATTAAGAAAAAAGGGTACATTTGATATCGAGTAGAGTTTAAAAAGAAATTAAAAACCTAAACTAAATTTTTTATGAGGTACAATTTTTGAAAGATAAAAATATAGTTACGTTTCAAAAAATATATTTCTTCTCGATGGTCTGAATGGTTGCTTTCTTAATTATTTGCTGGCCCAACACGGCACACTTTGTTATTATTTGCTGGCCCAACATGGCACGTTTTGTTTAACAACGACGCAGCCTATGTTTCATTAAAATAACTAATTTCATTACTGTAGAATAGACTTCATTTCTTTAACGTGGTCATTATTTAGCAGCTCATTTGATATGAGCCTTAGCATATAAAAATAAAAAAGAAGTTAAAATGTCAAACCAATGACATAAGGAGGACATATTTCCTTAACATTGACAAAATGTAGCCAGGAAACCAAAACAAACAAACAAGCTATTCAGATAAAAAAAAAAAAAATCAGATCAAAAAAACAAACAAGCTATCAACCCTTCAATGGCAACTTCCAACACTCAGAAAAAACGAGCTACTGCTGATGATTCTTCACTATCAGCTTCTAAGAGGCAGAAATACTCCACAGCTTCCTCTTCACTGTAATAACAGGGGTGATCATAAGGCTAGGCTGACACTGAGAGACGTGTGACTTGAGGTGTGAGAGCAGACAAGTGAAATCCATTGGTCGGTGGAAGTGTAACAAGTCAACACTTTTGTAAAGGATGAAAGCCATTTTATTTCCTGGACAGTGCACTGTAATCAACAACCATACGCACATCATAACAAGAAATTTCCTGGACAGTGCAGCCTCTGAAAGTTGATGGAAAATTTGAGGTTGTCTCTCTCTGTTATGCTATTGACATAAGGACTGCGTTTGCTACTGTAAGGCTTGCATTTCTAAGTCCTCTATTTCTGAAAACAAACAAGCTATCAACTCTTCAATGGCAACTTTCAACACTCAGAAAAAACGAGCTACTGCTGATGATTCTTCATTATCGGCTTCTAAGAGGCAGAAATACTCCACAGCTTCCTCTTCTGGTGGCAATAGTCGATGGACATACGAGGTGTTCTTGAGTTTTAGAGGTGAAGATACACGCAACAACTTCACTGATCATCTGTATACTGCTTTGAATCAGAAAGGAATTTACACATTTAGAGATGATGAAAGACTTGAGAGAGGAAAAGAGATTTCATCTGAACTGTTGGAAGCAATTGAAAGATCAATGGTTTCAATCATTATCTTATCCAAAAACTATGCTTTTTCTACATGGTGTTTGGATGAACTTGCAAAGATTGTTGAGTGCATGGAGGCAAAAGATCAGACTGTTTTCCCAGTTTTTTACAAGGTAGATCCATCAGATGTGAGAAAACAGAGAGGAGATTTCAAGACAGCCTTTGATAAACATGAACAAGATTTCAGGGATAACCTGGAGCAGGTGAAGAGGTGGAGATCAGCTCTCAGAAAGGTTGGCAAACTCGCTGGATGGGCTTTAGATGACAGGTAACTTTGTATCTTTAAACTTTAAAGCCTTAAAATTCTATGATTTTTGTTACGTTTAACATCGGTTAGGCTACAAAGAAAAATTTCACTAATGCATCCTTTTGACATAATTTTTATGCCTTTACAAGCTTTTCCTAGTTGGGTGGCTTGAACAGAACATGCTCTCAAAAAATAATGCAAAATATAAATTATTATTTCCCATTAGGGTTTAAATAGTTAGCATTTTTCTTCACTGCAGTTCTGAAGCTAAGTTGATCACTGATCTTGTCGATAAGATTTGGAAAAGATTGAATCCAATTCAAAATTTGCCAAGTATCAATCAGGGACTTGTTGGAATAGCTTCTCGTGTGAAGGAGATTTATAAGCTTCTAGAACCTCATATTTTTGATGAAATTCGCTTTGTTGGCATTTGTGGGATGGGAGGAATAGGTAAAACAACAATTGCTAGAGTTGTATATGAAAAACTTTCATACAAGTATGAAGGTAGTTGCTTTCTTGCTAATGTTAGAGAAGTCTCTGAAAAAAAGGGTCTTGAAAGTTTACAAGAAATGCTTCTTTATGAGATCTTAAAGGAAAAAGATTTGAATATATGTGATTATCATAAAGGAATTAGTTTGATTAGAAAGCGGCTATGTGGGAAGAAGATCTTTCTTGTTCTTGATGATGTGAATCAATTAAAACAATTAGAAAGGTTGGCTGGAAGGAAAGATTGGTTTGGTTTTGGAAGCAGAATCATCATTACAACTAGAGACGAACATGTGCTGACAAGCCATGAAATTAATAATATATATAAGGTCAAAGGATTAGATTATGATGAAGCTCATAGACTCTTTCGTTTGAAAGCCTTCAAACGCATGGGACAAACAAATGATCATGTTGAGCTCTCAAAGCGTGTTGTATGTTATGCAAATGGACTTCCACTAGCTCTTGAAGTGTTGGGATCATTCTTGTGTGATAGAAATGTCAATGAGTGGAAAAGTGCGTTGGAAAGATTACAAGCAGTTCCTAATCCAGAAATTGTGAAGATACTTCGAATTAGCTATGATGGATTAGAAAGGATGGAAAAGGAAATATTCTTAGATATTGCATGTTTCTTCAAAGGAAATGATATAGACCGAATCATAAAAATATTAGATAGTTGTAATTTTCACCCAGTTATTGGAATAAGAGTTCTTGTAGAAAGATCTTTGATAACTATTGAAAATAACAAATTGCAAATGCATGATATGGTGCAAGAAATGGGTCAGGAAGTTGTTCGCGAACAACACCCTGTTGAGCTTGGCAAATGGAGCAGACTATGGCTATGTAAAGATGTCCATCGTGTGTTGGCTGGAAATATGGTACGATATTTTCCAAAGAATATAGCTAATTATATATTAATATTTCACAGAATGCCTAAATATCACGGTTCAATTAATTTCTTTCTATTAATTATGCACATTGTTCATTCTTATTATCAGGGAACTCCAACTATTGAAGCTATGATAATTGTCGATTATGAAAAGGATTTTATCCATGCGAATGGTAAATGCTTCTCAACCATGACTAATCTAAGACTTCTCGATATCAGTAATGTTCACATTTCTGAAGACCTTGAGTACCTATCAAATGAGTTACGATTTTTGAAATGGCGAGAATGCCCTTTGAAGACTTTGCCTTCAAGTTTCAATCCACAAAAACTTTTTCAACTCAGCTTGTGTTATAGCCGCATTGAGTACCTATGGAATGACATTAAGGTACACTACCATAATTGTTTTTAAAAACATTATAAAGGTCATGAAAGCTAATTTTTGAATAATTTGTTTTTGTTTATACAGCCTTGTAGAGAGCTAACAATTATGGAGCTCAATTACTCTCAAAACCTTGTTAGAACTCCAGACTTTACAATGATTCCAAACCTTGAGAGGCTAGATCTTGTAGGTTGTACAAGATTACTTGAGGTTCACCAATCAGTTGGATTTCTCAAACGACTTGTTGTATTGAATTTGAAAAACTGTGAAAATCTTGTACAATTTCCAAGCAATGTCTGTGGCTTGAAATCTCTTCAAATTCTTAATCTTTATGGCTGCTCAAAACTAGACAGATTGCCCCTCAATTTAGAAGAAATGGTGCATTTGGAGGAGCTACATGTCGCTGGGACTGCTATAAGACAATTGCCACGCAACGTCTGTGGTTTGAAATCTCTTAAGATTCTTAATCTTCATGGCTGCTCGAAACTAGACAGACTGCCCCTCAATTTAGAAGAAATGGAGCATTTGGAGGAGCTACATGTCGCTGGGACTGCTATAAGACAATTGCCACGCAACATCTGTGGTTTGAAATCTCTTAAGATTCTTAATCTTTGTGGCTGCTCAAAACTAGACAAACTGCCCCTCAATTTGGAAGAAATGGAGCATTTGGAGGAGCTAGATGTCGGTGGGACTGCTATAAGACAAGTACCATCATCCATTGCACAATTAACGAACCTTAGAATATTGTCATTCTGTGGATGTAAAGGAGGACCACTGGAAACATTCAGTTCTTTTCTGTTTTCACTGTTGTTGCCAACTAGAAAGCCTTACTGCTTGGGTTTGTTGTTGCCTCCTCTTGCAGGTTTGTCCTCTTTGAAAACATTAGATCTCGGTGACTGCAATCTTTTGGAAGGAGCAATCCCAAGAGATTTTGGCTCCTTATACTCCTTAAGAGAGTTATATCTAGGTGGAAACAACTTTGTTAGCCTGCCAGATTCCATCAGTCAATTATCTAAGCTTGAAATTCTTTCCTTGGACAAATGCCATGAGCTTCAGTCATTGCCAAAGCTTCCGCCTGGATTAGAATTTGTAGGGGCAGGAGATTGTACTTCCTTGAAAACAATATCAAGTGTACTAGAACTCACCTCTCCAAAGGTTAGACTAAACTTTCTCAAATGCTTCAACCTGGTTGAGACTCAAGGCAGGGACAACAACAGTTTGGCACTTATGTTGCTGAAACGATGGCTTCAGGTTTCTCTTTCCTAAACAAGCTTATGATATATTTCCTTCAAATTTTCTAGCATTTGTCTTCTATAGTTTCAATAATCATATCAAATTCTGAGTCCTATTGCTATGACACTTTTTTGTTTTATTATATTGATAAAATAAAAGATGTATGATATTTACAACAAGGTGTTTATTGAAAAGAAACTCTAAAAAAAAACAAAATAGAAGAACAGAGAAACCATGGATGGATATCAAAGCAATACTTCATGAATGGTGACCTCGTGAGAGTTATAAGGCAGAGAACGTATAATCACAATCATGGTCTGTAAAACTGTTTTGATCATGATAACCAATCTCATGGACCTTGCGGTGATGACTCTCTGTTGTCAGGTGCACCTGAGCTAATGCTGTGTTGTTGCTTGTTTCTGCCATGATTAGAATGATGATCATTACTAGTAACTTTAACATTTATATATATCTTTTGCCCATTTATATATGTATCATTTCATCTTTTTTAATACAACATTTTCCATTGCAGATAAATGTTACCAATCGTGGCCCCTTTTCACCGACTTTCCTTTATGCTCCACAACTTGTTCTCCCGGGAAGTGAAATTTCAAAATTTTTCAATTGTCAGAATGAAGGGTTTAAAGTAAATGGAAGACTACCTGATGACTGGTTCAATGATGAACTTATCGGATTTGCTGCATTTGCAGTGTTTTCACCCTGTGATCATTCAGATCGTGTCGAGATTGGGTGTAATATAACGACAACTGCCGATGCTTTTGATGCCCCTTTCTCAATTATCAAATCTGATCACCTTTGGTTGAGCTATATACCACGCGAACAATTTAATTATCGTGCTCCATTTGAAGCTGTTAGGGTACACTTTGGCATCTATTGTGAAAAATGACGTGGGGAGAACTGTGGTGGCATTCGTCCACTACCTGTAGTGAAGAGGAGTTGCATTTGTCCACTTTACAGGCGTGATGTAGAGTATCTTGAGGACTTATCAGCAACAGATTTTCGAATGTCTTTGGTCCACTTTACTGATATCTGCTTTGGTGGTCGGAGTAAAGAAATGATTCATTGGGGTCGATTGGAATTCTGCTTTGGTGCACGTGATGATGATAGTGAGATGACTCCTCATAAAGAGGGGCTTTGGTGGTGGGGGAATGAAATCGGGCCCTCCAGTTGAGAATGACCTCTTTTGGACAAAAATGGCCATAATGATAACGAAAGGAGTCACGTTCACCCATCCTATAGGTATCACATTCACTCTCTGTCTCTCGACAACAGTTTGCTTTCATTTCATCCTCTCTCAACAACCACATGAATTTCACAAACCCCCTTTGTTGACTTTGTTTAAATCCTCAAGCCATACGAAGACGTCCCCATGTGTTTTGTTTAAAATGGAACATATGAAATGTCTCATTTCTTTTTTAATTTTTTGGTTTTGAATGGAAGTTATAGGTCTCATATGTATTTTCAGGTTAGAATTGAAAACCATTAGAAAACTCTATTTCGCTGATACTTCCTCTTCTGTTTCTCTTCAACTTTCTCCTGCCTTTTGGCATCTATTCATATAAAACCCCTCTTCTACTATCAACACATTAGACAGCAATAATCCAGTACAAGAACAACTCACTTGATTTAGTGACTGCATACAGACCTAGAAGCAGATCCTTAGTATTGGACTTTAATAAATATGAGAGGTTCCTCATTCTATGACATACATCGGTAGACTGGAGCAATACATTGTAGCAAAACAACTAAGAATGAATGTAAAAGAGGATACAATTACAACCTTGTGAATCACTAGCAGTTGATGGAGAGCGCTCTTTTTGGAACACAACTTTCCCATTATTGACGGCAAGAACCCAACAATTCTTTGACAGTTTCTTAGCACACTATTTAGCCACAGATAAGAATGATCGGATGGTATGGTGACTCTGAGCAGTACCCACTATCACTTTGGATGCAGAATAAGAAATGGCGTCTCTAACCAAAATCTTTCGAATTGATGTACCTCTGCATATTTTAAGCTTCAGATCCACCTGCAACCCCACATTCAATTATGGAAATACTAGAACATGAAACAAACTATAAACTCAAGAGACTAAATTTTTATTTTTTCAGGAACTAAAGAAACAGCAGATTGCTAAAAGCACTAGACTTGAATTTCTAATTATTGAAGAAAACAAAAATGGGAAGTTAACAAAAAAAAGAAAAAACAGAGCTCAAGTAACATACCTGTTTCAAGTTGCAGAAGCCTTCATATACAGCAGGAACAGAGTCAAAAGCTTTAACGAGTGAGAGCAGCAGAGACTTGCCATCTCGATCCACAATTTCTACATTTGACAAACACTTTAGAAAAACCACCCAGAAGACAATGAAGAAACCAAGTGCCTCCACAAATATTTACCACTCGCCATGTCCACAAACATCCAGAATCCAGACTCCACAGCTACACGAATCCGTGCACACACACACACATCAAAATTCCAGTCTTTCAGCACATTCAAACCAAACGCATCAAAAAATTCCGATCTTTAATCAAAGGCAAATCACAGATAGATAAAATTCCGATCTTTAATCAAATTCAAGTCAAACCCAGACTGTGATCACTGGATGTGACTCAAGCAACATTGCAGTGTTGCCTTCTGGGTTCTCATATCTTCCTGATGGACTTGAGTCAAAGCCTCTAGTGATCACTTCTAGACAAGAGGAGAAGAGCAAGTATAAGGAAAGAAATTGAAAATCAAATCTCTCCAAGTCAACAACAAAGAATTGGTAATAGCTAGCACAATTTACTCTCGAAGTCAACTGCAGAGAATCTGCAACAACTGGAACAATTTGCTTCTAAATTAATTACACCATAATTAGTTGCTTCATTTTTGCTTTCTATGAATTGTATCACTATATATATATGTGTGGGTGTAACATGTTAATTGACAAGATAGAAAATATAGTTTTTCCTCGGTGTATCTTCTTTATGGTATCAGAGCCAAAGCTCTAGCGAGCAAAATTTCTTTTTTTTGTCAAAGCTCTAGCGAGCAAAATTTCTTTTTTTTTACACATTACTATCTTCATTTTTTTTTTTTTTCAGTCACAATGGCTGACAATACCACCAACAATGCAAACCCCATTATCATACATGCTGGATCCCCATCTCACACCAATAATATGAATTTAATATCACTAAACCCAACAGCTCAACTTCCCTTGAAATTGAACTCATCAAACTACCCTACCTGGCATGCCCAATTTTATTCTTTACTCTATGGTTATGATCTTTTGGGTTATCTTGATGGCACCAAACCTTGTCCACCATCCACTATCAATGACAATGATACTTCCACAACCAACCAAGCTTATATACTATGGAAAAGACAAGATAGTCTATTGCTTCATGCTATTTTGGCCTCACTTTCTAAGTCAGTGGTATCTCTTGTTTCCACTGCCTCTATAGGTCTACAGCTCAAGATGCTTGGACTAAACTGGCCAACATCTATGCCAACAAGTCTAGAACACAAGTGATGCATCTCAAGGACAAAATTTCCTCTATCACAAAAGGCTCTAAACCAGTTGTTGAGTATCTCTAGATTGTCAAAGAAATAGCTGATGAACTTGCCATAATTGGTGCGCCTATAGATGAAGATGATTTGATAATTCGAGTGCTCAAAGGTCTTGGTCCTGAATTCAGAGACATTTTTGCTGTCATTCGATCTCGAGACTCACTCATTTCATTTGAAGAATTGCATGATAAATTAACAGAGCATGAAGGATTTATCAAACATGAAGAAAATCATCAAGAGTGCATTGAAATCACAACCATCTACTCCCAAAAATATGGCAACAATAAACAACGCAGTGGAAACAACTTTGCTAAAAATGGACGTTCCTCCACTTCACATGCCAATCATCGTCATCATGGCTCCAACAACAATTCCAATTTCAACAATCACCAGCGCCCTAAAATCACATGCCAATATTATGACAAACCGAGTCATAATGCAAAACAATGCTACAAGATACGATCACTTTCATCTATACCTCCACAAGCTCACTACACTTCCCAAAAATCTAGTTCTCAAAATTGGGTAATGGACACAGGAGCATCTCATCATATTAGATCTAATCTTAATAACTTGGCTATCCATTCTGAGTATACAGGTGGGGATGACATACTGCTTGGAGATGGTAAGGCTATCCCTATTAGTCACATTGGTTCAACTTCTTTATCCACTCCCACTCACAACTTCACTCTAAAAAATGTTTTATGTGCACCCTTCATTCAAAATTTTTTTTTGTCAATCTCACAATTTTGCAAACACAATCATACTTCAATTGAATTCTTTCCTAACTCCTTTGTTGTTAAGGATCTAAAAACAGGAACATCCCTAGTTCGAGGCAAGAGCCAGGGCAATATCTATGAATGGCCAACCACAAGACAAATTATGCCACCTATCCTTCCCTTACCATAGACAATGACTGAAATAAAGATACCACAGCAAGAATGGCACAGGAGACTTGGCCACCCATCTATCAAAATCTTATCTCACATTATTTCTTCCAATCAATTACCCTTGTCATCAAACTCCATGTTTTCTACCAGTTGTAATTCTTGCAATTGTAATAAGAGTCATAAGTTGCCTTTTGGTGTATCGTCTTTGACTACTACTAAACCTCCTGAATTAATTTACTCAGAAGTGTGGGGACATGCCCTAGTGTAATCACCGTATTTTATATATTCATAATTAATTATTTGTTTAATTAAGATTTCAGAATTTGTAGAGAAGGAAATAATAATTTGACTAATGATAGAGTTTTATTCTTTTGGGAAGCTTAAAAGGAAAAGGAAATTTGATTAAGAAAAATATATTGTTTTAATAAAGACTGAAACCAATAACTCCTGAATTACTTTACTCAGAAGTGTGGGGACCTGCCCCAATGTAATCATCGTATTTTATATATTCATAATTAATTATTTTTTTAATTAAGATTTTAGAATTTGTAGAGAATGAAAGAATAATTTGACTAATGATAGAGTTTTATTCTTTTGGGAAGTTTAAAAGGAAAAGAAAATTTGATTAAGAAAAAGATATTGTTTTAATAAAGACTGAAACCAATAAATTTTTACCATGCTAGCAGTCCCTGATTGATTTGAAATTTTTACTGGAGGTTGATTAATGTGTCTAGAATGTCCATGTAAAGTTTTAGGTTGATTGGGGATCTAGAGAGTCAATTAAAAAATGTTTAGTACAATAGTGTCAGGGCTGAAAATTTAAAGCAAAAACCGATAAGATTTTTCATTCATTATGATAAGGTTAAATTTGTCCAAACAAAATTACTTTGGTGATGAGATTGTAATTATATTCATTCTGTAATTGTAAAGGTTCGTGCGATCGTTAAGCCTATTTTGTGAATTTTGGCTTATTCGAGGTAAGTAAATTCATTCATGATATATGTAAATTGGTTTATGAACTTTTGAATATTCTGAAATCTATATTTGTGTTTAACATAAATTATAAACATGATTTTAAGTTATTTATATAGCAATAAAATATTTTTGCAGTAGTTTTCAAATTACTTTATTTACTTTCTAAAATTTATATTGTCATCTGATTTAAAAAGAAAACCTATGATTGTAACATAAACATAAAACTTTGCAAAACTTTATATATCGAGTCTAAAAACTATTGTTTCTTAAAATTGATTTATAGTTATCAAATATTTTGCCGTGTGTTTTGAAGATATATCTTTCAGATAAGATCACGAAAATTTATTTTGGCTCATTGTCTATAGTTATTATTCTGATATTGGTCCAGCTGGATTCTTGTGTGCACACATTCTGTTATTTTGACCGAGTCACACGAGTAATTGTGACACTCTGTTATCTTGACCGTGTCATATAGGTAATTGTAACATTCCGTTTCTGATTGTGTCACACAGATAATTGTGACATTCTGCTTTTGACCGCGTCACATGGGTATTTGCGATACTGTAAGACATGAGCATACTTTTTATTTACTGTATATGGTTATATATTTTAATATGATATTTTGTTCTGATTATTGTTTTATGATACATGGTGTCTTCTGCTAATATAAACATTGATTATATTTTCGATTTTGATTATGGGTGTTGAAATATGTTTCTATGTATTGAAGTTTTATATCTGACTTATAAAAGTAATTATACTGATACTAATATTATGTATGAATTTACTTACCGAGTTGACAGCTTACCCCCTCGTCTCCATCATTTTGCAGAGTAGGAATAAATTGTGGATGTTAGGTGTCTTGATCTTGGAGTTCACCTAATCGTGAAGCCTTGGAGATAATTAACATGATTCATTGTATTTAGTTTCGGATTTTATAAGAATTAAGAATTTATCAAGGACATATTTTGTTTCAATAATTAATTTTAGGATTTTTCTTTTGGAGGTTATGTTTGGATAATTATGTTAACTACTTTCAAAGTTTGGAATAAATTTCTAATTGGAGTTTATTTTTGTTTTAAGATCTAGTTTGACCGTAACATCCTATTTCCTTGATATTGGATTTGGGGTGTTACATTTTGGTATCAGAGCCTGGTTAGTCAAAAGGTTAGTTATTGTTTAGTCACAATAGTTTAGGTCGATTTTGCACATTAGGTTGTGATCATAAAAAAAAAAAGGAAAAAAAAAAAAGATTTTGACCTAGTATAATGAATTTGGAGAGTAGATGAGAATTATCACATCACATGGTTAGAATTTAGTCCCACGTTGGGTGAAACTAGTAGGACTTAAATTCCATAAAGTTTTGCTTTAAGGATAGTAATTTAATTCCTTTGTTTTGTATATATCTAATTGTTATTGCCACTTCTGATTTTCATAGGTCACTCTAGATAATTATGTCACGTAGAACTAGAAATAACACCAACGAAGAGGGCTCCAATGGTAATCAGGATACGAATGTTGATGCGAATCCTACCATTTGACAACTTGCTCAAGAAGCTAACCGACAATGAATTTGGTAACTCGATTGTTGGAACATCAAAATAGGTTGCTTACAGAAATGAACTGTGATGGCAATGCTACTAGACGTAGAAGAAATATGGAGGTTCAAGGCAATGCAGCTACTGTCGATACCACGGTAACTCTAGAGCAGTTTAAGAAACTAGGGCCGCCAGCTTTTAAGGGAACCACTAACCCAATTGTTGCTGAAGGATGGCTAAAGCAGATTGAAAAAGTTTTTATTGCCATTGGGTGCCTTGATAATCAGAAGGTTGTGTTTGCCACATTTATGCTTCAAGATAAGGCAGATCATTGGTGGGATGCTACTTCTCGCATTTTAAGGACTACGTTAGCAGAAAATGAAGCTATCACTTGGACGATGTTCACAGATGCTTTTAATGAGAAGTACTTTCCAGATCGAGTTGGTTTTAAAATGGAAAGAGATTTTCTCAATCTCAAGCAAGGTAGTAAGTTTGTTACGGAGTATGAAGAACGATTTACCTCATTGTCTAGGTTTGCAACCAAACTAATTCCTGATGATGAAAGCAAAGCTAGACGTTTTCTTGATGGCTTGCATCCAGATATTCGAAGTAATGTCGAGGTTCTTAAGTTGAGCAAATATGCTGACGTGGTTGATCGAGCTTTAATCACTGAGAGGTCTGCAGAGGAGTGTAAAAGACACGTGAGGCGCATAGACAACATAAAAATCAAGGGGGATCTTATAATGTAGGTGCAAATAAGCAAGTTTCCCAATTTAAGGAGCATAATAATGACAAAGAAAAGATTTCTAATAATGCTCATTTGGAAAAGGACATTCCTTCATGTCAGCATTGTGGTCGCTCTCATATGAGAGAATGTTATTGACGTACTGGCGCTTGTTTTAGTTGTGGAAAGACTGATCATAAAATTAATGATTGTTCGAAAAAGCATTATGACTTCGATAATGCATCAACAGATGACAATCAAAAGAAAAAGTCAAAGACACAGGAACGTATTTTTGCTCTTACTGAGCAAGGTGCTCAAGCATCAAATGATTTCGTCATAGGTACGATATCCCTATTTTCTGGAGAAGCTACAGTTTTGTTTGACTCTGGTTAATTCTATTTATTGGATTGTGATATTAGTAATTTAGAGACTAGGTTTTGATTTTGCAAATGTTTTGGGAGTTATTGTGTTAGAAATTGAGGATTTTCGATTTTCTACAATTCCATGAGTTATAGAAGTGAGATTGATTTCCATATGCTTATTTAGATTGAGGCGTAAGTGCTCAGATATTTCTTGCCCTTATATACCTTGGTTGTTTTGAGGATAATATAGGTAGTAATACAATTTGTTGATTTGAGGAAATAATTATGGAGATAATAGAGTGGATGTGACTTGTGATTTTATGATCATATCGTATGGAAAGTGTAGTATCCAGTTCCACAATGTTAATTGGTGAATATTTAATAGATTTGCATGGTTTGTGGTTTAAGAGTTGATATAAATATTTTGGCAATTGGCTTTTGAAGTACTGGGATGAAAGGGAACTACCCCCAGTTAATTGAAACTAAGGTATGATGTAAATTTCGAGGACGAAATTTGTTTTTAGGGGGGTAGAATTGCAATCACCGTATTTTATATATTCATAATTAATTATTTGTTTGATTAAGATTTCAAAATTTGTAGAGAAGGAAAGAATAATTTGACTAATGATAGAGTTTTATTCTTTTGGGAAGCTTAAAAGGAAAAGGAAATTTGATTAAGAAAAAGATATTGTTTTAATAAAGAAGATATATTAGTATTGTAATGCAATATTCTTTTAGAATAAAATAGTAATTTATTTATTATGGAGTTTTATTTTTGGGAAGTTTAGAAAGAAAAGGATATTAAATAAAAAAAAAAATGTTGTTTTAATAAAAGAAAAATATATCAGCAGATTTTGACTTTAAATAGGATTTGTATAGAGATTAAAATTTTTGTTATTATCAATTTTTTATATTATATATAGGGTTACTAGTTAGAGTAGAAAAGAATATATATATATATAATATACGTTTCTTCTCTAACAAAATTAATCAACTCATTCTTGAGTTTCAAGGATCAAGAAGGTTTTGGGTAAGTCTCTTCTTTATATAAAATTATACAAGATTTATATTGTATCTCATAGATTATAGATTTTGTTTTTAGGATGATATGCAGTTTTTTTTAATGAATAAAGAGAGTTTTTATTTAAGAAATTATGCATGACTGGTGTTAGGAGATTGATTTAGAATATGTAGATGAGGGATGAAAGTATGTATTGATTACGTATTTAATTTTTCGAAATTTAGGACTGCTGGAATGTTTGGTTTGGAAAAGAAAAAAAATCAGTTGACTTTGAAAAATTATTTAGGTTAGTTATACTGCCCAGAAAATTACAAAATTTATTATTTAGATAGATTAAGATGTCTTCTGTTAGCATAAAACATTTCGTGATTTTTAAGTGACTGTAGGATTTATTAAAATTCTTAGAGTGCGCTGTGGTCAAAATACATTTTTCTGGACAGTTTTCAAAAGACTGAAACGAATAAATTTTTACCCATGCTAGGAGTCCCTAATTGATTTGAAAGTTTTACTGGAGGTTGATTAATGTGTCTAGAATGTCCATGTAAAGTTTTAGGTTGATTGGGGATCTAGAGAGTCAATTAAAAAATGTTTAGTGCGATAGTGTCAGAACTGAAAATTTAAAGCAAAAACTGATAAGATTTCTGATTCATTATGATAAGGTTAAATTCGTCCAAACAAAATTACTTTGGTGATGAGACTGTAATTATATTCATTCTGTAATTGTAAAGGTTCGTACGATCGTTGAGCCTATTTTGTGAATTTTGGCTTATTCGAGGTAAGTAAATTCATTCATGATATATGTAAATTGGTTTATGAACTTTTGAATATTCTAAAATCTATATTTGTGTTTAACATAAATTATAAACATGATTTTAAGTTATTTATATAGCAATAAAATATTTTTACAGTAGTTTTCAAATTACTTTATTTACTTCTAAAATTTATATTGTCATCTGATTTAAAAAGAAAACCTATGATTTTAACATAAACATAAAACTTTGCAAAACTTTATATATTGAGTCTAAAAACTATTGTTTCTTAAAATTGATTTACAGTTATTAAATATTTTGCCGTGTATTTTGAAGATATATCTTTCAGATAAGATCACGAAAAATTATTTTGGCTCATTGTCTATAGTTATTATTCTGATATTGGTCCAGCTGGAGCTCACGCAAGCAACGTACAGTGGCAAGATCTTCCACAGAAGCTGAATATCGAGCAGTAGCGGCTACTGCAGCTGAACTGATTTGGTTGTAATCATTATGTAAGGAACTTGGCATAAAACTTGAAACTACACCCACCATTTACTGTGACAACGTGGGTGAAACATATCTCAGTGCTAGTCCAGTGTTCCATTCACGAATGAAACATATCGCCATAGACTTTCATTTTGTTAGAGACCAAGTTTCTTGAGGTCAACTACGAGTAACTCATGTTTCTTCTTCCAATCAACTAGCGGATGCTCTTACGAAGCCATTATCTGGACCAAAACATAACCAACTTAGAGTCAAGATTGGTGTCCTTAATAGGAGCACCATCTTGAGGGGGCATATAAGGAAAGAAATTGAAAATCAAATCTCTCCAAGTCAACAACAAAGAATTGGTAATAGCTAGCACAATGTACTCTCGAAGTCAACTGCAAAGAATCTACAACAACTGGCACAATTTAATCCTAAATTAATTACACCATAATTAGTTGCTTCATTTTTGCTTTCTATGAATTGTATCACTGTATATATATATATATATATATATATATGTGTGGGTGTAACATGTTAATTGACAAGGCAGAAAATATAGTTTTTCCTCTGTGTATCTTCTTTACACAGAAGGAGGATCTTTGCTTAGTATAGCATTCCAAATCACAAATAGCTCTCCCACAGCTAGGCTAACCATGGAATTAGTGGAGTCTGTAAACACACTCATTTTTGTCAATACATGCTATCCAAAACAAACACATAAATCCTATCAAAGACCTAAAAGCAACTCCAAAATAATTTTATCTATATACAAGATATAGCTCCAACATCAAATGTAGGGATGTCAGCATGCCGGTGGTGTTTCTATCCTACAAAAAGTAACTTAAATTTCCAAATGTCATTTCCCAAAGACAAAGATTCCGACCTTTGAGAATCAATTGATATTGTAATATGCAAGGAAACAAAATGCAAAAAAGAAATATATTTCATTATTTTAATAAGACAAATGATGGGCTTGATCAATCATCAACTACAAAAACAGCAGAAACTCTACATGTTTATGCAGATGTTGTTAATGTAAGTATATTGAATTTTTGGAAAGCGATAAAAATAGTGGAAACTCTACTACAATTTTTATAAAAGTTTTAACCCACCCTACCAATAATTCCTGATTGCGTCCACAATGTTCAATTGTCAAAATGATGGGTCTGGAGTAAAAGGAAGACTACCTAATGACTGGTTAAATGAGGAATTCATTGGATTTACGATGTGTGCAGTGTTTTCAATCCTTGATGATTTGGATGGTGTCCAAATTAAGTGTAATACATGGGCAACTACTAGTGGTTTTAATATCCTTTTTTCCTACCCAAGTTTCACAACTATCGAGTCTGATCACCTTTGGTCACACAATAAATTTTATTATTGTGCTGCATTTTAAAATGGTATCTAGGTGTTAGTGTTCCCTTTATAATCTTTGGTAAAAAATGATTGTTGGTGAAGAGGTATGGCATTCGTCCACTTTACATACAAGCAAGATGTAGAGTATTTTGAGGATTTATCAGCAGAGCAATGACTCTCTATTGGTTTGTTTTTTTTTTCTTTTTTTCCCTCTTTTTGCAAGAAATTTAATAATTTAGTTATATATTAGCATGAAAAAAATAGTAAATGACAAGATTGCTACATTTTTCCTCTCCGATGCATCACTCAAACTTAAATTATCTTATAAAAAGTCAGCAAAAACAAAAGCCTAATGGAGAATCTTTGCTCTTACCAATGTGGAAAGTTCTATGGTCCAAGATTTTTTATTTACAATCCACCCATGGCTAACCGAGATTCATATGCCTTGTATATTATAGTGTAGCACAATCAAAAAAAGGTAATCTAGAACAGATTTCCTCTTTAGTTTTAAAGAGAACATCAGTAGAAGTTGTTGAGAAGAATATTCAGCTTGCACAAGCAAAACATAACAAACTAACTTGTTCAAGTTATGCTTGATCAACATTAAATGCATAAGTTAGTAATGATCAAGTGGCAACAACATGATAACCTTGATGCTTTAGCTATATCAGATTTGTTCTAGTATTGGCGGGAAAATCAGTTGAGAAGATCCAGCTCAGCTAATGTTTAACCAATCAAAATCAAGTCTAGAGGTCACACGTTTCTGATGTAACAAGTTCCAATATAAATATATATATATAGTAGTGTACTGTTTATTGTATTCATGAATTGAAAAAGAAATAGAAATTCTCTACAATATATGTCGTGGTTACAAGATCAATCTTGATCATTTCTCATTTAGATTTGTTTGTTTTAAGAGCAACACTTTAGTTCCAAGTTTCAAAGATCTTCAATATGGTATCAGAGCACTTGAAACCATGTCTTCTGCATCTAGTGGTGGAGCACACAGTTCTTCAATCGGTGGATCAAGGTTTCTCTCGCTAATTGATTAGAGCATAAAAATACAATTTTATTATTAGAAAATTAATTGCATTTTTCAAAATATGTTATTTAATTAAACCTTTTTATTTGATTATTTTTACGAATGCACTTGGTTTGATCTTTTGATTTAATGTATTTTTATGCTCATAAAATTGATAATTTTGACATAATTTATGGGTACTAATTTTGGGTTTGTGATGCTTTTCAGAAACATAATCAAGAAGCCCAATTTAAAGAATATCAGCTCAAGTGCACAAGGCCCAAATGTTATCAAGGATCATCAAATAAACATAAGTCAGACCCTAAATGTCTCAAGGCTCATACACTTCCACCAACAAATTATTTTCAAATTTGAAAATGGTTGAGTAATTTGTGGTGATTGGTTGACATTTGATTTGAATTTCGAAATTTGAAGAATGATGGAGTGATTTGTGGGGATGAGTTGACATTTGATTTGAATTTCAAAATTTGAAAAATGACCAAATAAGTTGTGGTGATGAATATGGAAAGATTTTGAAATTGAAAGCTTTCCTTTTTGGTGAAGAGAAGATTCTCTGGAGAGTCAACTTCTTACTTCTATAAATAGGGCATCTGGCAGCACAACAAAGGAACCGAATTTTCAAAGAGAAAATCAATGTTTCAGAAAGAAAATATTTTGCTGAATTATTTTCACTTTCTTTGTAGAATGTATGAAAAAATGGGCAAGTTAGGTTAAAGTTAGAGTGGGGTTGAGAGGTGATCTTAATTGTAAGAATATTGTTATTCAAATTTGATTTCTTTCAGGTTCTTAAATGTTTATATTGAATTCTTTTTTAAGTTTTAATTTCAGAGATTATATTTTGCATTTTCATATAAATTCAATCATGCTTTCTTTATGTGATTTACGTTGAAATTATAATCCCTTGTTTGATATAATTACAAGTTGATTTTCGACTGCAATATTATCAAATTGATATATTATCATTCTTAGATAACTTAAAATTATATTCAAGTTTGTTCTTAAATTGAAAGAATTTTACAAATACAATTGGTATTTTTTTATTTGATCTTCAAATCTATATTTTCCAATTGTCTATTTGGGACGTTGACCATGCAATTGAATAACAAATAGAAATCAAACTTAAGAACAATAAAATAAACAATTAAATGACCCTCAAAGCCTTGCTATTTTCTATGTTGGTTGTTTTATTATTTTTTGATTCATTTTTCATTTTAAATTCTCAGGCAATTCTCCTTTTAATTCTTCTCTATTATTTATTTGTAAAACTTCATTGTTTTAAATTTTTTTTGTTATTTAACTTCTCCGTGGGATCAATACCTTTAAGTTATATTACAATAATTGTTTAGCCGAAGGTTATATTTTGAGCTTAACGAAAATTTGGCATCGTTGCCGGGGAAGGTAAAATCAACAAAAGGGTTCGAAAACGGTACGTTTTTATTGTTGTTTATTAGTTTTGTTTATTTTAATTTTGTGAATAATTATTTTTTTATTATTTTTGTTTATTTTCCTTTTTCATACAATTTATTTTTAGGATTGTATTTTTATTCTTTCTTTTTCTTTTTCTTTTTCTTTTTCTTTTAAGACCTTAAAAAAATAAAAAAATCAAAAAAAAAAAAAAGTGCATGCGGTGGATGAATAGAACTAAAGAGTAACGAGAAAGATTTTTTAGAAGAATTGAATTAGAACTTTCATCTGATTTAGCTAGTAAAACTGCTTCTGAATTTGATACATCCTCTAGTTCATCCTTTAGTTTCACAAATATGAGTGAAAACGAGGTCCTTAAAAGACTACTTGCACCTTACCCACATACCACACCATCATGCATAATGTTCCCCCCAAATATGCCATGAATAGATTTCAAACCTAGAATGATTCAACTATTGCCTACCTTTCATGGTTTAGATAGTGAAAATATAACACCCCAAATCCCGATACAAAGAATCTAGAATGATACTCCATATAATCTAAATTTCACAATATGCTTTTTACGTAAATAACATAAATCTATCTTAACATTTCAATAAAAGTCTTAAACAACTCAACTTCACGATCATTCGAAATCAATCTTTACATTTAAGTCCTAACCAATAAAACAAACTCAAATGGCTCTTGTTAATGGGAAGGAATATAACCATAATAACCAAACTGAAATCCCCCTCCAATAGATACCGATAATTCGAAGTCCTTCCTCAAGACAATTAAGACCTACTAATCTGTAAAAATAATAAAGACGAGGAGTGAGCCGTCAACTCAATAGGTAAACATTATACATTACGATATAATATATAATCAGAAAGAGATATTGAAATTAAAACCAATGAAACATTAACAATATGACATAGAAAACATTTAATTTTCAAAATCGATGTCAATAAAACAATAAAACATTTAGCAATACAATACATAAAACATTCAATATTTAAACCGAAGTCACAATAACGGAAAACGTTTCATATACAAATTTAAATAAAATGAAAGTGGCTTCTGTCACGTAATATCATTCACACCTGTAATCCCGGTGCAAGGCCAATACAATTATCACCTGTAATCCCGGTGCGGGGCCAATACAATTAGCACCTATAATCCTGGTGCGGGGCCAATACGATTAACACTTATAATCCCGGTGCGGGGCCAATTCAATTAATGTTGCGCAACAATAAATATTCCAATTGGACCAATACAATACAATTATGACACCTGTAATCCCGGTGCCTAGGCCATTACAATTAAATGAACTACGGACAGATGAGCCAAAACGTTTTCATTACAATTACGATTACAATACGTATCATTCTTTACAAATACGGAAGACTATTTTTAATAAAACATATCACATTTTTCAAATAGGAAGACAATACTGTCAATATAATCGAACAATGTACATAAAACATATATTTGAGGATGCAAAATCATTTAAATAAAATGTGACAGAATAAAGTTGAAAAATCCAAGGTTTCATTCGATTATTTTAAAAGAATCAATTAAATTATTTTTTTGAAATTAAACATATAATATATTAAAGCAATGTATAAGGTTTACTTACCTCTTCCGCTTATCCCAATAGGAAAAAATAGCTTTACCAATTTAATCCCTCTTATCAACCTAAAATCACATCACGAAACTCATAAATTCATAAGAAATCATAACTTACTAAATTAATCTAAATCCAAATATCATTAAAATTTCTCTACTGTCAACACCGCCTCTACTGATGCAATCTATTTTCTCCATTTTTAATAAATTGTATATAAAGCTAATCATCTCAAAAATTTATATATATGTTTTAAAGACTTAGAATAAATACCATAAAAATATTCAGCCTTACAAACCTGTGCTGACCTATCAACTTTGATCTCCGAATCCAAACCAAGGCTGCATTGACATCGGTTTCAAAACTGAACAGCCCTTGATATCCAAATTTTTAAAAATAAAATGCTTCATGAAAATCCTTCAAATTTTTATTGCTTACAGAGGACTCATATTGCCTCATAGAGAAATTTAATGAAGCCAAAATAACATCAATCGCATGTCCAAAAAATTCAAGATTCAACCCAGTTCAGTGCTGTCCAGATTTTTATTATACTGAGTCAGAAGTAAACACAAATTCGTAATTAATTATATACTTATCATGTGACCACGAAATTTTCCAGACTATAACCTAACATCCTAAGGAGCATCCATACTAAATTCCATAATTTTATAACTTCTTTGGCCCATTCAACTAATTAAACAAATCTGACAGGTTTATAAGGAACAAATTTCCAGCAGCCTCTATTTTCTCCATAAAAATCCATAACATTTTAATCTTATTTTGAAATGACTCCAAACATAACAATATGACATCATAAGTCTGTCATACCATAAAATCCTAATATCAATAAATAAAAATGTGAAAGAAAGAGAATAAACCTACTTGATTCGCAATCAACTTTTACAATGAACCTTGAACTCCAAACTTGCTATGATTGAGAGCTTAACTTTGTTGATGGAGAATAGAATTTTGAATGATATATGAGAGAGGTGGCTGCTGTGAATAGAAAAAACTAAGCTTTATATGATGCTTCAAACCCTAATAGCAATTAGGGAAAATATATAAATAAATATATATACTTTTGCCCTTTTTTTTTTTCTTTTCTCTTCTTTGCATAGCCACCAAATTCATCCAATTGGGCTTTTGTCCAATTGCTTTAACATTATTATACAACTTCAACTTACATTCAATTTGGACCCATTTATTAATTTTTATTTGGGCTCAATTAATCTCTTGTGTTGACTTGGATTCGGGCCTTACAGAAAATCTATACATGCATATTAGGGAATTTGAAGAGGTAATGGCCACTTTCCATTACCAACCTAATGCAGCATAATTGGTTAGGTTGAAATTTTTTCCTTTCTCCCTAAAAGATAAAGTAAAGAGTTGGCTATACTTTTTGAGATTGAGATCCATAGGCACATGGGCGGAAATGACACAAGCTTTCTTTAACAAATATTTTCCGAACCATAAGATAAATAACCTTAAGCGATATATCTCCACATTTTCTCAAAAAGATAATGAAACTCTATATCAAGCTTGAGTGAGATTTAAAGGATTATAGAATTTGTGCCCACACCATAGGTATGAGAGTTGGCGCATAGTTAGCTACTTTTATGATGGACTTACTAGTAGAGAGCAAAAATTTGTTGAGACAATGTGTAATAAGGATTTTCTCCTTAAAGAACCTGATGAAGCAATCGAGTTTTTAGATGAGCTTGTTAAGAAAGCTCACACTTGGACTAGACCTAGTGCTACTGATAGTAGTAATAAGTCAAAATCTAGTGGAATTTACCATCTGAGAGAAGAGGACAACTTTAAGGCTCAATTAGAAATTGTCACTAAAAAACTTGAAGCTCTAACAGTTGCTAAGATAGATTCTCAAAGTGCTTGTTTTGTCTGTGGAGGAGTTGATCATTTTGCACAGGATTATCCTCCCTATGGAGAGATGCGAGGGCTATACAAGGAACAGTGCAATGCCCTTGGGATGCTTCAAAAGTCGTACTCACCTTACTCCAATACATACAATCTTGGCTGGCAAAATCACCCAAATTTTAGTTGGAAATTTGAAAGCAACCAGCCCACTTCATCTACCAACCAATGGAAACCTAAAATAGCACCCTAAAGGTCTTATCCACCTTAATACAATGGTCCACCACAAGGACCCTTTTTAGAAGGAACCTTGTAAGCATCTATGGAGGCACAAAATAAGATAAACCAGAAGTTTGAAGTTGTTCTTACACAAGTGGTAGAAAAGAACAAAGAAATTAAAAGTCAAATCATAAAACTCACCAGTTCTTTGACGAAACATAAGCAAGGAAAGTTTCCATCTCAACCTCAGTCAAATCCAAAGGGGCAACATATGGCACAAACTTCAATGCTCAAAGCATCAAAGAAGTGAATGTTATTGCCACTCGTAGTGGTAAGATATTGGGCGAACCAACTTTGCCAAGTCCACTAGATGATAAAAGCCCTACCACTACTCCAAGTAGTTCTAAAGATGTCTCTCCGCAAGAGACTGAAAAGAAAATTCAGGTACAAGTGCTATTTCCCCAAGCTCTTCGAACAAAAGGAATACTAGAAAATTGAGGTGAGATTCTAGAACACCTTAAACAAGTTAAAGTTAACCTACCTTTGTTACATGTGATCAAACAAGTACCAGCTTATGCTAAGATGATCAAAGATCTATGTACTGTGAAGAAGAAGCACCATGTTAAGAAGATTACATTCTTGATGGAATAGGTAAGTACAATGATTGATCAAAAGACACCACCCAAATATAAAGATCCAAGATGTTCCACAATCACTTGTTAGATTGGGACATATGAGTTTGATCAAGCTTTACTTGACTTGGGCACTAGTGTCAATCTAATGCCCTATTCCATCTACTTGCGTTTGGGTTTAGGAGAGATGAAGCCCATACCTGCTGTACTACAGTTAGTCGATTGATTTACGCAAAGACCAAAAGAGATAATATAAGATGTTTTGCTCCAAATCGATAAATTCTACAATCCTTTAGATTTTTTAGTCTTCGATACTCAGTCCGTGGTTAATATAGAGTCTCAGATCCCATTGATTTTAGGAAGACCTTTCCTTGCGATAGTCAATGCCTTTATCAACTGTAGGAATGGTCTCATGAAGCTATCATTTAGGAATATGACTCTAGAGGTGAACATTTTTTCATGTTGGAAAACAGCCATAAGAAGATGACGAATGCTATCATACCTATATGATAAACTTACTCATATCGGAGGAAGCACACATAAAGGAAGACTCTGATTCTTTAGAATATCTCTTTCATGACTTTGATTTTGAATCTTTGCAATACCCTGATAAGGTTTGTAATGTTTTTGTTATTTTTGATGATACACAAGATAAGCAAAAGAGATTTTGGTAGCCACACTTCGAGGAATTGCCAAGTGGGAGAGAAAAACTAAAGCCATCTGCTTTAGAGACACCAAAAGTTGAGTTGTCCCTACTACCTGGAGAATTAAAACATGCATTTTTGGATCCAGGTGATACATTTCCTGTTATTCTTTCTTCCAAAATTAGTGTTAAACAAGAAGAAAAATTGATCAATTTATTAAGAAAATATAAATCTGCACTATGTTGGACCTTAGCTGACACAAAAGGTAATAGCCCACTTATTTGTTCTCATAGGATTCATCTAGAGAAAAATAGTAACCCATATAGAGACCCCCAAAGAAGATTGAACCCCACAATGAAAGAAGTTGTTAAAAAAGAGGTTTTAAAACTGTTAGATGCAGGAGTCATATATCCTATTTCTGATAGTAAATGGGTTAGTCTTATGTAGGTAGTGCCAAAAAAATTTGGGATAATAGTGATAAAAAATGATGAGGGAGTTCTTGTCCCTACAAAGGTAGTGACTGGGTTGCATATGTGTATAGATTACAGAAAACTGAATTCACCCACCCAAAAAGATCATTTCCCACTTCCATTTATCGACCAAATTTTAGAAAGTTTAGCTGGTTATTCTTTCTATTACTTTCTTTATGGTTATTCTAGATATTATCAAATAGAGATAGCTATAGAATATCAGGATAAGACAACGTTTACATGTCCTTTAGCACTTTTGCTTTTCGTTGAATGCCTTTTGGTTTATGTAATGCACTAGCTACTTTTCATCATTGCACGATGAGCATATTTTCTGATATGGTTGAAAAATGCATGGACGTTTTTATGGATGATTTGACTATTTTTGGTGATTCTTTTGATTCATGTTTGCTTAACTTGAAAGCTGTTTTAAGTAGATGTGAAGAAAAAGGTCTCGTGCTCAATTGGGAGAAATGTCATTTCATGGTGTCTTCTAGGATCGTTTTGGGGCACATCGTGCCTAAAAGAGGGATAGAGGTTAATAAGTCCAAAATAGAGGTGATCTCTAAATTACCTACCCCTAAAATCATAAAAGATGTTCGATCCTTTCTTGGACATGCTGGATTTTACAGGAGATTTATACAGAACTTTTCTACCATATCTCAACCATTGTGTAACCTTTTGGTTAAAGAAGTTGAGTTCAACTGGACTCTAGAGTGTGATGAAGCATTCAAAACACTCGTTACCAAGCTCACTACTGATCCTATCATACAGCCACCTAATTGGAACCAACCGTTTGAAATTATGTGTGATGCTAGTGATTACGCTATAGGAGCTGTCTTGGGTCAGTGAAGGGAGGGGAAGCCCTTTGTTGTTTATTATGCTAGTAGAACCTTAAACAATGCTCAAAGGAATTATTCTACAAATGAAAAAGAACTACTAGTTATTGTTTTTGCATTATATAAATTTCGTGCTTATTTGATTGGTTCATCTATTACTATTTTTACTGACTATGTAGGCCTTAAGTATCTTCTTTCTAAAACGAATGCTAAGGCATGTTTGATTAGGTTGATTCTTTTTTTGCAGGAATTTGATCTGATAATCAAGGATAAGAAGGGTGTTGAAAATGTTGTGCCTGATCATTTGTCTTGTTTGGAGTTCAATGATGTTGTCGATGCTCTACCTATTCGAGATGGCTTCCCTGATGAACAACTATTCGTCGTAAACCAAGTACCTTCGTACGCACACATTGTCAATTACTTTGTTACTAGTGAAGTTCTGACACTTTGGAGTGCACAAGACAAGCACAAGTTTTTGGTTGAGATAAGAAATTTCTATTGGGATGACCCTTATTTGTATAAGTGTTGCCTCACCCAAAACATGAGAAGATGCATTCTAGAAATTGAGGTAAATAACGTTTTGAACTTTTGTCATTCCGAGGCATGTAGAGGTCATTTTTCCATAAAAAAAAATTACTGCAAAGATTTTGCAGTGTGGTCTTTATTGGCCCACTTTATTCAAAGACACTAATAATTTTTGTTGTTGTTATGAAAGATGCCAAAAGCTAGGTGCATTGACCCATCAACATATGATGCCTCTTAACCTTATACTTGTTATTGAGATATTTGATTGTTGGGAAAGATGCCAAAAGCTAGGTGCATTGACCCATCTTCCTTTGGTTATCTTTATATTCTTCTTGTTGTTGATTATGTGTCTAAATGGGTATAGGTCAAGGCCGTGCTTTGTTGTACTAACGATAACATTGTTGTTGTCAAATTTTTAAAAGAAAATGTGTTATCTAGGTACGGTACACCACGTGTCATCATCAGTGACTAAGGAACACATTTCTGTAACTGTTTTTTTTAGGCTTTAATGCTCAGGCATGGTGTTCTTCACAAAGTTTCAACTACATATCATCTGCAAACTAATGGACAAGCTGAGTTAGCAAATCAAGAGGTGAAGCAAATTCTAGAAAAGACAGTCAATCTCAACTATAAAGATCGGTCTTTATGCCTTTCTGCTGCACTTTGGGCATACCGGACTGCTTACAAGACGGTCCTTGGAATGTCTCTATACCGGCTTGTCTTTGGAAAAGTATGTCATTTACCTATGGAGCTGGAGCATAAGGTTTATTGGGCAGTTAAGGCCCTCAACTTTGATTTGAATGTTGTAGGTCTTCAAAGGAAGTTACAATTAATAGAAATAGAAGAGTTGAGGAATGATGCATATGATAACTCCAAGATTTGCAAAGCAAAATTGAAAGCAGCTCATGACAAATAGATCTTGAGAAAGAATTTTGAGCCAAACCAATGGGTGTATCTTTATGACTCCTAATTGCATCTTCACCCTGGAAAGCTACGATCCAGATGAACCGATCCATATATGGTGAAACGTGTTTTTCCCAATGGTGTTGTTAAGGTTCAAAACCCAACCGATAGGCGAATTCTCCAAGTGATTGGACAACGTTTGAAACATTTTGTGGAGAGAATAGCCCAACCTAAGGAGCTCACATTGGTGTCCCCTGTCTACCACAATTGATCAGGTTGTATCTTTCTATACAATATTTTCCTACTTTTTATTTATTTTTAGTTGCTTTGTTTTTCTTTGGTTTAGTTTGTTTTATTTTTTTTTTTCTAGTTTTTTTTTCCTCATCCTTAACCTTCGTTTAATTTGATTGTCTCTCATTGAAGTGACATTAAGGTGTCTTTTGTTCTTTCATTTTCTTATTCTTTTGTGATAGTGAGGACACTATCAGATTTAGGTTGGGGGTGGTGGCTTGTGCATGTTCATGTTGCTAAAACAAAAAAAAGTTAGTTGATTGCCTGTTTCTATTGTAATTCTTATTTAAACTAGTTTACATTTCATGTGCGAAGTCTTATGGTAAGATAGATGTTCAATGCATATAGCCAAGAAAAATTACATGTCTAAGTGCATATTTTTTGTGAGTGAGTGGAGAGATTGAGAAAACAATTTATGAACTTTCATTAATCTTTTGAACTGATTAAGTTGCTGTTTAGATTATCATTCTTGATTTATTGAATATACTTTAAGAGATATAGGTTTAAAAAAAAAAAAATACTATTGAGCCTTTGGAAATCGTGTCTGCTCTTTGGGGTGAGAAACTTTATATTGCGTGAGAAGCTCTGTATTTTTGTGCTTATTCACAAAAAACGAAAAAAACAAAAAACGAAAAAAGAAAAAAAAAGAAAAGAAAAATGATGAAAAAAAAAAAAGTTGTTGATTCAATTCTAATAAAGTCTTCCATTAGCTTAGAAGACAATTCTTCTTTTAGGGAATATTTTTCTTCTCTTTTCTCACCAGACTTCATTTAGGTTGACCATTTAAATCTTGAGGCAACATTACAAAAAGAATGAATAATTCTGAATAGTTAATTTTTCTATCAATTGATCAATGTTCATTCATTTCTTTGTCCTAAAAGCTGCCCATCCATTTGACTGTTTCTTTGTTTTTCCAACTCCTTGAGTGAAATCCCCTCCATTTAAATTGATATTTTCACCTATGAGGATATGGAGTTGAGGCTTTCACATGTTCGAATTTTTCAACGGCTATATATATTGGAGTTTGTAGTAAGAAGGTTATGACTTAGTTTATGTTTTATTTTTTGTTTACGCTTGAATTGCAAGGGGACTAGCAATAAGTTGGTTGGGGGTTGTGATTAGAGCACAAAAATATAATTTTAATATTAGAAAATTTATTGCATTTATCAAAATATGTTATTTAATTAAACCTTTTTATTTGATTATTTTTATGAATGCACTTGGTTTGATAATTTGATTTAATGTATTTTTATGCTCATAAAATTGATAATTTTGACATAATTTATGAGTATTTATTTTGGGTTAGTGATAATTTTCAGAAATAGAATCAAAAAGCACAATTTAAAGAACATCAGGTCAAGTGCACAAGACCCAAATATTATCAAGTCAGACCCTAAATGTCTCAAAGCTCATACACTTTTACCAATAAATCATTTACAAATTTGAAAATGGTTGAGTAATTTATCGTGATTGGTTGACATTTGATTTGAATTTCAAATTTTGAAGAATGATGGAGTGATTTGTGGGGTTGAGTTGACATTTGATTTGCATTTCAAAATTTGAAAAATGACCAAATAAGTTATGGTGATGAATATGGAAAGACTTTGAAATTGAAAGCTTTCCTTTTGGATATAGAGAAGATTCTCTAGAGAGTCAACTTCTTACTTCTATAAATGGGGCGTCTGACAGCACAACAAATGAACCGAATTTTCAGCAAGAAAATCAGTGTTTTAGAAAGAAAATATCTTACTGAATTATTTTCACACTTTCTTTGTAGAATGTGCGAAATAATGGGAAAATTAGGCTAAAGTTAGAGTGAGTTTGAGAGGTGATCTTAATTGTAAGGATATTGTTATTCAAGTTTGATTTCTTTCAAGTTCTTAAATGTTTATGTTGAATTCTTTTTTAACTTATAATTTTAGATATTATATTTTGCAATTTCTTATAAATTCAGTTATGCTTTCTTTATGTGATTTACGTTGAAATTATAAACTCTGGTTTGATATAATTATAAGTTGATTTTCAACTGCAATATTATCAAATTGATATATTATCGTTTTTAGATAACTTAAAATTATATTCAAGTTTGTTCTTAAATTGAAAGCATTTTACAATACAACTGGTATTTTTTTATTTGATCTTCAAATCTATATTTTCCAATTGTCTGTTTGGGACGTGAAACATGCAATTGAATAACAAATAGAAATCAAACTTAATAAAAATAAAACAAACAATTAAGTGACCCTGAAAGCCTTCCTATTTTCTCTATTGGTTGTTTTATCATTTTTTGATTCATTCTTCATTTTAAAATTCTCTAGCAATTCTCCTTTTAATTCTTCTCTATTATTTACTTGTAAAACCTCACTGTTTTGAATTCTTCTTGTTATTTAACTTCTTTATGGGATCGATACCTTTAAACTATACTACGATAACTGTTTGGCCAAAAGTGATATTTTGGGCTTAACGACCGATGAAGCTCGAGCTCATGGTAAAGCTAGTTCACAATAACTATCTATTATGGAGGCAGCAAGTTCTTGTAGGAATCAAAGGTAATAGACTAGGCTTTTATATTGATCAAAATATTGCTCCTCCTAGTCGATTAACTCCAGATGGAACTGTTAGTGATGAATTCTTAGATTGGGAACAACAAGATCAAATCTTGTTGTGTTGGATGCTATCATCCATAAGCCAAGAAATCCTACCTCATTTAGTTGGTTATAAGATGTCATGTAAGGCTTGGTTGAGCATCGAACGACTGTTCAAGTCTCAATCTAAAGCCAACATTATGCAATTGAAATTGCAATTACAAACATTGAAGAAGGATGGTCTCCCGATGAAGGAATATTTGACCAAGAAAAAGGGTGTTATGGATGGTCTTTCTTTCACAGGATATGTGTTGAGTAAGGAGGATAAAGTAATGGCAAGAGTGGTTTGGGGATAGGTTATGACTCATTTGTGGTTTCAATTACCTTGGTACCTGTTAGTCACACTGTAAAGTTTATGATAAGGAAGAATCAAAGAAACTTACTTTATTCACACTTATACAAGGATATTTATACAATAATGTCATAACAAACTAAACATTCCTAATTGAACTACATTAACATAAAATGTGCAGTACAAATTTGAATATCTTCCTTTATAAAAGGAGATAAAATGTTCAAATTTCAAATTTCAAATCTCAACACTCCCCCTCAAGTTGAAGCATGGATGTTAGTAATGCCTAACTTGTTGAGATGTGTTCGAAAAATTGCCTTTCCAAGAGGCTTAGTGAACATATCTACTACTTGCATTTTTGAAGGAGTAAAAGCTGTTTCAAGTAACCCTTCTTGTATCTTTTCTCGTACTACATGGCAATCCATTTCTATGTGTTTTGTACGTTCATGAAACACTGGATTTGCTGCAATGTGGAGTGCAGCTTGATTATCACAATGCAATCTAGTTGGAACAGACAAATTAAGCTTCAGGTCCTTGAAAAGAAATCTCAACCAAGTTAATTCACATGTGATAACTGCCATGGCCCTGTATTCAGCTTCTGCTGAAGATCTTGATACAGTAGTTTGCTTCTTAGTTTTCCATGAGACGAGTGCATTTCCAATGAACACACAATATCCTGTTGTTGATCTTCTTGTGGTAGTACAAGCTCCCCAATCTGCATCACTATATCCAACTAGATTTAAATTGTTGCTAGCTGAAAAAAACAAGCCTTGACTTGGTGTACCTTTCAGATATCGTAGGACTCGGACAACTGCATCCATATATGGCTTTCTAGGTTGATTCATAAATTGACTAAGAAGATGCACAGAGAATTGTATGTCAGGCCTTGTTATTGTGAGATATATTAACTTACCAACTATCTTCATGTACTTTGATGGATCTTTGAGCAACTCTCCATCTGATAAGGAAAGCTTTATGTTAGTTTCCATTGGAAAACTAACAGGAGCAACACCAAGCAATCCCATATCATCCAACAAGTCAAGTGTGTATTTCCTCTGACAAATGGAAATTCCCTTTTCGGCATAAGCTATTTCGATGCCAAGGAAGTATTTTAGACGTCCAAGATCTTTAATTTTAAACTGAGTATGCAAGAACTCTTTAAGCTTCGATATTGCATCAGGATTGTTCCCTGTTATGATCATATCATCCACGTAGATCAAAACTGCAGTAAATGAAGTACTATTTGTTTTGGTGAACAATGAATAATCTGCCAATGATTGCTTGAAACCTGCGTTGTTGAGTGCAGAAGAAAACTTAGCATACCAATTTCGTGAAGCTTGTTTCAATCCGTATAATGACTTATGCAAACGACACACTAAGTTCCCCCCCTATCGACTGTACCCTGGTGGAGGTTGCATATATACTTCCTCATCAAGACTTCCATGTAAAAAAGCATTTTGGACATCCATCTGGTGGAGGGACCAATTTCGAGCAGCAGCAATTGCTAATAAACATCGAACTGTGACGAGCTTGGCAACCGGAGCAAAAGTTTCCTTGCAATCCATCCCTTCTATTTGTGTGTATCCTTTGGCAACCAACCGAGCCTTGTAACGCTCAATGGTTCCGTCAGCATGATACTTGACCTTGTAAACCCATTTGCAACCAATGGACTTCTTTCCTGGTGGTAGAGTTGTGTAACTCCAAGTTCCATTCTCTTCAAGTGCTGTAATTTCAATATCCATAGCTTCTCTCCATTTAGGATCATGTTGAGCTTGTGAATAAGTGGTAAGTTCTAGGATGTTTGAAATTGAGGCTACAAAAGCTCTATAAGACTATGAAAGATAATCATATGAAATATAATTGGTCAAGAGATAACGAGTACCTTTGCATTTACTTGATATTGACATCGAAGATGAGTCTTGGTGAGTAGGCAAAATAGTGGTCTGGGAGCAATGGAAGTCACGAAGCCAAACAGAAGGTTGTCTCACTCGCTCAGATCGTCTTAGAACAGGTGGAGATAATGCTGTGGGAGGAGACAATGAGCTGGTTGAAGTAGTGGTAAGTGGATTTGTGATAGTTTGAGATGAGGTTGGTAATGTTTCAGAAGTAGGTGTATGAGGAAATTGCAAGTCTTAAGTATAATCTGGTAGTGGTAAAACCGAAGTTGCAGGTTCAGTAGGGAGAGAATGATATGGAAAAATAGATTCATAAAAAATAACATCTCTACTAGTGAAGAGCTGTTTGGATTCTAAATCATACACCTTATAGGCCTTTTGTCCAGAAGGAAAACCAACAAAAATGCATTTTTCTAGCACGTTTGTCAAATTTGTGAATAGATTGGATGTTTGTAGCAAAACATAAGCAACCAAAAACTTTGAGATGATTATAACTAGGTGACTTTTTGTAGAGCAATTCGTATGGCGTCTTTTTAGAAAGAAGAGGTGTAGGTGTTTGATTAATAAGATAGACTGCATGTTGGACACTTTCACCCAAAATTTAAGTGGCAAATTTGCCTGAAAACATAAAGCTCTAGCATTGGTCAAGATATGTCTATGCTTGCGTTCTACAACCCCATTTTGTTGAGGTGTTAAGATGCAACTGTGATCAAATTGGACACCATTGGAAGAAAAGAAATTCATCATAGAAGAAAATTCCTTTCCATTGTCAACTCTTATTCTTTTGACTTTTCCACTGAATTGTGCGTTTACAAAGGCAAAAAAATTCTTGAGCAAGTTTTGAGTTTCATATTTGTGTCTCATTAAAAAAATCCATGTATAACGTGTGAAATCATCAACAATGGTAAGGAAATAAAACGCTCCGGTAAGAGATGGTATTCGAAATGCACCCCAAATATCAACATGTATTAAATCAAATGATTACTTAGCATTAATAGAACTAGTACCAAAAGGGAGTCGTGTCTGTTTTGCCAATGGACAAACATCACAAACTATATTAAAATCATGACTAATGCTAGAATTGAAATCAACTAAATATTTCATAGGTAAATCAGAAGGGTGACCGAGTCGTCGGTGCCAAAGATTATGATGACTGGCCACATTATTGATTGAAATAGTTGGCTTCTTTATTTGTTCTGGAACTGAAAAAAGATAAAGACCATTATGCTGCCTCCCCAAACCAATCGTCGTCTTCGTTGCCAAGTCCTGTAAAATGCAAAAATCAGGAAATAGTGATCTAGTAGGCTTTTCAGATGCAGATTGGGCATCTAATCCGGATGATAGGAAGTCTACTTAGGGTTTTGTATATATTTTGGATCAAACCTTGTTGCTTGGAGTGCCAAAAAGCAAAACACAATATCTCGATCTTCAACTGAAGTTGAATATAGAAGCCTTGCCTCTGTAGTTGCTAAGCTGACATGGATAAGATCTATTCTCCAAGAACTCAAGGTACCTCAACAAAGAGTTCCCACAATCTGAGTTGATAATCAAAGCACAATTGCTATGGCAAACAACCTAGTTTTACATGCAAGGACAAAACACATTCAGTTGGATCTTTACTTTGTTAGAGAAAAGACCATGCAGAAGCAAATTTTACTTAATCACGTGCCTTTGGTTTATCAAATAGCAACTATTTTTACTAGGTCATTGTCAACTCCTAGATTTCAATTTCTAAAGGCCAAACTCAATGTGTCAAACTCCCTATTGAGTTTGAGGGGGCGTGTTGAGAAGAATGTTTAGCTTACACAAGCAAAACATAACAAACTAACTTGTCCAAGTTAAGCTTGATCAAGATCAAATGCATAAGTTAGTAATGATCGAGTGGCAACAGCATGACAGCCTTAATGCTTCAACTATATCATATTCTATTTTGGCATTGGCTGGAAAATCAGTTGAGAGGATCCAGCTCAACTAATGTTTAACCAAACAGAATCAAGTCTAGAGGTCACACTTTTCTTATGTAACAAGTTCCAATGTAAATATATATATAGTAGTGTATTGCTTATTGTATTCATGAATCGAAAAAGAAATAGAAATTCTTTGCAACGTATGTTGTGGTTACAAGATCAATCTTGATCATTTCTCATTTAGATTTGTTTGTTTTAACCTCAACACTTTAGTTTCAAGTTTCAAAGATCTTCAATAGAAGTATCAACTGAGCAAAGCCATGATGATGACAATGAGGAGAATTCAGTGGAGGAAGGCCAAACTGGAAGTGAAGATTCTGATGCCGATTCAAGAGGAACCATAGCAGGAACATAGTCAATAGCTGACATAATTGAGGAAACAATTATAGAGATGATGATGAGGATACAATTAATTTAACACAGGAGGTACAGAGTTTTTTCATCCTTCATAATTATGTTCTCATTAAGCAATTTCATGTACAATTGGTATGATTAATTAAGTAATATTGTCAAAATTCAAAAAGTTGGTTAAAAAATTGACAATTTATATGTTCACTGCTGGGTGACTAGTTAGAATGATAATTATATGTTGAGTGTGCATTGAGTGTCTCCGGCTTTTAAAGATAGGCTATGGTCGCAGTTTGACATGTACTGAGTAGTTTTGTGTACATTGATGGATAAGCCCAATCTTTGCAATTTTAAGATGATGATTTTTTTTTTTTTTTTCTGAAAAGCTTTCGGCCATTTGGGCCAAAAGACATGTTTTGCTCAAAGCATGAAGAAAATGTGTTGTTGTTGGTTTTTTTTTAAAAAAAATAAAAAATAAAAAAAGGTGTTTGCTTAATGATAAACCCTCAACTCCACGCCAATAAAGTTATAGGATTTAGTCATTTGCCCTTTCTCAATCTCAACTGTAAAATTTTTTATAATTAATCGTTTGTTTTTATTAATTTTGATTTAACTAAAATATGAAAGGAGAAAAACAAACAGTCATTGGTTTAAAAAACTAGGGCTTGTCCTTCGTGACCTAGGCTTGGGCTCATTGTAACTTTGATTAAGATTGGTTTAAATTAGATGTGCATTTGATAAATACATCTCATAGAATTTTTAAAAAATTCTTATTTACGTACATCAAGAAAAGTAGAAAAATAGTTTTGATGTTGTTTATTTCCTAACATATAATATATTAAATTTCTAAAAAAAAAAAATCATATTTAGGTAAATTATAATTACATATTATATTTTTTTTAAACAATCTTTAATGGGTTATGTTTAAGAAAGGGATGCATAAACAATGTTAGTGGGATGCATAAACACCACTTTTTTTCTTTTTATTTAAGTTTAATTATCAAATTTTCAAGTAATGATTCATGATATATCATTCACACACCAATTTAATATTTTTGTTAATTATGAATTTTTGTCAATTAAAATTATTAAGTAAAAGGGACGGCCGGTGCCTTAAGCAACTAAGGTGGTTGCCTTAAGTTTTCAGACTTGCTCAACTTCATTTCTGATAGATGTCTCACTACTTTCCAAATCAAAGTTACCAAGCTCCAACGAGAAGATACCATAGCAGCAATCTACTAGTTGACTTTATCATTACAACCATCTTAGCAGGAAGTATTACTAACTCCATGCTGGGAAAGGTGAAGATGTGTAGATGCATTGCGGGTGTGAATAAATTCATAAATCTTTGACCGGCACTCGTTACATGACAGTGAGACTTCATTGTTCATGGCTGCTCTTCACGGTCATAAGCTTGCTTTCCTCTGCCTCCATGAATTATGCGAAGATGGTGAAGGCTATGAGTATAGTAGAAGGAATGACGGGGAGATCATGCAGTGGGAAGATCATAATTATTGAACTGGCCTTTTTATTCTCCTTTTAATAATCTTAATTGGTATACTGGCCGAGGTACTAATCATCTGCATTGTTATGTGGAAGGCATACTTGTTGAAAAACTTGAGGTGGAGAAATCTCATAACCAAATTACTCCGGCAAAAACGGATGTGAAGGAACCCATTTGTTCCCCAAACTACCAAACCTGTCACAACTTGATTCGCTGGATGTGGTAAGTATTTGGTACGTCAATGAAATGAAACCATGCATTTTTGTCTTTCAATTAAAAACAGTAGTGAAAAGCACAACTTTCGTTTCATGTTTAATAGCCTTAACAGAGTCAGTACTCTCTACAGTAGCGAAAAACGCCTCAGAAGGTATAAAGGACGGAGGGAAGCCAATTGCACCAGATGCTGAGAACCCTGCCGAAAGTGAGAAATTTCTGTTCTGTTTGAATGTGTGCGTCTTATGCATATTGAGTAACTATATATATATAACTGCAGTATTGGGAGAATTCTCTTATCACAAACACATAGACCAACTTTAAAAACCTAATGCAAGTAATATTCAATTACTATTGAATAGTATAATCAGCACTGACATCACCAATTCTTAAGCCAAAATAGGAAAATTGATTCCTCACAAACAAACATGTACGAAAAGCAACTGAAATGTATTCCTCAGGAAATGGAGATATGACTGCTACATTTTCATTTATTAATCCTGTAACAACTATTTGTACCGACAAGTTATAAGATGAGGATACTAGAAGGCTGATTGGAAACTATCTTGAATTAGCACCAATTTGGATGGCGTATAATGTCTTTCATCACAAAATATGCCGTAACAGAGTTAGTACTCTCTGTTGCCAGCAATGAACACTGCTACAGAAGCTACACAGGACAAAGGAAAAACCCGCCACATACAGAGTGTCCTGCTGAAGATGAGAACTTCCTATTCTGTTCGAAAGCATGTCTTATAATTTTCTTATCATAAAAATTCGATACGATTCAAATTTTCTAGTATTTAATGACAACTGACATCACCTAACTGAATCTTCTAGTATATAATGAGAACTAACATTACCTAACTCTTGAGCCATTATTGGAAGATTGATTCCTATAATGTCTTGGATGAAGAGGCTTTATAATCCGGCATTTTCATATATTGCAATCCAACTAAGGCGTGCATCAAATAAATTAAAGTCATTTGAAGATGCAAAACACTTGTTAATTAAGGAGATTTCAACGATATTGCAGTGACCCATAATGAAATGTTCAAGAGGGTTAAATAATTTTTGTTTTTAACACAGCAGATGAAGACAATATTAAAGCTCAAGGTCACCAGTTACTACATTCCAATTATAGCGCCCCGTTTGAGTTTGTCAAGCAATCGAAAATGCAGCTCTCAGGTACATACCAATCCTCACACTCCTTCGGCACTTTCGAGACGTTCTCATGGTTCCCCAAGCGCGTTGGTCACAGACGTGAAGAGCGGCTTCGTAACCATCGCCATCACGTTCTTGTACTCATCCAGCGCCTGCACCACATGGACGACTCCAGGATGCCGCAGCCGTACCAGCCTCCCTGCGTCCGCATGCACCAGATCGAGGAACGCGTCCTTCGCCGCCTTCGACAGAACCGCACGCGTACACATCTCTCTTTGGAAACTGAATATTGATTCTTTATTAAGTGAAAAGGAAGTTTACATGTTGTATTTATATATAGTGTAGCACTTTAACAAACGTCTCTAACTAAGGAAAAGTCACTAACCAAAGAAATTTTACTGCACTTTAACAGTGCAGTAATACAATGCAATCTGTTATAACTAAACATAGTGATAACAGATTGTTAACTACTAATTTCCTCCCTTAAACTAAACTCCTCTATGCTGTCAGCACTTCAATTCCTCCCTTCAACCAGATCCTCCTGTGTTGGCAGCATCTACTGTTAGTCTCTTCTTAAAATTGATGAAGTTGTTAGCCGAAAGTGGTTTGGTTAACACGTCTGCTACTTGCTCTGTAGTTGGCACATGATTAATCACCATTTCTTCTCCAAAACCCTGTCTCGTACAAAATGTAAGTCAAGTTCAAAATGTTTTGACCTTGAGTGGAACACCGGATTGGCAGCCAAAGCCACTGAACTTAAGTTGTCACACCACACCCCCGAAGGCTGCTGACGTTCAACTTTCAGCTCTCATAGCAGCACCTCAAGCCAGATAAGTTCAGCTGTAAGATTTGCAAGACTTCTATACTCAACCTCCATGCTAGATTTTGACACCGATAGTTGTTTCTTAGCCGCCCAATTGATCACATTTGCGCCAAAGTGACATAGCCTGTTGTACTCCTATCATAAATCATTTCCCCAATCTCAATCTGAAAACCCAATAATATCTAATTTTCTTGCCTTCTTCATCAACAGCCCGTGATCCATAGTCCCTCGTAAATACCTCAAAATTCTTTTAACGGCCTTCATGTGACTGTCTCGAGGAGCATGCATATATTGATAAACTTTGCTCACAGAATAGGCTATATCTGGCCTGGTTACAGTAATGTATTGAAGTGCTCCTACAATTAACCTATACTCTTGTGGATTATCAATTATGTTTCCCACCTGCGAAGAAAGTTTGATATTGCTAATCATAGGTGTGACTATCCCATTTGAATTTTCCATCTTTGCTTTCCTTAAGATATCAAGTATATACTTCCTTTGTGAAGGTAACAAACTACCATCTTCCATCTTTGTCACCTCTATTCCAAGAAAATATGACAAATCTCCTAAGTCCTTAAGCAAGAATTCTACCTTTAGCCTTGCAATCAACTGATCAACCTCCTTGTTTGAGCTCCCTGTGATGATAATATCATCAACATAAACCAAAATAAACGTAGTACTACTTACACGAAATTGAAGAAATAGAGAAACATCAGATTTTGAAGACTCGAAACCAATAGAAATCAGAAAATTCTTCAATATCTCAAACCATGCTCTCGGTGCCTGTTTCAAACCGTACAACACTTTATTTAGTTTGCAGGCAAGCTTTGTTAGACCTTGTTGTTGTAGGAAACCTGGAGGTTGATCCATAAAAATGTCTTCCTTGAGAAAACCATTCAAGAAAGCATTGTTTATATCAAGTTGCTGTAGTCTCCACCCTCTTGACAAAGCTAGAGTCAAAACTACTCTAACTGTAGCAAATTTCACAACTAGGCTGAATGTTTCCGAAAAATCCACACCGGCTTGTCGGTGGAAACCCTTCACCACGAGTTTAGCCTTGTATCTTGCTAATGATCCATCAAGAAAACCCACTTGCACCCCACCGTTTTTCTGTTTGGTGGCAATGGGACTATAGACCAAGTATTGTTCTTCACTAGAGCTATACATTCTTCATCTACTGCCTTTTTCCACTTCTCACGTTTCAATGCCTCATTCACATTACTCGGCTCCTGAAAATCCAAGTCAGCTAGGAACACTTTGGCTTTCCTAATCCCATTCTTTGCTCTAGTGGTCATTGGATGAATATTACTGTATGTCACCTGTTCCTGCATCTCATTAGCAACATTATCACCCAAATCATTAGCAACAGTAATCCTTGTAGATGATAATGGCTGACCTTCGTTAGTAACAGTATTTGAACTTAAATTTTCACCTTGTATGGCAGGACTAGAGTTTGATGTTGGTGAAATGACTTTGACAATAGGCAGAGAAGTGCTTGAAAGAAAATTAGGAACAACAAATGGATTAACAACCGTTTGTTTTGTTTTTAGAAGAAACGGAAACTTGGTTTCACCAAAACAAACATGTCTTGATATAACCACTTTACCATATTCAAGTAAACATTTATAACCCTTGTGTTTAGAGCTATAACCAATGAAGGTACAAGGAGAACTACGAAACTTAGTTTTATGATGAGTAAATGGTCTCAAATAGGGATAACAAAGGGATCCAAATATTTTTAGAGATGAATTTGTAGGCTTAGTTTTGTAGAGTACCTCATAAGAAGATTTCCCATGGAGAACCGGAGTAGGTAACCTGTTTATCGAATGTATTGCCGTTGCAAAAGCTTCAGTCCAGAATTCATGAGTGACACCTGAATGAGCAAGAAGACTTAAACCAGTTTCAACTATTTGACAGTGACGACGCTCTACAAGACCATTTTGTTCTAATGTATGGGGATATGAATGCTGAAATATAATTACATGATTGTTAAGATAGGTGGTTAAACTTCGAAATTCTCCACCTCAATCAGATTGAAGCATTTTTAACTTGAAATCAAATTGACGTTCTACTAACACTTGAAAATGAACAAATGCAGTATGAACATCCGACTTTGTTTTGAGAAAATATACCCAAGTAAATCTAGTATATGCATCTACAAAGGAGACATAATATTTGTGAGCCTCATTCGAAGAAATTGATGTTGGACCCCATACATCTGTAACTACAAGTTCAAGTGGTTGATAGTATTTTGTATTTGAATGAGTAAAAGGCAGCTTATGAAATTTACTTAATTGACAAGAATTACACAATGAAATCTTATTTTTATTGATAGGTAACGAAATGTTACAACTTTGAAGAACTTGTGAAACCACTTTGAATGAAGGATGTCCAAGTCTAGCATGCCAAATTGAATACAAATCGGTATTACATCAATTATTTGACAATTGAACAGTACATTTTGTAGATGAAGAATCCAACTCATTATTGAAAACAAATTTTGAATGTAAACTAGAATTCTTCACTTCAGACTTCTTCAAATCGGCAAATCCATTTTTAGCAAGTTAGAATTTGTGAAGGTTCCACGTGTAGTTCCTTCAAGAAGTACCCTCTTGGTGGTTCGATCCTTGACACAACAAAAATCAGAGAAAAATTCAAAAAACACATTGTTATCTCTGCAAAATTGGGATACTAAGATCAAATTTTTCTTAATATTAGGAACAAGAAGAAGATTCTTTAGGTGTAAGACCTTAGAATGTAAGTTAGTAGAAATGCAAAAATTTCCAATATGTGAAATTTTAAGACCAAAACCATTACCCATTTGGATCTTACTATCACCATGATACTCAGATCCAATTGCAATGTTGGCTAGATCATTAGTTACATGATTCGTAGCCCCTGAATCCGGAAACCAGCACGTCTAATCTGTAAATTCACACGTATTGTTCTGAGTAGTAGCCATCATCGCAGTCATCGGCTTCTCATATTGTTTGTTTCCTGCACTTGCACTGGTGGATGTATTGTTCTGACTTGGTTCTGATTTACTTCTGTGAAAGATACATCGAATCGATGATAACATCTCAGAATTGTATGCCCTATTTTCCCAAATAGTGTTGCAAACTAAACTAACAAGACTGGGTTTTCGAGAGAAAAAAAATAGGAGAGAAATACAGAGATAAGAGAAGGAGAAATGATAGAAAAACAGAGAGAATTCAGGAAGAAAATTTATTCCAATCATCAGTCATATTCTGTTACATGCAAGAGGTTGGTTTTTTATAAGCCAACTGATTATTTCCAAGTAACTAACAACTTGACACGTGACCAATTATTTCCCCAAAACAATATGTTCTCTTTTTAGTTTAAACTGTAACAATACCCTCCCCTTCAGTTTCCTTGTCCGCAAGGAAAAAATCTGGAAACCGCATCTGCATGTCTTGAGCATATTCCCAAGTAGCTGCTGCTGGAGAACAACCTTGCCAGTGAACCAAAAATTGAGTAGCTGCAACATTTCCTCGTTTCACCATCTTACGATCCAGTATAGCTTGGGGATACACAGGAATGTTACAAACATCTGGTAAGGTTGGAAAGGCTTGTATGTTAGCATGCACAGGCTTTAATAAGGACACATGAAGACATTATGAATCTGAGCTTCTGGAGGCAACTTAAGCCTATAAGCGACTGCCCTAATAACATCTTGGACTTGGAAAGGACCAAAATACTTTGGCTAAAACTTAGGATGGCCCTGATGTGCAGTTACTTGTTTATAAGGCTAAAACTTAACATAGACCCAATCCCCAATCTGAAACTGTCTCTCACTTCTGTTTTTATCAGCTAAGTTTTTCATTCTAACTTGAGCCTTCACCAAATAATGTTGCAGTAGCTTAACAGTAGCTTCCTTATCTCTCAAGTATGAATCAACTGCAGCTACCCTGGAATCTCGTGGAAAATAAGGAATATGGAGTGGAGGTGGATAACCATATAAGGCTTCAAATGGTGTCATATGTATACTAGTATGGTAAGATGTGTTATACCAAAACTTAGCTAAAGATAACCACTTTGACCAAGTATGAGGTAAGTCACCAGCCATACACCGTAAGTAAGCTTCCAAACAACGATTCACTACTTCTGTCTGCCCATCTGTTTGAGGATGGTATGCAGTGGAAAACTGTAATTCAACTCCTTGCAACTTGAATAATTCCCTCCAGAACACACTAACAAAAGTGGCACCTCTATCACTTGTGATAGTTTGTGGCAGTCCATGCAACTTGTAAACAAAATCTAAGAAAACCTGAGCCACTGTATGAGCTGAAAAAGGATGAGACAGGCTCATGAAATGAGCATTCTTAGTAAGTCTATCCACCACAACAAAGATGACTGTTTTCCCTTGCGATTTAGGTAGACCCTCTATGAAATCCATAGTATTTTGTTGAAGATACCAGCTGGTACTGGCAGAGGTTGCAATAACCCAGGAGAAGCTATGTTTTCTGGCTTATATTGTTGGCATGTCATACAATTACGAACATAATTCCTGACATCCCGCCATAATCCTTTCCAAGTAACTATGGATGATAATCTCTTTGCAGTAACAGTAGCTCCTGAATGGGCACCTACAGATGAATCATGGAAAAGAGATAACAATTGCTGCCTTAGAACTTGATAATGACCCACCACTAACTTCCCTTTTCTAGTTAACTTTTGTTGTTGCCAACAGTAGTGAGAATGGACTGTGGAATCATGCTCTTTGGCTGCAATGATTTTCTGAAGATGAACATCGCTTGTCCAAGATTTCTCTACTGCTGTCATCAATTCAGAAGGTAAGATGGACAATGACAAGTGGAAAATTTCTGAATCTGCTAACCTGGATAGAGCATCAGCTGCAAGATTATCTTTTCCCTTCCTGTAGAGTATCTCATAATCATACTGCATCAACTTTGCAACTCAAGCTTGCTGTGATGGTGTGGTAATACGCTGTTCCAATAAGTATTTCAAGCTTTGGTGGCCTGTTTTAATAACAAACTGTTGATTAGCTAGATAGGGCTCCAATTTTTTAATAGCAAACAATATTGCCAACATTTCCTTTTCATATATTGAAAGGGATTGATTTTTTGGAGATAAGGACTTGCTAATGAATGCAATAGGATGTCCTTTCTGCATGAGAACTGCCCCAATACCTGTACCAGAAGCATCTGTTTCAATTACAAATTCTTGACTAAGATCAGGTAGTGCCAATACAGGTGCTGATATCATAGCTGTTTTGAGCTGCTCAAGTGTGTTTTGTGCTTCTTCTCCCCATTGAAAAGCATCTTTCTTGAGAAGCTCAGTTAATGGTTTCGCTATTTGCCCATAACCTCGCACAAACCTCCTGTAATAACCAGTGAGACCCAAGAATCCCCTTAGCTGCTTGATATTCTTAGGAATTGGCCACTCTTTGACAGCTTTAATTTTATAAGGATCTGTCACCACCCCTGCCAATATGATTATGTGACCAAGATACTCGATCTATGTGCATCCAAATGTGCATTTACTTTTCTTAGCATAAAGCTGATTGACTTGCAAAATCTCAAGAACAAGCTGAAGATGACACAAATGATCTGTTTTGCCACTGTTGTATACCAGTATATCATCAAAGAAAACCAAAACGAACTTCCTCAAATAAGGTCTAAAAAGTGTGTTCATTAAGCTTTGGAATGTAGATTGAGCGTTGATTAATCCAAAGGGCATCACAAGAAATTCATAGTGTCTATCATGTGTTCGAAATGCTGTTTTTTCAATGGAATCAGGGTGCATTCTAATTTACCAGTATCCCGATCTTAAATCAATTTTAGAAAAAACCACAGCGCCCCCCCCCCCCCCCCCCCCCCCTCCCAAGTTCATCTAACAATTCCTCAATAACGGGTATAGGATACTTGTCTTTGATGGTATTGTTATTCAGGGCTCTATAATCAATACACATCCTCCAACTCCCATCTTTTTTCTTAACTAACACCACAGGGCTCGCATAAGGATTGGTGCTAGGTCTGATTACTCTTGACTCAACCATTTCCGTAATCATCTTTTCCACAACATTCTTCTGCAACCCCCCATGTCGATAAGGTCTAATGTTAACTGGTTGTGCTCCCTCTTTTAAGGTAATAGATGATCATGGGTTCGAGATGGAGGTAAACCTTCTGGTTCTTTAAAAAGTTCTTCATACTGTATAAGCAATTCATCCAGTTCTTTCCATTTCACCCTTGTTGCTTGTGCTTGCAACTCATACAACTCTTTGGTTGGTCCTAAAGCAACCTGCATAATCAACTGAGCAGAAGCTAATTAATGTTGTTTAGTTAATAGTTTAGCCAATTTAGGTTCCTCAATGATTGATAACTGCCTTGGCTTCTCACCCTACAATTCATATTGTTGGTCATTCACACAAAATACCATCTTAAGTTCTTTGAAATTCCACATGATGTTTCCTAAGCTAGCCAAGCACTGAGCTCCCAAAATCAAATCGTAGTTGGTTAATGGTAGAGTATACACATCTGCAGAGAATGATTGACCTTGTACCCTCCACTTAAAACCCACGCAAATCGAAGCACAATGCAAATCTTGTCCATTGGCTACTGTGACACTCACTCCCTCTACTTTTTGTGTCCTACAACCTAACCGTTTAGCAGTAACTTCACTTAAGAAGTTATGTGTGCTTCCCGAATCCACAAGAATGTACAACCTTTTACTACCATGCATTCCTACTAACCTCATAGTTGTTGTTCCTGCATTGCCACTAAGAGCATGCATGGACAATTGCATCAAATCAGGTTTTATTACTTCTAACTCAATCTCCTTAGTTACTTCATCTATACGTTCCTCAGTGTCTACATACAATTGCAACACAAAAGCTTGCTTTGTTTTGCATTTATGCCCTGGAGCATATTTTTCATTACACCAAAAACAAAGCCCTTTAGCCCTTTTCTCATCCATTTCCTTGATTGTCATAGTTTTTGCATTCTTTGTGGAATGCCAAGGTAACCTAGGAATGTTTGGTGTTGGCAGTAAGCCGGCTTGAGTTCTTGGTCTATTATTGTGGTGGTTTTCAGCATTCATACTTTGTTGGTTAGGAAAAGGTTTAATTGAGAGATTGGCTTGGTTTGGGGTCTTGTAACTGGTTTAGGTTGACCCTTAATGGCTGCTATTGTTAACTCTTGTAACTTAGCTAAGGAAAAGGCTTCAGCCAATGTTTTCAGTTTAAACATTCTCACGGCATTACCCAATTCATCCACTAACCCAGACAAAAAAAAAACTAATAGCTTGATCTTCCTTAATTTCAGCCTTAGGATATTTTTCATCAAAGGTATCAAGATAATCTTGCAAAGAACTAACCTGTCTCAGATTTCTCAAATCAGCCAGAGGATCGTCATAGGCATGTGCCCCAAATCTTGCTCCTAAGGCTTTTACATATTCTTCCCAAGTTACTGGAGCTCCATTCCTAATCTTGTTGAATCCTTGATGCCATTGGATTGCTTTACCTTCCAAATGAAGAGCTGCAATCTTGACCCAATTGTCCTTGTGGGTGCCATCAACTTCAAAAAAATATTCTGCTCGCAATAGCCAGTTATCAAATTCCTCACCATTAAATTTCGGAAATTCCAATTTGGTGTTTCGTCCCCATGGAATCCTATTTTCTTCAATTCTTCTTGCTGGGTCTCCACTCGTCTGCTCTACTTGTCGATTCCGATTCAAAACCTCTGTATGTTGAAGACTCAGACCTTCAATCAAGTTCTTGATTTCATCAATGGACTCCTTAAGTAGTTGTTCCTGTCTCTTTTCTGACTCTTGTACCAATTGTAAAACCTCTCGTCTCCATTCTTGATTCCTAGTTCCTTCAGCCATGGTCAATGGATCGCCAGCTCTGATACCAATTTGTTGCAAACTAAACTAACAAGACTAGGTTTTCAAGAGAAAAGAAATAGGAGAGAAATACAGAGATAAGAGAAGGAGAAATGATAGAAAAACAGAGAGAATTCAGGAAGAAAATTTATTCCAATCATCAGTTATATTCTGTTACATGCAAGAGGTTGGTTTTTTATAAGTCAACTGATTATTTCCAAGTAACTAACAACTTGACACGTGACCAATTATTTCCCTCAAAACAATATGTTCTCTTTTTAGTTTAAACTGTAACACATAGTTGGTAGATTAATTTGTTTTGACCCCAAGATCTTTCTCTGCCCCTTCCACGACCTCCACCTTGATTTCCATTACAGCCTCTACCTCCTTCATTATTCCCAAACTGTCCTCGCCCAGAAGATACAAGATTTGTAGCCATGATACTTTCAGACCCAGATTGTTGACTTAAACGACTTTCTGTAGCCAGTAGAAGAGAACTCACTATTTCAATGTCATTTTCTCCCTTAGCAACAATCGACGCAATTATCGGCTCATACTCGGATCCTAGACCAAAGATGATTGATAGAATCTCATCATCTTCTAGTATAGGTTTGCCATACATTGCTAAGCCATCACACGCGGATTTGATCTTCAACAGGTAGTCCTTCATCAAAAGATTCGTCTTCTTGATTGTCTGCAACTGAGATTTCAACTGAATGATTTTTGCCATTAAATGTTTTGCAAAGAATCTATTGATCGCTAGCCACAAGCTGAAAGAAGTTTCGAACCCTACAAATTGGGGAATTAAGTTTGCTCCGATTGATGAAAAATCCAAGATGTCAGTAATTGATCTTGTCGCTGGTACCCCACAAATTCTGGATTGAGAGTTGTAACTCCGGATTCGCTTCTGTTAAATCAATGTGGAACCTTAATTTCTACATTGAGATAATCTTCTAGACCATACCCACGAACTGTGAAGAGAATTTGATGTTTCCAGACAATGAAATTGGAATCATCAAGTTTTACAAAAACCAACTTGTCATTTGGACTGATCAGTTGAACAGATGTAGAAAAGAAGACGAAAATGGTGATTGGGATCTTGAAAGATTAAGAGTTTATTGGGAATTAGAAAGAGAGGGCTGTGTCGGTAGAGAAATAGAGGAAGAGTTAAATTGCTCTGATACCATCTTTGGAAACTAGACTTAATATTGGTTCTTTATTAAATGAAAAGGAAGTTTACATGTTGTATTTATATTCAGTGCAGCACTTTGACAAACGTCTCTAAGTAAGGAAAAGTCACTAACCAAAGGAATTTTACTACACTCTAATAGTGCAGTAATACAATGCAATTTGTTATAAGTGAACATAGTTATAACAGATTGTTAACTACTAATTTCCTCCCTTAAACTAAACTCCTCTATGTTGTAGTATTTCAAAGCTCCTAATAAATTTTTGAAACTGGTATTTCAAATCTTATACAGTCATGGTTTTAAAGAATACTTCTCAAAAACATTTTCCTCTCCAAAAACGCCTTTACAATCACCATAGGTAAAAGGAAACCGGAAGATTTTAAGATAAAACTTTAAAAACCAAGCCTAGATTCTATTTAACTCTTATATTTCAAAAATACTAGACTAGAGAGAATCTTTCAAAAGTTAAAAGGAAGTTTTGCAATGAAAATCTTTGATCAGAACAATGTTTTATACTTTCGTTAATCAGATTAGACTTCTTTGTCCCTTAAGATTTAATAGGATTAAAGTAAAAAAATATTTACTTGAGATATTGAAACTTGTTAGAAGCAAATGTTATTTGCTAAAACTTTCTGAGAATTTTTTAAAATGCTAGAGGGTATGGTAGAGAAAACTGTAAAGTATATCGGATATGCTTGCAATCTCCTCTTTTCTCTTATTGATTTTTCATATATATACAAAAGCAGAGATGATTACAATTCAAAAAGCCTATTTTGTCTTCTGAAGTTTGAAAACTAAAGTCAACAAGCCTATGAAGAAGAGATAATTACGAGTGAGAAAATCAGCTACAAATTTGTCTATTTGTTGACAATTTTCTTGGATGTTTTTGCTGTCCTTCTGATTTGTCTTTTTGTCTACTTTTAGTCAATTCTTCTTATCAAATTTTTCTACAAAAGTCTTCAACTGCTTTTCCTACTCTTGTCTACTTTTAATCAGTGATTCTTATCTTTTTTGTCTATAGAAGTCTTCAACTACTTTTTCTATTTTTAATCAATGCTTCTTGACTTCTTTATCTACTTTTGCTGTGCACAAGTCTTCCTTTATCTAGGTGTTTAAATTATGGAAGACTTGATCATCGAATGCTTCGTCAATTTCTTCCATAATGTTGTCTTCTGTGAAAAAATAATAATTTTTTTCTGCTAGCTCTTGAATTTTTTGTAAGTATCTATCTGTTTCAATGCTAAAAAATATCCAAGGGATAGGGTATTGCATTTTTGGTTCATTTGATTGTCCTTTTAAAAATATTGACATATGAGGAGTTTGTCCAATTAGGCAAGGTCTATACATATTTATACAATTCCAATATTTATATGCTCTATATTTTTGAAAATATTTTACAGTAAATTCTTTAGATTCTGAAGGATTTCTTTCATTAATATATTAGACTAGATTTTCATAACGAAAAATTATAATGTAATGGTAAGCGGGTAAAAAAGTGAATGCAATAATATCATAGAATTTTGTAAAAAAGTACAAAAGAAAAATTTTGAAAGAAAAATTCTTTTGTAAGTAAAAGATGATTATATTTTTTAGAAATATTAACCAGTAGAAGTTATAAAGCTCACTTTGAACACATAACTAGAAAGAATAATGAATTAGCTAATATTTTATCAAGACTAATTTATCATTAATTTTGAAAGAATGATATCTTCAAGCTTTACTAGTGAATTTGAAAAAAATAAATTATGGACCTTATAAGTTATTCAAAAAAGAAAATTTCAATTGCCTCCAATAGCACCTTCTTGTCGAGGAGCTAGACGCAAACCATTGGCTATTGCTGGCCCTGGTGCATGCCGTCATGCGACCTCACAGAGTGGAGTTTCTAGGCCAGACCGGGACCGGGCGAGCCAATCTGGTCGAGCAGGTCGTAATCCTACAAAGCTTGTGGCCCCCGTCACCTCCTGGACGATGGTTTGAACTGTCTTCTCAATCAATGTGACCGTCTTAGCTAGAGCTTGAGTGAGAGTTTTCATGTTCAGAGACTTTTTAAAAAAAAAAAATCGAAATTAAAAATTTTTATAAAAAATATGTATTAAAAAATTTATGTGAAAATGTGACGTGTCTTTTGGAGAGGAATTGGAAGATGTTGTTGTGTATTGCTTCTTCTTCTTTGTCTTCGTTTTTGTTTTTGGTTTCTTCAAAGTCTCTTCCTCTCTCACTATTGAGGTTTTTTTTTTTTTTTTAATTTGTTTTTCCATTACATGTTTTTTTTTTTTAATTAAAAAAAGTGTTTGGATTTGAAAACATAATAATAAATTTGGTTTTGGTTTGGAGAAATGATTAAGTCACACAGTAGAGTTAGGGGTCATTTGTTTTTATCACTTAAGACTTAATAGTGTTAAACTGTACTTATTAAGTTGTTTTCGTTTGATTTTTTAAATGGTCAAACTACTTAAAACTATCAAAAAACAACTATAAAAGTTAAGAATTTTTAATTTTTAACTTAATTGTAAATTACTTAATAGTATTTTAAAATTTTTATTCCAAATCTATCCTCCCAAAAATAACATACTATCTAATGTATTCTAATTTTATATTACTCAAATTTCCTTTTTTTTTTTTTCCTCTGATACTTAAAAAATATATATTTGAAAAGAAAAACCTAAATATATTTCATGCCAAATTGTCTTGGAATTAAACTAATATATTTTAATTTATAATTTAAACATTCATTTTCCTAGTTTTTTTTAATATATTTAAATATATAAATAAGGTTAATACTACTATATTTTTTAATCATGTTTTAATTATGAATAAAATATTATTAATATGTATATAAAAAATGTTTTAGAACATATTAAATTATTTATTTTTAGATGTTTGTATTAAATTAATTAAAATTATATAACAACAAATAGTAAAAAGGGTAAAAATGTTAACTTACTAGTTTTTAGATAATTTTAAATTTAAAAAACAAACAAGTTTAAAACATATTCAGAGATTTTAAAAAAAAACAAACAAACAAACATGTTGTTCAAATTTTAGGTTTCAGTCACTATTCAGTTTTCAGTAATACTATTTAACTTTCAGACAAAAAAACAAATGATCTCTTACAAATGGAGAGAAGTGTGGGGTCTATCAGAAAGCGGTGGGCTATTATCAGGCCGGGCTTTATATAAGGTTTTGTGATGGGCCTCGGCTTTTTAATACAAAGGATAGACCTAATTTTTGAGGAATTGGCCTTACACTTTGATTAAGCGTTGTTGTGAGTACACTGTAACAAACAAAAATTGTAAGAACACCAAAAATTATTATTATTATTATTATTTTAAATAAAGAGTTCATTCAAAGGCATAATCCCAAGTACTAAGGGCATGTTTGGCACATGAGAATAAGAGTGGGTTTGAGATTCAAAAATCTCAAACTTTTTAAATGTCATGTTTCGAGACCAATTGGAAAATAATGAGTTTAAGATTCAAAGAATCTCAAACTCCCTTATTTAACAATTTTTTAGGAATCCTCATTCTCATCTTCTTTATCTTTTCTCACACCTCCATCTATCTCTCTTTCTCTCACCTTCCCTCATTCTCTCATCACACATCCATAGAACCTACAACACTCTACCCTTTCTTCTCATTTTTGTTATACCATTTTAGTTTAGGATCTGGTTTTGGGTTCATCATTGAACCCAAAACCCGATGGTTCTAGGTTTTAGGTTCATCGTCAACCCAAAACTAGATGGTTCTAGGTTCGACGATGAACCCAACTAGATGGTTCTAAGTTCGACGATGAACCCAAAACCATCCGGTTTTGGATTCAATCAGAATCCCTTTTTTTTTTTTTTGTTCATATTTTGATGTTGTTGTTGTGAGAGATAATGTTATTGATGAATTTAATTTATGATATTGATGAACTGTAGGTTAATGATGTTGAAGACACTGGGTTTACGATGAACTGTGGTTGTTTTTTTTTTTTTCAAATTTTTTATGAAATTAATTTTATATAATAAAAAATTTAAACTAATTTTATTCTAATTTAATCCCAACCTATATCAAATACGATATGGCATCATTTTTAATCCAACCTCAAGTTCTACCAGATATGAGACAGTAATTTTTTAATCCAATTTACTCCATTTCATTCCAATTTCGCATGCCAAATGTAACCTAAGAATATTGGAAATACAATAATAATAAATGGCAAAAATCGAATGTTAGTAATACCCAAAGCTATTGTATCACGTAGACCCAAGTCCCTTTATTTCCAATTGGTGGTTTAATTGAGTTTATTCTTTGGTTAACAATGGTAGAGAAATTTGGGAATAGAATAGGAGTAGCTGCAAGATCGGTTGAAAATTGAAATAAAAAATGTTGGGATTATGGGTATGATGTGTTGTGACACTTCCAAATCCTTTCCAAGTGTAGGAGTGTCGAAGTAATAAATAAAACCCGGTAAGATGGGGTCGATCCTCAAGGAAGAACAACCTACAAAATCAACAGAAATCTAGAAACAAAGTAATTGAGGAAACAAATTCAAGTAATAAAGGATGACTAAATGTGATAAATAATTACTCAAATAAAAAGCATGCTAAGGTTAGAGGATCCACTTTTGGTGGAATAAAGATATATTTAATTCTTTTTATAACTCAATTGGAATCCACATGAAATGAGGTTTTAATCGAAAAGTAAGTTAATTTCAGCACGTAAAACATCTATGAAGTTATATTTCTCTCCCTTTTATTATAATGCAATCAATCATTTACACTCTTATGTGAAATGAGTTCAAGTACTCATTGTGCCAATCAATTAACTATCATAAATCACGATTCCTTTGCCAGAGGTGTCTGTATAATTGGATAGTTCTAGACAGAATCAAGCATCCATTGTGACAAGGATTGTCTACAATTAGTCAAGACTCGCACTTGCAAAAGAAACAAATCAAGATTAAATAGAATTCATAAAGGAAAGGCAATGTAAAACATAAGCATATATTATCATAAACCAAATAATGGAAACTTCAAAATCATGTTAAGAACTAGACAAATATTTATTTTCATGCCAAGAGCTTCACCCTTTCACCTTAACACAAAAAGAAAATTAATTGCTCATAATAGAAATGGAAAAAAAAAAACAAGTAGAAGAAAAACATATAAGTGCATCTCTAATGCTCCTTTAGATTATATTTTAAAAAAAAAAAATCATGTTATCATTATCAAGAGACTTATTTCGTACATGACATTGATAAACAATTAAATTAAAAACTGCTATCAATGTTTCCATTTAATATATTGATTTACAATAGATGAAAAGGTAGCTCATACCAAATAAGGCTAGACTAGATCACCTGCAATGGATTGGCCTCCTTGAACACTCGAGAGCACTTAACCAAAGCCCCCAATACATACAGACAGAAAACTAGCCTAACCCATTTGGCTTCCATTCGAAACATGACGGGATCCCAAACCAAATTCAATCCTAGAGCCATCAAATAAAGAGAGAAAACCATTGGTTTCTTGTGAAGCCACCTTCAGCCCTAACAGGCCAAGACAAGACACCAATCAAGAAACTAGAGACCAAGCAAGCCATGTGTACTAGCCGGAGAGGAGGCAACTATAAGGGTTTTTTTTAGTGGAGGACGTCAGATCTAAGGAACAAGTCGAGGTCGTGGAGGTGGTTGGAAAGGGAATTGGAGGCAATGTTGAGGTTGCTTTGCATGAGGAGCTTGCCACTGGTAAAGGAGGAGGGGGTTTTTAGGTGCTGGAGAGTGGAGAGGAGAGAGGGGAGGAAAGTGTGAGTGAGCGGGTTCTTGCTCCAATGTCTGGAGTCAGAGATAGGAAGAGAGAAAGGATTGGAGAAAGAACAACTTTGTCGAGAGTAATGGCTTAGCACTACAACAATGATTGTGGCGATGAGAAAGTCAATAGTAGTAGTGGGATTGAGAGTATACATTTGATAAGGGTATTGGTTGAAATAAAAATTGGCTTGCTGAATCAAGCTGTCCAACAGACCATCTGAAAGGAGATGGTCATATTGACAACCTCTATTTTTTTTTTATTTTGTCACCTCAGCTTGATAGTCAATAAGAATAATTACATTGAAGAAACATAATGTCTATTTATTCTATATAATATATCAATTTTTTACAAATCATGAGAGTATTAGAAATACTCTAAAAATAACAACTAGCAAAAGAAAATCTAAATTACAAATAAGATAGTCAATGACAAAAGATGCAAGATGAACTTGGATAAATGAAACCAAGTTATCTCAACCTTATACAAGTGCCTATTTATAGAAATTTTGTGGCTTTAAAGGTAATAGATGATTGCATATCCAATTAATGCTTTGGTTGAATTTGGTGAATTTATTTTGACTAATTTGGTTGCTCCATACTTTGTACCATCTTGCCCATCAAATATGGAACTGTTTGATTCAGAATTTGTCTTCGACATGAACTACAGAGTTGTAGACTATTGTCTTATCGTTTCAGAATGATAATGCGCAGGAAAAATTGAATTTTGTAGCCCAAATTATGGCCCAAACACTGTAGCCCGCCCAAATTCTGTGGAATTTCAGTGCGGTCCATTTAAAGCCCACATTTGACCTTTAAAACATCCAAATTTCATAGCCCACCTAATGCAAACTTGTAGCCCTTTGAGTTAGCTTTTCGAATCCAAAAGATCAAAATAGTTGGAAATTTGTATAGAAAGTTCTGCTTAATTATTCCACCTGCATTAAAAGAACAATGTTAATAATTAGGAGTGAAGTGAAAATGTGCTCCAGTTAAGGAAGTTAATGACACTATAAGTATGATGTGTTTATCATGTTTTATTACTAATATCTATTTGTCAATTATCACATTAAGTTGGGTGACAAACTAGAATACAAATTAGAATGTGTAGTATTACTCTAAATTAATATATAAAACATTATACATCACTTTCTATAATAAGTTTTCTTTTCTTTTCTCTCTGTTTTTGTTTTTTTTTTTGGGGCGGGAGGGGGGGCGGCGCCGGGGTGGGGGGAAGGCAGTGTGTCTGTGTGTGTTGCATATCAAAAACAGTTCGCTTGACTTCTTCTTCATTAAAGTTCATATTTAAAAAAGCGACCTGTCTACTGTTTAGACGCAGTTTGAAAGGAGAAAAAATCCTAAATTGCATTCAATGAAGTCTTCTTGTGGAGAACACAAACTAAAGTCTTCTCCCTCATAATAAAGTCTTCTCTCTCAAAATTAAAACTTGACTAAATCAAAGAAAAGCATTCGCTAGTCTCTCTAACAATAATTAAAACTTAATTAAAGGAAAACATTCACTCCTCTCTTTTAATAGCCTGAAGACAACTTTTTTTCTTAAAAAATATAATAAATTAAACTAAAGCAAGCACTTTGAAAGGGAATGTGTAAACTAATAATGTTATACTATCCAAAATTTTACTTAAATTTATTGTCCATAGCTATCACAAACTTATCTATAACTATCACATTATAAATATATCATTTTATAATTAAGTTAATTGTTACGAATCATTTTGTTACATCATTTGACCACAAAATTTTAATATACTTTTAGGAAATGTATTATTATTCATGTGTAAAAACTAGAATTTAAAAGGAAGAGAAAACGATTAAAACTATAAAATTTCAACAAAATCAAAACATATTGATGAAAAAAAAAAAAAATTGGCTGTATTTGGCTGTTAATTAATGGGCTCCACACGCTTCTAGCTTTGTTTTCCGATTTCAAGTTTGAAAAATTGGTTTATTTGCTTCAATAATTCACATAAACTGCTAACTAATTAGTCAATCAATGACTTTTCTGAATTTCAATGAATTTTAATCACATACTAGTCTTGAAAAGCGTAACGCTTGAATATCTTGGGAAATTTGTGTTCTATTCAAATTTGGCTCAAATGTTCAGCTAAAAGTCATGTATATATCTGGAAAAAATCGAGCTTCACCTGAAGATGATGATCAGTTTTCATTAGGAACACTTTTTTCTTCTGCTTCTAAGAGACAGAAATCCTCTCCAGCTTATGTTTCTGGTAGCAATATTCAATGGAAATACGATGTGTTCATGAGTTTTAGAGGTGAAGTTACAAGACAGGTATACATTTAATATATTTGTAAGTGTTATTTATTTATTTTAAAGTACTGTTAGGTTTCTCAAATTTTTTATCCAAATTCATAATCAAATAATGTGGTATGTCAGTTGTCAACATATTATAAATTATGAGATGATTTGATAATTAATATGATCATTTGTGTATGAATTTGGACAAAAACTTTAGAAAGCTTAACATTATTCTTTTTTTTTTTTATGGTTCTAAAAGTATCTTCAAGAACTTTTTAAATGTTAGCTAAATTTTAGCTAAAATAATAATAAAACCATTTTAATTAACAACTTTTGATTGAATAACTCCAACTTTTCTCTCTAATTTGACTAAAAGTGTGAAAATTCATGCTAATTTGTTTTTTTTTTTTTTAAAAAAAATTATCTACTTTATCACAAATTAAATATTGAATAATAAAAAAGAGAGTTTGACTAGGATTTCTTGCTCTATATATTTAGTTAGAGTGATTCAACTTTTTTTAAAATAGTTAATAATATGAAGAGTAGTTGGATTTAACAAAATGTCACACTATCAACCATTTTAGTTAAGGACATTGGATAGTTAGTATCACTGGAAATGTTCTAACAGATTTGAAAGTTTTTCTAAATATGGTGGCTTGAACAAAGAGCAATACATTATAATATAGACTACTCAGCTTTAATTGTATGTTAGATTGATTTTGCAAAATTTGATCTGATTCCTTAACTAAAAAAGATGAGAGTAGGACAATATTGTAAGCAACTTTATAAATTGATTAACAAATTAGTAGTGATAACCATTTAATTTAGAAAATTATTTTTCATGTTTATATTGAATTATTGTTCTTGTTTATAGATCTCAAGCAAAATTGATCAAGATATCAATGAAGAAATATTAAGAAGATTGAATGTAAACCCTCTATATTTGATTTTACGGGTTTCCCAAAAATAATCCCTAAATAGCGATTAGAGACCCTAAATGGTCCATTGAAGTGCTTAAGATTATAGGGAACCCATAGGGATTGAATTAAACTCGATTGGAGATTAAACGGAAAGGTAAAATGGTGAATGAAATCGAGAAATTAATTAAGGTGATAAGAGACTAAATTGAAGATAAGTTTTAATATTTATGATCTAAGTACAATTGAGTTAAAAGCTAAGGGAAAGAGACCGATGTTTTCTCAAGATGTGACCGTCATTTTTAAAATTGGTCGTGGAGGAACATAGAAGCCAAAAAGTTTGGGTTGACTCACTAAAAATTAAAAAGAAAAATAGTGAGCAGAAAACAGAAGCTGTCTCGCGAGAAGAAGAGAGAAAGAAGAAGAAGAGAAGAAGAAGCTGCCCCTACGACATCGGACCAGCCATCACCGCCGATCGAGCAGCTCGCCGAACCTGCTGTAGAACTAGACCGCTGACGAGCAGAATGACGGCAAAAGCAAACCCGAAGTCGGCGATCGAGCGACGTAGAACCGCAAGGCAGAACCGACCTGATCAGAGTGGAAGACGACGCCGACCAGCTCCCGTCCCGACCACCTACAAAACCCATCTCGACCCAGCCGCAATCTCGACTAAAAACAGCCCAAGATAGTCAACTAAATCCGAACCAAAATAGGGACGCGAAAGAGAGATCGATCGAGAGAGAGAGAGATCGCGCGAGGCACATGAAGGAAAGGAAGACCAAGCTGGAATCAAGCCATTTCCGCTCCAAACTAGTGCAGTTGCAGCCGTGATGCATCAGAAGCAAAGACAAAACAAGAAGAAGAAGAAGAAGAAGCCGTAATGAGGAGGTAGCTTCGGCCATATGAGGGAGGAGCTAGATCAAGCAATCTCAAGCTATTTTTGAGCTTCCATCAGGTCTCTAAGCTCACTCAAGTTAGAGAACCAAGATTTGAGCAAGAAACCAAATTGAAAGAGGGGTAAGTTATTCAACTCGAAATTGATTTGAGTTGTTGATTTTGTTGAATTTTGATGATTGAGTGGAGAGTTTTAGTTTAAGGTTAAGCTTGGAATTTAAGGTTATTATAGGGGCAAGTTGGTTCGATGAAAAGTCGAACGAAATGGATGTTATTTTGATGTTTATTGGGAGCTTAGGAACTAAGAAAATATCAAAGATTTAGAGAGAAACCAAATCGCGCGCTAAACCAGTTTGAAGGGCGATTTCGTAAATTGACCCTTATGGCATCTGTTAAGTGTTCAGATGACCCTAACGAGTTTAATTAGACGTATTGAGATTAATAAAAGTCGAAGATTAAATTAAGGAACCAAAAATGGAGGGTTGCGCCTAAAAAGGGTCACATAGGGGCGATTATGTAATTTTAGTTATTTCAAGTTTCTAGAAGTTGATGCGAACGTAAATTTTACGTATATATATGTTGTGTAGGTGACGAGCAAGCTAGTGGAGTAAGGGAAGAAAGATAGGGAGCGTTTCAGAGCCTTTTGGAGAGCTGTTCGAAAGTGATAGTTAAGGTGAGTATCAAAATGATTTTTAATGAATTTTATGTTGATTTGAATTATAAATGAACGTTTCATGCATATTCGGTTTTTTTCGTAAAAGCGAAATTTGATTTAAATAAGTTGCATGGTAACAAATGATATAGTTTTTCTATTTTCATTAAAACAATGATTTTTCGTTTTGAATAACAAATTGAATGTATTTAAGTTTTTAAAAAAATAAAAAATAAAACCTATAGCTTACCCAAAGAGTATCGGTATATTATCGGTCTGGGTTGAGTACTCGAAGCGTGCATTGGTAGAGTTAGTAGTATCAGTATGTCACTAATTATACTAACCGCGGGAGGTACCCGCAAGGAGTTGTGTCAGTCAGATGTCGAGAGATTAGCCCAATGCACGTAGAAGGTATATTATTAGCTAGCTTACCCAAGCGAGATAGAATTTTGCTCTGAAGCGATGCAAGATTCCGCTACATGAACTTGATAAAGAGCATTTCAGGATCCCGCTCTATACTAGGGTGCCATGTGGCACGAGTTACTATAGGTTGGTGGGAGCCTGATTGGTTGATAGGACACCTTCGAGCGGAGTCGGACCATATCCGATTTTATAAGAATGAAAGGGGTTGATTGGCAAGACACCCACGAGCGGAGTCGGACCAGTTCGTTTCCTAAAAAGAAAAGGGTTTTAAAATAAAAGGCCCGCAACCATAGGAGATCCGTTTATGAAATGAAAAACCGTGCAATATGTGTTTTATAATATTAATGCATGAAACTCGATTTAAAATAAATGGATTTGATTTGAACTATTAAAACTATTTTAGGGAGGCTTTTATGAAAACATGGTTTTTAAATATATTATATGACATTCACTGGGCTTTTCAAGCTCACCAAACATTTTCTGTATTTTTAAATAAACCTCCCCAGGCACAGGTACCGTAGCTACGGATTACCCCGAAACGATACCAGGTAGCCGCGGCGATAGTGCTGATGTGATTACCTATTCCTATTTTTGGTTTGATTTTGTAAATATCTTTTTGTGGATTTAAATTGGGTTTTTGAAGTAAATTGATGCATGACATATGATTTTGTTGATAATGAATTTATAAATTGAAATGTGAAATTGTGGTTGTGGTTGTGTTGAAAAATGAGAGCCTGAGGCTCTGTAGTTTGGGGAAATTGTTTTGTGACATTTTAGAAGTGTTAAATTTTATAATTTGCAGGGTGGCAAAATCTAAAAAACAGATGGGATGCTGTCCAAATTTTTATAAAATATTTTGTAAAGGTTTAGAATAAAAAAATAAAAAATTTCTCCTCGTTTCCACTGTTTTCGAAAAGGTTTAACAAAGAACACGGTTTAGCACTGCAGGGATCCTTTAGTTGAGCGAAAGGACTAGCTAGAGGGTCACCGTAGGGTGCCGACAGATCGCCCAGGAAAAAGGGTCTATCATTGAGTTAGGCATTGTCAAGTGTTATTAGGACCCTTATTGGAATAGATTCTCATGTGGAGGAAATATATAAGCTTTTAGAACTTGGATTGGATGACATTTGATTTATTGGCATTTGGGGAATGGGAGGAATAGGTAAAACTACAATTGCTAGAGTTGTATATGAACAACTTTCAGATCAATATGAAGGTAGTTGCTCTTTTGCCAATGTTAGAGAAACCTCTGAAAAAAGAGGTCTTGCTTATTTACAGCAAATGCTTCTTTCGAAGGTCTTAAAGGAAACAAATTTAAATATATGTGATCATTGTGAAAGGATCAATTTGATTAAAAGGTGACTATGCAAAAAAAAAGTCTTTTTGGTTCTTGATGATGTAGATCAATTAGAACAAATAGAAATGTTCGTAGGAAAGCATGATTGGCTTGGTTTTGGGAGTAGAATTGTCATCACAATGAGAGATGCACATGTGCTAGCAAACAATGGAATCAATAGTTTGTATAAAGTACAAGGATTGAACTATCACGAAGCTCTTAGCCTCTTCCATTTAAAAAGCCTTCAAATACATACAACCAACAAACAATCATCTTGAACTCTCAAAGCATGCTTTATATTATGCAAATGGGCTTCCATTAGCTCTTCAAGTTTTGGAATCATTTTTGTGTGATAAAAGTGTTAATGAATGGAAAAGTGCTTTGAAAAGACTATGTGAAGTTCTTAATAAAAAGATTATGAAAATACTTTGAATCAGTTATGATTCACTAGAGGAGGTAGAGAAGAAAACATTCGTCAACATAGCATGTTTCTTCAAAGGGAAGGATAAATGTCAAGTCATGGAAAAACTAACTAGTTGTAATTTTTTTCCTGACATTGGATTTAGAGTTCTTATTGAAAAATCTCTAATAACTACTTTAAATAACTAACTGTGGCTGCATGATTTGGTACAAGAAATGGGTTGGGATATTGTTCGTGAACAACACCTTGATGAGCCTGGCAAATGGAGTAGACTGGTTGAATGAGGACATCTATCATGTGTTGACAAAAAATAAGGTAAGATACATTCCAAAATATACTTAGATCACATCATCATTTCAGCAAATGCATATATACTACACTTCAAAAAAAAAAAAAAAAAAAATTACTAGTAAATATCTATTCATTTATTCTTTTCTCTTATCTAGGGAACCGAAGCTATTGAAGGTATAATGCTTGACATGCCTAAATAGGGTATTGCTCACTTGAATGGTAAATCCTTTTCAAGCATGAGCAACCTAAGGCTACTTAAAATCAGCAATGTTCACCCTTCTCAACACCTCGAATACCTCTCAAATAAGTTACGGTATCTCAAACGGCACTGATACCCTTTAAAGTCGTTGCCTCCAACTTTTCTCCCCATGAAACTTTTACGACTCAACTTGTGTTACAGTCAGAGTAAATATCTATGGAAACTCATAAAGGTACTATAATTTGCCTTATTTGATAAATTGATAGAATAGTTCATGGAAACAAGTTTCTGATAATTTAGTTTTTTGCAATTCTAACAGCATTTAAAGGAGATGAAGACCATCAAGCTCAGTTACTCTTGTAGCCTTATCAGATCACCAGATTTTAGTTATTATTCAATTTTTAATCTTCAATCATACTGTTCAGTTTTAAGATAAAAAAACATACTACCCTGAGTAATAAATTAGTATTTATCATGAGAAGGTACTGAAACACATTTCTTGAAACCTAATGAAGGTTTTTTTCTCTTTATTCATTTGAAAAATGGACAGTCCAAAATTTCCAAGATATCTTTAAAGGCTGCAGTTTCTAAATAATTTCGACCTTGCTGTGTAGGAAAAAGGGACCCAATTAGTAAATGGTCATGAAAGTAGATGATAGTGTCAGTGCAATTAAATTTCCCATAGTTGAAAGCTTTAAACACACTTTGACCTTCTCTCGATGGTGTCTTGCATTTTTGTTCAGATTTTTGTCCCTTCCGTCTTCTTCACATTTCCTTTTTTTTTTTCATTTTTTTTCTTTATTTTTCACTTTTTCTCTTTGTATTTTCCAAAATATTGTTGAGTTGCCTTGCATTTTAGGGCAAACCAAATAATGGAATATCTATTAGGAATAAAATTGAAACCAAGGTATAAAACCATGTATATATATATAGTATATATAACAGAGTCATACTCCTAACTAGTTTGGTTAGATGGCCAAACCTAACTAGCCGCTTTTCACAAGCAATGCTAAGTTCGAGTACTCATGTTCATAAACGGTGAATAATTAACTTCTATCCCCTTTATATGTGGACAAATTATTCATAAATCACTCTAGTAAGAGGATAATTTTCTCATTTTGTGTGAGTTCTCGTCTCCCTATTATTAAGAGTAGAGTAAAAATAAAGTGTTGAGTTTCAAACAGTACCCTAGAGTACCTTCGAAGGGGTCCTATTAGTTGTAAACGTATTGATAATATATACATATATATATATATATATAAGACTCACAAGTCTAAAAAAGAAAATCCCAAATCACAAGCAATTAAGTCAAGGATCCACACAAATCCATGTTCAAATTCAGCTCATTGTGAACTGTTGTATAAAATCAAACTTCAAATTAAACAAAAACATCAAAGCCTAGTGTTTGTAAACCACATTTGGAGCAAAAAAAGATTTCTTGCCTCCTTCCTCCATGTGACTAGCTATAACATTGTGGTGACACACATTTTCACGAAAGTGGATTGAAGACTTATGGGTGGAAAGCTATAACATTTGTCAATAAAATGGCTTTCATCCTTAACAGACGTGTTGACTTGTCACACTTCCATCTACCAAACTTGATTTCACCTGTCTGCTCTCACACCTCAGTCACACGTCTCTCATTCTCTGCCTAGCCTCATCGTCACCTCTCTTATTATTATTATTTTTAGTGTTAGCATCGTTTCAAATGAAATCATAAAAATGTAGAAGCAATTACTTAAAATTTAATTATATGTCAATTCTTTTAATAATATTAATTATTGAGGTTAATTGTAAAATATAAGATTTTCAAATTGGATTCGAATTTATTTGCATACATTTATTTCTTTTTATCAATTTTTTTATTAACCATTTATTCTTAATTTTCCAATCAGTTTTGTTTAATAAATTTTATTTTCTACACTAGTAATAATTCATCAAATAAAAAGATGATACATTTGACATAAAATATAAATTCATTAAAAGTTTGATATGATAGTTGTTACGGTAATCTCTCAAGACCACCTTTCTTCGTAAGAAGATAGAATTCCTCTGAAGTCTCAGTATATTTTTGTACAACCATTTTATTCCAGAGCTTATCTCTGGAAACAATAGTAATACTATAACTAAAATAAATAAGATTCAACGCATCACTATAGTTAAAGTACATCTCAACTAGATTGACATCTAATTAACTACTCATTATTCATATTTTCTAAATTTTAAATTAAATTGTGTTTGTATTGGTTGAAAACTAAATGTTGAATGTTATATCTTTTTTTTTTTGTTAAATTAAAAATTGACTTATACAGATTAAAAAATAAAAAAATTCAAATTTAATTCATTTAAGCAAAAAGTAAAATATTTTCACTTTTAGTCTAGTGATTTTAAGAGTTATTTAAATAGTTTTATCACTTAAGAAATCAAACAAATGACTTTTTGGGACTCATTAAATGCAATAAGTGAAAAATGAAAAGTCAAATAAGCCCTTAGTTAAGTGGTTAAGCAATTCCTCTTATTATATTTGTACTAAGAGTTCGAATTTCACATTTCCGAATTATCATCAAGTGTAGCGAGACCTCTCCCTTATAGTAGTTGAATTCTAAATTGTGCTCGTTATTTGACCCAATTGGTATGTTCAAGTCTCATCCTTGCCAATTAAATCACATACTGTGAAGTGACATTTCTCTTATAGCGGAAGTTATATTTGATTATATTGGTGAAAGAAAAAAATAAAAATAAACATACGTAAACTATGGAATAGCTTGTAAAAAGGAAAACAATTCAACTTTAATAATTATTACTCAACTTGGCTTTGCCTAGTTGAAAGCTTGAGTGACAGAATTTAATTCTGTCAATTACAAGAACTCTACAAACTTTGGTGCCTATTTTCTGTAATTTCCAGGATCTATTTTCCACCCACAAGTCTTCAATCCACTTTCTTACCTCCTTCCTCCCTGTGACTAGCTATGACGTACATTGTGGGTGGTGATCAACACACATTTGTCAAAATGGGTAGACGAAAGTACTCATCAAATACGCCAAGGGAATCTTTACTTTTAGCCTTTTTCCTCATTGGTTGTTTCTTCTTTAATGCAAATCAAAAGTGGAGGCCAGAAGAATAGAAGGTAAGTGTGAACGCTTATGGTCTTAGCTTAGTATGAACGCTTATGGTCTTGGTCCATAGCTTTTTCTTCTTTCAATTGGATAAATTGTACGGATTTCTATTTTTATCTTCTTTTTTTTTTTTAATAATATCACATTATATATATATATATATATATAACAACTTGAATTAGAAATATTATTAAGCTAAATAAGTAACTTGCTATCACCAAGCTATATCATAGAGTAACTTATAAAACTCTTTTTTTCTTTTTGTAAATATCATTTATAGTGTAACCACTTGAAATTGAGTCATTATCAAAATAAATGATGACTCTTTACCGTTCCAACAGTAGTATGATTTGTAAAACTCTTAATATATGATAAAAAAAGCTAATACTTTTTAATATTTGAAGACATCATATGTGAGATAAAATTAATATATGGGTCCACTACAAACAGACTAGCATTTCAGTTGGACCCCTTACACTTAGCAATACTTCTTGTTCCCTATCCTCCCTTTGCTTCTTCCTTCCAATTTCCTATGACTTGGCTTACGAGTTTCTACTTGTAAGTCTTTCAAGTTTCAACTCAATTTATTTTCTTGTCTCCTTCCCTTCTAACTTTTTCATGACTTTCTTGTATCTTTCTTTAACAAATAATGAAACTTGGAAATGAGATATATGAAATTTGGAAACACGTTGTTTATCTAAAATTTTATAAACATCAATTAGGTTGAAAGTAACTGATAATGTGATCAGAAATGATTTTACATTGCTAGTTCAAATTTCACTCATCAATTATATGACAAATCTTTTATATGTATATCAAATCTTATACGACATGGTTTTATACCCTGGTTATTGATTTTATTCCAAATAGGTATTTCATGCTCTGATTTAACCCAAAACGCAAAGCAACTTAACAATTTCTTTGAAAATACAAAAGGGAAAAAAATGAAGAATAAAGAAAAAAAAAATGAAAAAGGAAACGTGATTCAAGACGGAAGGGATAGAAAATCTGAACAAAAATGTCAGCACGTCATTCAAGACACCATAAAAAGAAGGATAAAGTCTGTACAAAGTTTCAACTTTAGGAAATTTAATTGCACCAACATTGTCATCTGCTTTTATGACCGTTTACTAGTTAGGTCCCTTTCTCTTACACAGCAAGCTGGAAATTATTTGGAAATTGCAGCCTTTAAAAACATCTTGGAAATGTTGGACTGTCCCTTTTTCCTACACAACAAGCTATCATGATATATTAACCCAAATATTATTGCTAATTTACTATACACGAGGAATATTAGGTATTCAGGTTTTTAGAAATGTCTCCCAGTACCCTCTCATAACAAATGCTGACTTGGTATAAGTGGATCTATATTTTAAAAAGGGGTTAATATTTTAATAATAAAAACTTAAAAATAACAGACGCTTTAATGGATTATTGTTTTGGATTTGGATTTAAAATCAAATGAAAAATGTAGTTGCACTGAATTGGGACTAAATTTAGATTTTTTAAAAGAATATGTTTTTTATTTGTTTAAAATTTAATAACAGTACTATATATCTAATCTTTTATATTTCAGATAATAACATGTCCATTAATAAATAAATACTCTTTTAAAATGAGATAATTAATACTGAACCACTAACATTACTTTTCAATTGTAGTTAATGAATTGGTTATAAGGGTAGTTATTAAAAGCAATTCAATAATTTCAATTGATGAATAATGTTAGTGATTGGATAAGGCAATCAAACTTGTCAATCATAAATGAATAACAAGCAATTACTCAAAATTTAATTATATGTCTTTTTCTTTTAACAATATTAACTATTGGGGTTAATTGTAAAATATAAGATACTTAAATTGGATTTGAATTTATCTACATACATTTATTCTTTTTATCAGTTTTTTCTATTAATCCATTTATCTTAATTTACCAATAAATTTTGTTTCATAAATTTTATTTTCTACACTAGCAACAATTAATCAAATAAAAAAGATGATACATTTGACACAAAATATATATTCATTAAAAGTTTGATATGATAGTGTGATACTAAAATAAATAAGATTCAAAGTATCATTATATTTAAAATAAATATGTTGATGACCATTCACAATGTCATAGCTAGCCACATGGAGGAAGAAGGCAAGAAAGTGTAATTTCTAGGATCTGCTTTCCACCCGCAATCTAAATCTACTTTCCATCCACAAGTCTTCAATCCACTAGAAAGCAACAAAAAAGAAAAGAAAAAAATAAATCTTCAGGATTGTACATGTAGAATTTTTTTTTTGCTCCAAATGTGGTTTAAAAACATTAGGCTTTGAGTTCTTTTTCTTTGTCTAATTTGGAGTTTGATTTTAAACAACAATTCACAGTGAACAGATTTTGTACATGTATTTGTGCGGATCCTTGATCTGCTTGTGATTTTGGAATTTATTTATTTATTTTTTAAACTTATGAGTCTGTACTTTTTTTTTCTTTATATTACCATTACATTTACAATTGCAGATCCCTTGATAAGGACTTTAAAGTACTATTCAGAACTAAACAATTTATTTTTACTCTACTATCTAATAATAGGCAGAGAGGCTCACACTAACTGAAAAAATTTATAGACTCACACTAAATGAAAAGATTATTCTCTCATTGGAGGGACTTATGAATAATTTATTCATATATAGGTGAATTAGAAGGTAATTATTCACTGCTTATGGACGTAGGTATTCGAACTTAGCATTGCTTGTGAAAGTGATTGGCTGGTTCGACCATCACATTGAACTAACTGTGTTATATATACTATATAGACATGTTTCTATACCCTGATTTTTTGTTTTATTCCAAAGAGACATTCCATCCTCTGTTTGCCCCAAAACACAAGGCAACTCGGTAATTTCTTTGAACATACAAAAGAGAAAAAGTGAAAAATAAAGAAGAGAAAAAGAAAAAAGGAAATGTGAAGAAGACGAAAGGGACAAAAAATCTGAACAAAAATGCAAGACACCTTTATTCATTCAAGATGCCATCAAAAGAAGAAGAAAGCGTGTTTAAAGCTTTCAACTTTAGGAAATTTAATTGCATTGACATTGTCACCTGCTTTTATGACTAATTGGGTCCCCTTTTTCTGCATAGTAAGCTGGAAATTATTTGAAAACTGCAGCCTTGAAATATATATATATTGGAAATTTTGGACTGTCCCTTTTTCTAACGATTGAGGAGAAAATACCTTTATCAAGTTTCAAGAAATGTGTCTCAGTACCCTCTTGTGATAAATATTGATTTGTTACTCAGTAAGATTAATCTGAGGAGAAATTCCATGAAAGTCTTATTACTCTATAAGAAATCTAATTATTATTATTTTTTAATTTACTTCTGCAGTTGTTAACATATGCTACATTATCCTATAAATTAACATGTCTCACAGCCTATTTTGTTCAACATTTGATTATAACCCTAACCTAATGTAATTATATTTCGCAGAAAGTTTAAAGAATAATCAATTATGGTATTTTTATTCAGAAATTATAAAAAAATACTGTTATAATTATAATTTTTTTTAATAAATATCCATAAAATTAGCTTACATTCTTTTTAAAAATCAGTTTTATGGATTATTATGACTAACTATGATGTTTTCACTATTTTTAATGCACAAGTGTTTTAAATTATCTTTTAAAATCAATATGAAAGGGAACATTATCCATGAACCCGTTAGAAAACTAGATGGTCAATTGTATAGTACTTTTGGGAACAAATCAAATTTGAATTTGATCGATGTGAAGGCATTTCCCTTATCTAGTTGGTTAATATAAATTGAAATCCAACCTTTATAATAAAATGGATACATTGTGCTACCTTCTCTTGACTTTATCCACAAACCATAATCACATTAAACCCTAAATTATAAAATTAGTCACATTAACATCTCTTCTAACCATTGACTAATAGTTGACCACCTTTAGTCAATAATGGCAAAAGGGCAATATGGTTCTTTCAACTTAGAAAAATAAAAAATAACAAAAAAAATAGTTAGCCAATACTATATTGCCATGTCAACTCTAAAACAAAATATCATATTTTATTAAATAAATGTAAAACAAAAAATGTTTTACTTCCTCAATCATATTTCCTCACTACAACTCACCAATCACCCCATTACCAATGTAGTCCTGGAGCCACTGCTAGCATCCCGACTAGCACCTCCATCATTGGTCCAACCATCACCGTTCATGTTGGATAGTAGCATTGAACTCTTCATTAGTGAAAGAGGTCTCCATCTCTAATGGCGATCGATCTTGATCAAAGATGGAGTATTTTCATCTTTGATGGAGATTGGCTCCATCAAATATTGACGTCACTCCATCTTCGATGGAGTTGGTCTCTTTAGGCAAGATGGAGTCTATTCCATCTCTCATGGAGTTGAGATGGAGATCAACTCCATTAGAGATGGAAGCCGCTCTGTCTCTGATGGAGCTAGTCTTTATCAACAAGATGGAGTAATCCATTCAATGTGATGGAGTAGATCTCCTTATATCCATCTCTTATTTCTTTTTTTTTTTTAAATAAAAAAATTACTTGAAATTTGATTAAAAGATTAAAAAAAAAATTGGTTTGAAAAAAGACATTATCATATGATTTGAGGTGTAATAGTTTGTGTTTGAATGAAGTGAAAGAGGTTTGAGTTTAGAGGATCTGGGTTTAGAGATTGGTTTGAAGAATTTGATTTAAAAAAATCTTGGTTTGGAGAAGAATTTAATAGAAGATGAAATAAAAAAATATATATATTATTTTTTATTCATTAATTAAAATATTTATAAAAAATTAAAAAAACAAAAGGGGCAATATAGGTATTTCATCTCTATTGTTATTGACTAACGATAGTCAACTATTAATCAACGGTTATGAGGAAGTTATTGCAATATAAATTAATTCAATATTAGTTCAGAGTTTAGTATAATTATGGATAAAGTTAAAGAGGTTTGTGCAATTTATCCTAACAAAATTATAAATGAAATTGATGGTTGGTAATTAGATCAAATGAATTAAAGCTTACCTCATGAATGAAAAATAAAATTATAAATAAGTGCTTTGTTAGAATTAAGATAAAAATAAGTACCTACTTCATTATTCAAAATACTATTAAGAGGACCAAGTTTGGTAAAGTTAATAGGCAATGATTACATTTCAAAACATCAAAAGAGGAAAAATGCAAAAGGTTAAGATCCCCTTGGTCCATTGAAGATTACGTTCATCTATGGTTTTGACAAATGTGTGTTGATGACCACCCACAACGTGGATCGAGGACGTGACCCACAAGTCTTCAATCAACTTTCTAGTCACATAGACGAATGGGGCAAGAGTCTTTTCTTGCCTCCTTTCTCCACGTGCTAGCTATAATACTGTAGGTGGTCACCAATACATTTAATATATTTTTTTAAAGACGACACATTTAATATTTTTTACGCATTAATTAAAATCTACATTTTATATTAATTGATTAAAATTTTATAAAATAATAAAAAATAAAATAGTAGGGGCAATATGGGTATTTTGTCTCTATCGTTATTGACTAAAGGTAGTCAATTATTAATCAACAATCACAGGAATGTTATTGCAATTAATTCAATAGTTTAGTGTTCAATACAATTATGAATAAAGTCAAGAGATTTGTGCAATTTATCTTAATAAAATTATAAATGGAATTAATGGTTGGAAATTAGATCAAATGAATTAAAGCTTACAGCATGAATTAAAAAAAAAAAAAGCAAAAATTATAAATAAGTGCTTCATTAAAATTAAGATAAAAACAAGTACCTACTTCATTATTCAAAATACTATCAAACGGGCAAGGTTTGATAAAACTAATAGGTAATAATTACATTTCAAAACTTGTCTACTAAAGTAATTTAGAGCGCCTTTGCCGTCGTTTTCAAAATGTTTCTTTAGCGAAATTATTTTTCAAAATAATATTTTTGAAAATACATTGGATTTGATTGAATTTTTTAAAAATTATTTTTAAAAATTGAAAATTATATAAATATAATCTATATCATTTTAGAAAATAAATAAAAATAGTAATTTAGATGGAGAATGATAGTTTGTTTTGAAAATGATAAAAAATTTTAAAAGTTGTTTTTCATTTTCAAAAACTTATTTCACAAAACATTGATGTAGACACATTTACTCTATTTTTTTTTCCCTTAAAAATGAAAAGCCGCTTTTAAACATGGGGTTAAACAAACACCTTACTTTCATTCATTAACAATGGCATTTGCAATTTTAATCAAGAATGAACAACCATACGCACAACATAATTAAGAAATTTGCACTGTAATCAATAACCGTACGCAAAGCATAATTAAGAAATTTCTTGGACAGTTCAGCCCCTGAAAAGTTGATGGAAAATTTGAGGTTGTCTCTCTCTGTCATGCTATAAAATCTTAGAAGGGCTGTGTTTGCTACTGTTAAGTGTGACAAGTTGGTAGGTGGAGGTGTGACAAGTCAACATGTCTGTTAGGGATGAAAGCGATTTTATCTACAAAAATGTTATAGCTTTCCACCCAGAGTCTTCAATCCAGTTTCTCAACAAATGTTACCTTTAATAATAATAACAGGGGTGATGATAAGGCCAGGCTGACACTGAGAGACGTGTGACTTGAGGTGTGAGAGCAGACAAGTGAAATCAATTGGTCGGTGGACAGTGCACTGTAATCAATAACCATACGCACATCAAAACAAGAAATTTCCTGGACAGTGCAGCCTCTGAAAGTTGATGGAAAATTTGAGGTTGTCTCTCTCTGTTATGCTATTGACATAAGGATTGTGTTTGCTACTGTAAGGCTTGCATTTCTAAGTCCTCTGTTTCTGAAAACAAACAAGCTATCAACTCTTCAATGGCAACTTCCAACACTCAGAAAAAACGAGCTACTGCTGATGATTCTTCACTATCGGCTTCTATGAGGCAGAAATACTCCCCACCTTCTTCTTCTGGTGGCAATAGTCAATGGACGTATGAGGTGTTCTTGAGTTTTAGAGGTAAAGATACACGCAAAAACTTCACTGATCATTTGTATGCTGCTTTGAATCAGAAAGGAATTTACACATTTAGAGATGCTGAAAGACTTGAGAGAGGAAAAGAGATTTCATCTGAACTCTTGGAAGCAATTGAAAGATCAATGGTTTCAGTCATTATCTTATCCAAAAACTATGCTTTTTCTACATGGTGTTTGGATGAACTTGCAAAGATTGTTGAGTGCATGGAGGCAAAGGATCAGACTGTTTTCCCAGTTTTTTACAAGGTACATCCATCAGATGTGAGACAACAGAGAAGAGATTTCAAGACAGCCTTTGATAAACATGAACAAGATTTCAGGGATAACCTGGAGCAGGTGAAGAGGTGGAGATCAGCTCTCAGAAAGGTTGGCAAACTCGCTGGATGGCCTTCAGATGACAGGTAACTTTGTATCTTTAAACTTTAAAGCCTTGAAATTCTATGATTTTTGTTACGTTTAACATTGGTTAGGCTACAAAGAAAAATTTCACTAATGCTTCTTTTTGACATAATTTTTACGCCTTCACTAGCTTTTCCCAGTTGGGTGGCTTGAACAGATCATGCTCTCAAAATATAATGCAAAATACAATGATTATTTCCCATTAGGATTTAAATAGTTAGCATTTTCTTTCACTGCAGTTCTGAAGCTGAGTTGATCACTGATCTTGTCAACAAGATTTGGGAAAGATTAAATCAAATTCAAAATTTGCCAAGTATCAATCAGGGACTTGTTGGAATTGATTCTCGTGTGAATGAGATTTATAAGCTTTTAGAACCTCATATTTTAGATGAAACTCGCTTTGTTGGCATTTGTGGGATGGGAGGAATAGGTAAAACAATAATTGCTAGAGTTGTATATGAAAGACTTTCAGACAAGTATGAAGGTAGTTGCTTTCTTGCCAATGTTAGAGAAGTCTCTGAAAAGAAGGGCCTTGAAAGTTTACAAGAAATGCTTCTTTATGAGGTCTTAAAGGAAAAAGATTTGAATATATGTGATTATCATAAAGGAATTAGTTTGATTAGAAAGCGGCTTTGTGGGAAGAAGATCCTTCTTGTTCTTGATGATGTGAATCAATTAAAACAATTAGAAAGATTGGCTGGAAGGAAAGATTGGTTTGGTTCTGGAAGCAGAATCATCATTACAACCCAAAACGAACATGTGCTGACAAGCCATGAAATTAATAATATATATAAGGTCAAAGGATTAGATTATGATGAAGCTCATAGACTCTTTCGTTTGAAAGCCTTCAAACACATGGGACAAACAAATGATCATGTTGAGCTCTCAAAACGTGTTGTACGTTATGCAAATGGACTTCCACTAGCTCTTGAAGTGTTGGGATCATTCTTGTGTGATAGAAATGTCAACGAATGGGAAAGTGCGTTGGAAAGATTACAAGCAGTTCCTAATCCAGAAATTGTGAAAATACTTCGAATTAGCTATGATGGATTAGAAAGGATGGAAAAGGAAATATTCTTAGATATTGCATGTTTCTTCAAAGGAAACGATATAGACCGAATCACGAAAATATTAGATAGTTGTAATTTTCACCCATATATTGGAATAAGAGTTCTTGTAGAAAGATCTTTGATAACTATTGAAAATAACAAATTGCAAATGCATGATATGGTGCAAAAAATGGGTCAGGAAGTTGTTCGCGAACAACACCCTGTTGAGCTTGGCAAATGGAGCAGACTATGGCTATGTCAAGATGTCCATCGTGTGTTGGCTGGAAATATGGTAAGATATTTTCCAAAGAATATAGCTAATTATACATTAATATTTCACAGAATGTCTAAATATCACACTCAGTTAACTTTTTTCTATTAATTATATACATTGTTCATTCTTATTATCAGGTAACTCCAGCTATTGAAGCTATGATAATTGTTGATGAGAAAAAGGATATTATCCACACGAATGGTAAATGCTTCTCAACCATGACTAATCTAAGACTCCTCGATATCAGTAACGTTCACATTTCTGAAGACCTTGAGTATCTATCGAATGAGTTACGGCTTTTCAAATGGTGGGGATACCCTTTGAAGAATTTGCCTTCAAGTTTCAATCCGCAAAAACTTTTTCAACTCAGCTTGTGTTATAGTCGCATTGAGTACCTATGGAACGATATTAAGGTACACTACCATAATTGTTTTTAAAAACATTATAAAGGTCATGAAAGCTAATTTTTGAATAATTTGTTTCTGTTTATACAGCCTTTCAGAGAGCTAACAACTATTGAGCTCAGTCACTCCCAAAACCTTATTAGAACTCCAGACTTTACAATTATTCCAAACCTTGAGAGGCTAGATCTTGCAGGCTGTACAAGATTACTTGAGGTTCACAAATCAGTTGGATTTCTCAAACGGCTTGTTGTATTGAATGTGGAAAATTGTGAAAATCTTGTACAATTTCCTAGCATTGTCTGCGGCTTGAAATCTCTTGAGATTCTTAATCTTAGTGGCTGCTCGAAACTAGACAAATTGCCCCTCAATTTGGAAGAAATGGAGCATTTGGAGGAGCTAGATATCAGTGGGACTGCTATAAGACAAGTACCATCATCCATTGCACAATTAACAAACCTTAGAACATTGTCATTACGTGGATGTAAAGGAGGACCACCGGAAACATTGAGTTCTTTTTGATTTCACTGTTGTTGCGAACTAGAAAGCCTGGCTGTATGGGTTTGCTGTTGCCTCCTCTTGCAGGTTTGTCCTCTTTGACAACATTAAATCTCCGTGACTGCAATCTTTTGGAAGGAGCAATCCCGAGAGATTTTGGCTCCTTATACTCCTTAAGAGAGTTATATCTCGGTGGAAACAACTTTGTTAGCCTGCCAGATTCCATCAGTCAATTATCTAAGCTTGAAATTCTTTCCTTGGACAAATGCCATGAGCTTCAGTCATTGCCAAAGCTTCCACCTGGATTACAATTTGTAGAGGCACGAGATTGTACTTGAAAACAATATCAAGTGTACTAGAACTCACCTCTCCAAGGGTTAGACTAAACTTTCTCAAAAGCTTCAACCTGGTTGAGACTCAAGGCAGGGACAACAACAGTTTGGCACTTATGTTGCTGAAACAATGGCTTCAGGTTTCTCTTTCCTAAACAAGCTTCTGATATATTTCCTTAAAATTTTCTAGCATTTGTCTTCTGTGGTTTCCTTAAAATTCTAAGTCCTGTTGCTATGACACTTTTTTGTTTTATTATATTGATAAAATAAAAGGCGTTTGATATTTACAACAAGGTGTTTATTGAAAAGAAACTCTAAAAAAACAAATAGAAAAACAGAGAAACCATGGATGGATATCAAAGCAATAGTTCATGAATGGTGACCTCGTAAGAGTTATAAGGCAGAGAACATATAATCACAATCATGGTCTGTAAAACTGTTTTGATCATGATAACCAATCTCATGAACCTTGCGGTGATGACTCTCTGTTGTCAGGTGCACCTGAGCTAATGCTGTGTTGTTGCTTGTTTCTGCCATGATTAGAATGATGATCATTACTAGTAACTTTAACATTTATATATATCTTTTGCCCATTTATATATGTATCATTTCATCTTTTTTAATACAACATTTTCTATTGCAGATTACCAATTGTCGTTCCTCTTCAGAGACATTCCTTTCTGGTGCACATATTGTTCTCCCGGGAAGTGAAATTCCAAAATTTTTCGGTTGTCAGAAGGAAGGGTCTAAAGTAAATGGAAGACTACCTGATGACTGGTTCAATGATGAACTTATCGGATTTGCTGTGTGTGTAGTGTTATCACCCTGTGATCATTCGGATCGTGTCGAGATTGGGTGTGATATAACGACAACTGCCGATGATTTTGATGCCCGTTTTTCTGATCACCTTTGGTTGAGCTATATACCACGCGAAGGATTTGATTATCATGCTCCATTTGAAGCTGTTAAGGTAAGCTGTTACTTCCATTGTAACAGACGAGATTGGAGGAAGTGGGGTCTCAGTCCTTCACCACCTGTGGTGAAGAGGGGTGGCATTCGTCCACTTTACAAGCGCGATGTAGAGTATCTTGAGGACTTATCAGCAACAGATTTTCGAATGTGTTTGGTCAATTGGAATGAGGCTTATGCGGCCGGGACTAGCAGTCATCTGAGTAATGACAAAATTCATTTTGGTCGATTGGAATTCTGCTTTGGTGCACGTGATGATGATAGTGAGATCACTCATTATAAAGAGAAGCTTTGGGGGTGGAAGAATGAAATCGGGCCGACCATTCGATTGCCATTGCCCGTAAATCACCCGAGATTGTTGCGAGAATGACCCCTTTTGGACAAAAATGCCCTTAATGAAAACGAAAGGAGTCACCTTCACTCTCTGTCTCTCAACAACAGTTTGCTTTCATTTCATTCTCTCTCAACAACCACATGAATTTCACAAACCCCCTTTTCTTCTGTCCTCTGCGCTTTATGCTTTCTCGATCGCCGTCGTGTATCACCTTCTGGTCTGCTCGACTGTGCCTCTCCCTCTCTCCATCGCCGCCGTGTCATCTGCTGTGCACTTCAAGGTTCTTCCATCATCTCTTCGTCTCTCTCCATTTCGCCCAGACCTAGCCGCTTGACAACCTCTCAGCTCTCAACTCTCAGGTGAGTTCAGTTTGAACATTTTTAACCTCGCCGCTTCAAGCTCTCTCTTTGTACTTTTTTGTTGGGGGGTTTGGAGTGGAATCAGCGATACCCCGATGATGATTTTTGTTTCATTCGGACTTGGTAGCTTGTTTTAGGTTCAGTTGAGGTGGGGGGTTTTGTGTTTTTCGTTCTTGAATCATGTGAAGTTTTGATTTTATGTTTTTGGTTGGTTTTTGTTTGCATTTTATTAGCTAATTCCATGGAGTGTTTATTTTTTTGGTTTGGATTTTCGCTTTTTGAAGGTCAATTTTGTGCAGGAGGTTTTTTTATGTGAGTGGAGATTGAATTTGTTCTATTGGGTACTGTTGGACATTTTTATAACTATGCATGGCAGTTGACATTCTATTTTTTTCACTTGTTAATGTAGGAAAGTGATGAACTTCATCCATGAGAAGTCATTTTTAGTTGAAATTTTTGTCTTTGTGTGTGGTCTAGTGTGCACTGTGATGACTATGGCTGTTCAAAGGCTATGGGTTTTGTAAACAGTTGATTCAATGCGATCATATGAGTTTATTTCCTTTTTTTATTTTCTTTTATAGATTTTTTGTTGGATAATTGATTGGTGTTGTGTTTAGATCTTAATTTCACCTTTGATTGACGTTCTACGGTTTGGATTGATGTTATTTGTTAATTGGGTTTTTCTAAATTTTGCATATTTTTAATGGATGTGTGCTTGTTTTGGATTCTGCATTGTTGTTGAAAAACCAAGTGGGATAGTTGAGAATTCTTAACCATTTTGAATTTTCAATCAACCAATTTGGTTGAGAATTCTCAACCAAATTTCAATGATATTCCTGGTAAAGAATCGAGTGAAACACATAACCTTCCCTTCACTCACTTTACTCAAACAGATTTATACCCAATGAAACATCAAAAAGTCAAAATAACCAGACTACAACAAAATCGTAATGTAATTGATGCTGGTTTTGCATTCAAATGTGGAAGAGATTTAGTTCTCTTATTATGGTGGTTGGACCAGGTTGGTGATTTGGGTCTATCGAAGGCGAAATGTCGGACACTGATCTCGGGTGGTGTACAGGGAACACTTCCGTGGATGGCACCAGAGCTTCTGAATGGCAGTAGCAGCCTGGTCTCTGAGAAGGTTTATGCCTCTATGTATTTTCTCAAATTTTTATATAATTTAATATCTTGTTTTCTGCAGCATGAGATTCGTATTTCATATTTCAATATGTCTTGTTTTCTAGGTTGATGTGTTTTCATTTGGCATTGCGTTGTGGGAGCTCCTTACTGGGGAAGAACCATATGCAGACTTGCACTACGGGGCTATTATAGGCAATTTTCAAACTCAAATATCTTTTATTTTTGTTGTTCCCATTGATTGGCTCAGGACATGCAATGCTGATAATTGAACTGGAATGCCGTGCAGGTGGTATTCTGAGCAATGCATTGCGACCACCAGTGCCGGAATCTTGTGATCCAGAGTGGAGATCCTTGATGGAGAGATGCTGGTCAGCAGAGCCACCAGAGATTGCAAATGAATTGCGTTCAATGGCAGCCAAGATTCCTCCGAAAGGGCAGAACCAAACACAACACCCACCCACCTCCTTAGGACGGCCCTAAGTTCAGAAATTGTTCCGGATGAGTTAGTTATACTTGTAGTATCTTTGCAGATTGTGTTTGCCAGTTTGTTGACTTTGTTTAAATCCTCAAGCCATACAAAGACGTCCCCATGTGTTTTGTTTAAAATGGAACATATGAAAGGTCTCATTTCTTTTTTAATTTTTTGGTTTTTGAATAGAAGTTATAGGTCTGATATGTATTTTCAGGTTAGAATTGAAAATCATTAGAAAAATCTAACCATTAGAAAACTCTATTTCGCTGATACTTCCTCTTCTGTTTCTCTTCAACTTCCTCCTTTGGCATCTATTCATATAAAACCCCTCTTCTACTATCAACACATTAGACAGCAATAATCCAGTACAAGAACAACTCACTTGATTTGGTGACTGCATAGAATAAGCTTCAGATCCACCTGCAACCCCACATTCAATTATGGAAATACTAGAACATGAAACAAACTTTAAAAAACTCGGAGACTGAATTTTTTACTTTTTCAGGAACTAAAGAAGAAGCAGATTGTTAAAAGCACTAGACTTGAATTTCTAATTATTGAAGAAAACTAAAATGGAAGTTAACAAATAAAAAAACAGAGCTCAAGTAACATACCTGTTTCAAGTTGCAGAAGCCTTCATATACAGCAGGAACAGAGTCAAAAGCTTTAACAAGTGAGAGCAGCAAAGACTTTTGCCATCTCGATCCACAATTTCTACATTCGACAAACACTTTAGAAAACCAACCAGAAGACAACGAGGAAACCAAGTGCATCCACAAATATTTACCACTCGCCATGTCCACAAATGTCCAAAACCCAGACTCCACAGCTACATGAACCTGCGCGCACGCGCACACACATCAAAATTCTAATCTTTCAGCAAATTCAAACCAAACCCCACCAAAAAATTCCAATCCTTACTCAAAGTCAAATCACACCTATATAAAATTCCAATCTTTAATCAAATTCAAGTCAAACCCAGACTGTGATCACTGGATGTGACTCAAGCAACATTGCCGCGTTGCCTTCTGGGTTCTCATATCTTCCTGATGGATTTGAGTCAAGGCCTCTTGTGATCACTTCTAGACAAGAGGAGAAGAGCACAGAAGGAGAATCTTTGCTTAGTATAGCATTCCAAATCACAAATAACTCTCCCACAGCCAAACTAACCATGGAATCAGTGGAGTCTGTAAACACGCTCATTTTTGTCAATACATGCTATCCAAAACAAACACATAAATCCTATCAAAGACCTAAAAGCAACTCCCAAATAATTTTGTCTATATACAAGATATAGCTCCAACATCAATTGTAGGGACGTCAGCATGCTGGTGGTGCTTCTATCCTACAGAAAGTAACTAACTTAACTTTCCAAATGTCATTTCCTAGAGATAGCGATTCCAACCTTCGAGAATCAATTGATATCGTAGTATGCAAGGAAACAAAATGCTCAGCATAGCAGCATCACAACCTTATTACTATTTATTTAACAACCCCATTACTTATACAGTGCAATGTCAAAAACCACATAGAACAATCTTCACTACCAGGCATTATCTTCAAAATACATCATCCGCAATGCCAATACAGTTGAAAAAAATTATCTACCAAGCATAGTTCCTTTTTGTAGACCTTATTCTAGTTCTTTGTTAGCCAAAACCCCTAGCCCGTTACACCCGATAAAAGGCCTGCTGATTGATAGGAAAGCATGATTGCTTAAAATCAGTTATTATATGTTTTGCACTGTCCTTAGATATTTGATTCTTTCAAGAGATCTTGTTTGCGCTTCATTGTTTTTCATTCATGAATTATTATACAAGCAATGTGAAGACTTGAATGTTTCTTGATGCATAAATTCTTAATTGCTTGTATGTTATGAGAGTGTTTGCCTTAGGGCTCGTGAGAAAACTGAGTGATTTCTAATGAGGCATAGAGTTGAGGCGAAATAAATCCGCGTTGTGTGCGTTTAATGTTGTTGAAATTCAACTGCTAGGTGATGAGCTGGAGATGACTGACAACTGTGTGGGGATAACTAGTGACTTATTTTTAGTCGAGGTTCAAGACTACAAGTGTGTTAGTTTTTTGTGCAACAACACTAGATGATTTGTTAATGTGTTTGCACATGATTGGATTATGTTTGTGGGCATCGTAGTTGGTACACCTTTAGGAGACACTACTCCTCCTAATAGGGACACCTAAAGGTTTAAAAGCTTGTGTCATACGTTAAATGTCATCGTGTTTATCTACGAAAGTGGATTTGTTTTTATTTTTGTGTTTTCAATGTTGTTTTGTTTTCCGGATTTGCTCGAGGGCGTGCAAATGTTAGGTTTGTGGGTATTTAATCGTGCTAAAATTAAGCATGATTTCGTGTTCCTAATCTATGCTTTTGTGATGAAACTCGAGTGAAATGCGGTCATTTTGATGCTTTCTGAGTATTTTATTTAGGTATTAAAGTTGAGGGACTCAAAAGTAATTTGCCATAAAAAAGATGTAATTTTGCAAAAGTCAGGGGCTTAAATGTAATATGCCTATGAGCCTTGTCAGGGAGGTGTGGCTTATAGGCTTCACAAAAGGCGCAAGCCTTGACTGCGAGCAATGACTCGTGACTAAGGGTGGCGGCGGCTTACAAGTTCTAATTCGCGTATTTCACTTACAGGAAAAACTGCAAAGATGAATTGCAATGTGTTGCTTGTGGATAAAGGTCGCCAAAGACCAAATCAACCCTTTATGAGTAAATATTCGTGGAAATCTTGGATATGAGGAGAGAATCAAGCAAAGATAATAAGAGGATTTTTCTCTCATTCAAGGCAGGGAATCAAGGAATTGAAGGTAGTGATTTAAGGTATTTTGAGGATTAAATTGAACAAGATTTTCTCATTTTAAAGCCTATAAATAGGTTGCTTCATTCAACAGACGGGGAATTACATATACAAAGATAGAGAGTGATGCAGAAGCAAAAAGGAGGAACCTTAGCAGTAGAGCGACAACAATGCGTTATTCAAGCAATTCTAGTGTTGCTGACTTTAGTATTGTCCCAATTCTATTTAAGTTCAATGAGAGAGGGCATTCAAGAATAACACAGTGACTTATTTCTTTCTTTCATATTTAATTTAATGACAATTCTTATTATTTTGATTGTTTTCATTGTGTTCATCAGCCTAATATTGAACTAAATATTTTAATCTAGGTTACAATGTCAACTTCTAGATTTCAGTTTCTGTATATTCAAGCTTTAGGCTTGAATATTCAACACTGAATAGATGGAAGGCAATCACTACTTTAGCTAACTTTAATATATCATCGTCATTTATTACGTTATCAACTGCATGGCCCTTGCGCATTCGCTCCTTGCCTCGAGTAAGGTGGCTAGGCTAGGCACATCTGGTGACTCTCTATTGAAAATTCGCCATAGAACACTCTTCTCGTCATTCTGCACCTTACTAAACAATTTTCGATCGATACCCCTAAAAAAGAGTCTTGTTACCATTAAGTACTCCTGTTTCCAAAATCTATATATTCTCTCCTCGAGTTCAAACCACATTTCATCACGGTGCCCATCGAGGACCACTATCTCTCTAGCAAGAAACCATAATATTATGCTAGGAGCAATCATATTATTATTGGACATTGATAAAATATGTCCAAACGGGCACTCTTCTATGAATCGTTCCTATGAACCGTTCCTACAAACCTCATCTCACAATAACTCCAATTATTTTTCTAAGCCATTTGTGACCAATGTGGGTATTCCAGCCCTTTTTGTGGAGAATTGTTTGCGAATTATGTATATATTTATATTCCATCTGTAGAAAAGAAAAACAGCAAACGGTTAGTATGACTTTGCTAAAAATGGTAATTAATACACAAAATAAATCTAAAAATGGCAAAACAAAATCAACAAATTGCAAATTTTCAAAATTCTCCCAATCGGTTTTTTACTAGGTCTGAAAAACCAGTCAATGTTATTGATAAGTTTTTCACATACATTCAAAAATTGATTTCTTATTTTTCAAGCCAAATCCATTTTTCAAGCCAAACCCAACCAAAATTAATCTAATCTAACCCTATTCATCATTACCTAAGTTTCATGACACAAAACAAATCTACAAACGGCAAAACAAACTCAACAAATCACAAATTCCCAAAATTCTATGAATCGGTTTTTCTCTGGGTGTGAAAAACCGATCCATGTTATGCATCGGTTTTTCACATCCACTCAAAAACCAATTTCCCATTTTCAAGCCAAACCCAACCAAATTTAAGCTAATCTAACCTTATTCATCATTACCCCAACTTCCATAACACAAAACAAATCTACAAATGGCAAAACAAACTCAACAAATCACAAATTCTCAAAATTCTGCAAATCGGTTTTTCACTGGGTGTGAAAAATCAATCCATGTTATGCATCGGTTTTTCACATCCACTCAAAAACTGATTTCCCATTTTTCAAGCCAAATCCTTTTTTCAAGCCAAACCCAACCCAATTTAACTTAATCTAACCTTATTCATCATTACCAAACTTCCATAACACAAAACAAATCTAAAAATGGCAAAACAAACTCAACAAAGCAAGTTATTGTGCCAATCGATTTTTCACTGGGTGTGAAAAACTGGTCAATGTTATTGATCGGTTTTTAACACCCACTCAAAAACCGATCTCAAAAACCAATTCACACAACGTAGATGATGATGCTCCTGCTTTCACCTAAATAAGCCATTTTTTAAGCAAAATATAACCAAATCTAACATAATCTAACCCTCATGATCGTTATCCAACATCCATAACACAAAAATCTCTAAAAATCTCAAAACAAAATCATAAAATCACACGCTTTTGTTGTCAAATCCAAACGTCGCATACCTTGGCAAATGGAGGAGGAGAAGAAGCTCGGTGGCAGTCGGCAACGGTCTGACAAGGTCGGCAACAGAGCGAGATGGTCAGAGATGGTGGAAATGGCTTGTCAGGTCTAGATTAGGTAATGGGTGCAAAAACGGGTCAGTGATTGATTTTTGGAGTGGTTGGAAATGAAGGTGGGTTGGATCGATTTTTTGACCCTTTATATATACAAGGGCCCTTTCGTAATTATACACTTTGGTTTTTCACAAAATTTTAAAAGTTTGGGGGTTTATGGGTAAAATTGTGGCAGAGGCAATATAGGTCATTTGGATATAGGATGGAATTAATTTGTTTGAGGGGTTAAAAACAATTTTTTTTTTTGGGGAAAAATCATTTTAGTCCCTAACTTTTGGGAAAGGATCAAATTTTTAACTATGTTTTTTAAAAGGACAAAATGAACCTTAACTTTTCATAAAAGTGTCAAATTAGTCTCTCTCATTGGTCAACTAACGGTCAAACCTAACAGAAAATGTTAAAAGACTAATTTAACCTTACACTCAAGGGAAAAAATCATTTTAGTCCCTAACTTTTGGGAAAGGATCAAATTTTTAACTATGTTTTTTAAAATGAAAAAATGAACCTTAACTTTTCAGAAAAGTGTTAAATTAGTCCCTCTCATCGGTCAATTAACAGTCAAACTTAATAGAAAATGTTAAAAGATTAATTTAACCTTAGACTCAATTAAAACAAATAAAAAGACCATTATACCCCCAACTAAAGTTAAATATTACAGTAATATATAATTACCAAAATAACCTTAATAAGCTTTTATATAATTTCCATAAAATTACATTTTTACCCCTGGACAATTTTTGTGCGCGCTCAACTTGGTCTGAGAGTCTTGATACATATTCAAAATGCATCAGAATTTCTTAGCAAAACCCACAAAAAAATTAAAAGAAAAAAAACCCAACAAACCAAAATTTATGATCTAAAAACCCTAATGGACTCACTTGAGTTGATTAAGACAATCACCGCCGCTCAAGAAGTTGATCGAACGGTGTCCGGGGTATAGGTTGATACTAGGCGAACGGGGTGCGAGTTGACAACGGCGGAACGGGTTCGGGTTGATAGTGGGTGAACGAAAGGGTGTGGATTGTTGAACAGGTCGGACGGTTGCAAATGGTTGACCGTCGGACGGTGACGGTAATGGTCGAGGGTTGGTGGTCGGTGGTCTGTGAACAGGTGTGGGTCTCTAAAACGGGGTGGGGTGTGGGCTTTGAAATGGGGTAGAGTGTTGTTGAGAGTGGTGTGGGTAAACAGTGACTTTGTTTTTAGGGAAAAAATTATTTTAGTCTTTAACTTTTTGGAAATGATCAAATTTAGGGGTAGAATGGTCTTTTTATTTGTTTTAATTGAGTATAAGGTTAAATTAGTCTTTTAACATTTTTTGTTAGGTTTGACTGCTAGTTGACCAATGAGAGGGACTAATTTGACACTTTTCTGAAAAGTTAAGGTTCATTTTGTCCTTTGAAAAAACATAGTTAAAAATTTGATCCTTTCCCAAAAGTTAGGGACTAAAATGATTTTTATTTTAATTGAATGTAAGGTTAAATTAGTCTTTTAACATTTTCTGTTAGGTTTGACCGTTAGTTGACCAATGAGAGGGACTAATTTGACACTTTTCTAAAAAGTTAAGGTTCATTTTGGCTTTTTAAGAAACATAGTTAAAAATTTGATCTTTTCCCAAAAGTTAGGGACTAAAATGATTTTTCCCCTTTTTTTTTTTTAATAGTGGGTAAAAACAAAATTCACTCACTTAGAATAGATATTTATGGTAATTTCCATATATATATATATATATTACTTCATTTATTAACTGTATATATAGTTAATAAATGAAGTAATGAGCTGTAACTCAAATAATTTAATAAAGTATAAAGGCATACACAAAACAACTCTCATCATTTTTATGAAAGAGACAAATATATATAAATATAAATATATATATATATATATTATAGGAGTGAGTAAACAAACTTGTCTAAGAAATTAGATTACCACGGTAGTATGAAAAAAATAAAGAACGACGGTGCCACCTTACCTTAATGGAAGTGCTTTAAAGCAAATAAGATAATAGCTTTTTTTTTTTTGGGGAAAAATCATTTTAGTCCCTAACTTTTGGGAAAGGATCAAATTTTTAACTATGTTTCTTAAAAAGCCAAAATGAACCTTAACTTTTTAGAAAAGTGTCAAATTAGTCCCTCTCGTTGGTCAACTAACGGTCAAACCTAACAGAAAATGTTAAAAGACTAATTTAACCTTACATTCAATTAAAATAAAAATCATTTTAGTCCCTAACTTTTGGGAAAGGATCAAATTTTTAACTATGTTTTTTCAAAGGACAAAATGAACCTTAACTTTTCAGAAAAGTGTCAAATTAGTCCCTCTCATTGGTCAACTAACAGTCAAACCTAACAAAAAATGTTAAAAGACTAATTTAACCTTATACTCAATTAAAACAAATAAAAAGACCATTCTACCCCTAAATTTGATCATTTCCAAAAAGTTAAAGACTAAAATAATTTTTTCCCTAAAAACAAAGTCACTGTTTACCCACACCACTCTCAACAACACTCTACCCCATTTCAAAGCCCACACCCCACCCCGTTTTAGAGACCCACACCTGTTCACAGACCACCGACCACCAACCCTCGACCATTACCGTCACTGTCCGACGGTCAACCATTTGCAACCGTCCGACCTGTTCAACAATCCACACCCTTTCGTTCACCCACTATCAACCTGAACCCGTTCCGCCGTTGTCAACTCGCACCCCGTTCGCCCAGTATCAACCTATACGCCGGACACCGTTCGATCAACTTCTTGAGTGGCGGTGATTGTCTTCATCAACTCAAGTGAGTCCATTAGGGTTTTTAGATCATAAATTTTGGTTTGTTGGGTTTTTTTCTTTTAATTTTTTTGTGAGTTTTGCTAAGAAATTCTGATGCATTTTGAATATGTATCAAGACTCTCAGACCAAGTTGAGCACGCACAAAAATTGTCCAAGGGTAAAAATGTAATTTTATGGAAATTATATAAAAGCTTATTAAGGTTATTTTGGTAATTATATATTACTGTAATATTTAACTTTAGTTGGGGGTATAATGGTCTTTTTATTTGTTTTAATTGAGTCTAAGGTTAAATTAATCTTTTAACATTTTCTATTAAGTTTGACTGTTAATTGACAGATGAGAGGGACTAATTTGACACTTTTCTGAAAAGTTAAGGTTCATTTTGTTATTTTAAAAAACATAGTTAAAAATTTGATCCTTTCCCAAAAGTTAGGGACTAAAATGATTTTTTCCCTTGAGTGTAAGGTTAAATTAGTCTTTTAACATTTTCTGTTAGGTTTGACCGTTAGTTGACCAATGAGAGTGACTAATTTGACACTTTTATGAAAAGTTAAGGTTCATTTTGTCCTTTTAAAAAACATAGTTAAAAATTTGATCCTTTCCCAAAAGTTAGGGACTAAAATGATTTTTCCCCTTTTTTTTTTTTTGTCAAAAGAAAAGCTAGATTTTCTTCCTTTTGTCTCGGTAAAGCCAGATTAGGGTTTTATCTGCAAAAGATAAAGGTTGAAAATCAGTGCCAAAGCCACGCCCTGGAGGAACCTTCACCGTGATTTACGCTGCTAATATACAAAGCTGGAGGAGTCTACGCTTATTGGGCCCGTGCACTAAATCTCTGACCAATCAGTTCACTTGCATCCTTAGCTTAACACTTTCCATTAGTCTCAATGATCATGCGGTATGTTATTATTATTATTTGTAAATAATAATAATAATCATTCAGTAATATGTGATCTAACTATTATGTTAACATTGTTTAACAAAAAAAAAAAAAAACCCTGTTATGTAAACCTAAATAAACTTATAGCTTAATTCGTGTAATAGTTTTCTTAAAATTTACTATCAGCCATTTTTCTTTTCTTTTTTCTTTTTTTTTTTTCCTGAAATTCTGTCACATTTTTTTCACATGCATTACTTCTTTATATATATATATATATATATATGTTCTAAATCACCCTTATATTTTTCTCATATAATATTTAAAATAAGGCTTGGATACATGACTATATATCAATTATTAATGGCAGTCATATATACGTATATGCCACTTCTCCACTGCCGTACAGAATTGGCATTCTCTTTCTTGAAACTCAAGAAAATACCTGCAGATTCAACTGCGTAGAACCTTGCAAGAACTGTACAAAGGTCTCTTCTTTTTTATTTTTCTCTTTATATATTAATCTATTTTATTTTTAAAAAATACCATATTAGAGCACAGTAACTAATTTGATTGTAGTGTGTGTGTATATATATATATATATATATATGGATTTAACTATGCAGAAGTTGAATATATAATTACTAATTATAAAAGCAATGGTTATTCTTTATTTATTCTTTATTTTTTTCAACTCTTGATTTGTAGACATCTATGGAGTGCAATTTTTTATTTTATTTTATTTTTATGCCAAATACAAACCCATGAATCAACCTAGACTAGGCATGATTTGACTCTGAGACATAGTCTGCGAAACAGCTTCCATATTAGAGAGAGCACCCCACACATGGGTGGGGAGATGACCTACACAAGGTTGGGAGAAAACTCACACAATTAAGATGGAGGGCTGTTTATTTGGGGTGTACACTACAAGAAAACAGCTTATCCATACCGGGCATTACCCGGTATGGATGAGTATCAATACCGGGCATTCTATCCGGTATGGATGTCGCCGGTATAAATACTGAAAGTATCCATACTGGACACCGCCCGACATGGATAATAATTATCCATGCCGGGCAGACACCCAGTATAAAAAATATATATCCATACCAGACACCGTGCCCGGTATGGATATTACATATCCATACCGGTTAGGGGTGCCCGGTATGGATAATCTGTTTGTCCAGTTTGATATCCATACCGGGTATGGATAATCTGTTTGTCCAGTTTGATATCCATACCGGGCATGTGCTCGGTATGGATAATAATTATCCATACCAGGCCTATGCTCGACATGGAAAAGTTTTTAATTTTATTTATTTTTAGGTTAAAATATATATAATTTAACATTGAAATTAAAATTACATATCCCAAAAACCCTTAAACCAAATTTCAACATACATTTAAAATGTATATATATATATATATATATATTACTTAAAGTTAACTTACATAATTTATGATTACTATATATGATAATAATATAATCCTAACATACAATATATTTTATTGGCCAAGCAATAAATGAACGTAATGCATGCTCTAAAGTTTGTAGCTCGTTGGTAGGTCACGGTAGCGGAATACTAACTATTACTTTCTTCACAGAAACTCGTCAATAATCTGAATCAAGCTCTTCGTGATGAACTGTATCATAAGGGTCCTTGGAATCAATTTCTGCTTCCGCCACCACTGTTCCTATACCCAACCAGTCTAATAATTTGCAATGGTTTCCACTCGATCCACAAGCTTGACTTATAGAACCTCTCGATATGGACTACATTTGCATAAAAATTTAAATAATTACGCCTATAAAAAAATATTATGGAAATACATTTATATATGAAATTAAGTTGGAATAATAAATAATAGAAATTTAATGAATATTTACCTTTGTTGAAGGTTCAGTACATGCAACACTCTTACTACATCCCATTGAATTTGAGCCACTTGAATATTGTGTCTACGAAAAAATCCAATAGTATGGTTGTGAGGGAACATAAATAAAGGGGAAAACAATATTAAATACCCAAATTTGACAACTTATAAATAACAAACTCAATATATTAAACAATATATATATAAACTCAATCAATTTTATAAAAATTTTGACAGTCTCTCCCCTGTTTTTTAAACTTACCAAAAATTTAATTTTCCTGCAAATTAAAATACTTTCACAATCGATCCAACCAAAACGACATCTCTCCATAAATAAATACGCAGATATGACAACATATAAGTAACAAACTCAATATATAAAACAATGTATATAAACACTCAATCAATTTTACAAAAATTTTGACAGAATATCCCATGTTTTTACGAAATTACCAAAAATTTAATTTCCCTGCAAATTAAAATACTTTCACAATTGATCCAACCAAAACAACGCCTCTCCGTAAATAAATACGCAAACAATATATATATATATATATATACACACAAACACACATATAGCAAAAAATAACAAAATATACTTACACACACTTGTGAAAAAACATGGATACGGAAAAAAAAATATATTAAAGACCAAAAAAGAAGAAGTAAACAAATTTTAAATGGGTACGTGTTATTTAGCAGTTGTACGGGAGGCATACATGCTTGTATTTGAGTTTGATCTACGTTCGACAAATGAGTCATAAGCAAATTTGTCAAATTAGTAATTGTTTGCTTTAGAGTTGCCATCTTAGAATCAACATGCTGTTGGTAATGTGCAAAGTTTTGTCTACCAACCACAGATCCATACACAGTAGATGGTGTTACACCATGACCCATTCCTCGAACTCGACCTCGATGCTCCGGACCTAAAACTTGAGTGATAGCATCATCTCCAAGTGAAGATTGGAATTCTTGATGTAATGTCTCAATTTGCTCCTATATATGATGTCATATGACATTATATTAAAAAAACTATATACAAGTAATATAATTAACATAATAATTGAATAAATTAACATAACATACAATTTTTTCAGCAACGTCTTTATTCACTGCCCTCCCATCTTTGTGCATGTGACTGGCTATCCATGTTTCAACTCTATCGACTTCAGGATGTTTATTTTCAGTCACTTTTTTGGATTTCTAATATTCATATATACAAACAAACAAATACACATATTTTTCAATTTTTATTTCTAAAGTTGTTAGAGAATAACACATTTATGAAATCATTTGTATTTTTTGAGCTTAAGAAATAATAAAAAAGAATTAAACAATAATTTATTTAATTCTTACCAAATCTTCTCGTAGACGTGCCATCCCTTTACGACTTGTTGTATGTGGAGTAAGATTTTTTTTTGACAACTTAGAAAAATGGTTACTAGTAGCCTAAAAAATTGTAAATTCAGTTAGAATCCATTACAGATTTACATGGCAGCTTAAAAATATATGAATGTATAATTACCTCAAATTCTGAAGACAATCGATGATTCAGAAATACAATTCAATCATGTTCACTAACGTTTGGTGGTTTTAGCATTTCGTATCTTCTTTGTGCATCGGGACCTGGAGGAATGTCTCTAATTTGTTTTGTTATCTTGGCTTTATAGTGTCTCCAACACTCATTCATTGCTTTTAATGTCTGAACTTTCATTGAATCATCAACACCAAATCGTAACTGCAATTGTAAGTTACGATTCAATAAATATCCAACATTAATATTTTAAATAAATGAAACCAACAACGCAATACAAACATACCTTTACATTTTCCCACATTGTATCTTTTAATGGTTGTGGTATTTTATCCCAACTAAGATAGGTTATGGGTATCATTTGAGCTGCAAGTGCTCCATAACTTGAACTATAGATCACTAAATTTTGTCCAATTGGCTGTCCAACTTCATTAATTTGTATCCCTGTAGCTTACACCTTAGCCATTTTTTCATAATCCAAACGGTTTGGACCTCGTCCTTTTCTTTTCTTTTCTCCACTGGAGCCATATGAAAACTTACCTATCGATGTTCCTTCCGTCGACATCTGAAATATTATAGAAATATCATATATATTAGTAGCCAACACATAAATAATAAATTCAATAGATACAACAATATATATAAAGTCAAGCTAGTTTATGAAAATTTTGACTAAGTTTCTTCTGTTTTCTGAACTTACCACAACTTCAGTTCACCTGCAATTGAAATACAACATAATTTCACAACAGATCCAACCACTTTAGAGACTTTGTCTCTTTACAAACACATACACAAACAATACATATACACACACATTAGATGTTAAATGTTTACAACCAATTAAAACATCGATACATATGTGATATATAATAACACATCATAACAAAAATAATATATATGTGATATATAATAAAATCCATAACATACAAAATCATTGATTGAAACATTGAAAAACACAAAATCGTAAAGGTCGTACCTTATTGACAAATAAAACAGCGAAAGAGGAGTATATTGGCCAAGACGATGGTGCCGGATAGTGGAAGAGTAGTAGATCAAACTTACACACGATGACACTGGACGGCGACAATGCTCGGTAGTGGCTGCAATAGAAAAGTATAAGTGTCAAAATGAAAAGAAAAGGAAGAAATAATGAAATGTGGAGGGTGGACTGATTCGGCGCCGGCGTCGGAACCAGTCCGACCGGCGGTCGTGGCCCGAATCACTCTGGCCAGTCACGCGGACCAAACAACAAGAAGCAGAAGAGAAGAAGAAGAAGAAGAAAAGGAGAAGAAGAAGAAGAAGAAGAAGAAAAAGAGAAGGAGAAGAAGATCGAAGAAAAAGAAATGGGAGATCGCCGCGTCGGTGGTCGGAACCAATCCAATCAGCCATCGCGCTGTCGGACTTGTTCCGGCCTGTCCCACAACGATCAGAAAAAGAAGAAGAAGAAGAAGAAGAAGAAGAAGAAGAAGAAAGGGAGAAGAAGAAGAGAGAAGAAGAAGAGAAGAAGAACAAGAGGAGAGGGAAGACTCACTCTCACTAGATAAGTGGATGGCGGCGAATAACGAGGTGAACGGCGAGCTCCCGAAGCGGTGATCGGTCGGCGATGGGCGAGAGGGGTCGGTGGTAGCTAGGGTTGGGAGAGAGGAGATGTGCGAGAAAGAGAAAAAGAGAGAAAAGAAAATGAAAATGGGAGAGAGGGAAAGCTGGGTGTTTAAAAAACACCCAGCTTTTCCATACCGGGCACACCACCCAGTATGGAAAATATTGTACACCGAGCGGGTCGCCCGCCCGGTATGAAAATCTGGTTATCCTTACCGGGTGGGTTATGCCTGGTAAGGATAATCCAAATTCCTTATCGGGCGGGCCGCGCCGGGTAAGGAATGATGGTTATCCAAACCAGGCGATACCCGCCCGATAAGGATAACGGAATATCCATACCGGGCGGGTGACCCGCTCGGTAAGGATAAAAAGTACTAAAATAAAAAAATTTTCAAAAATATTATCCATACCGAGCGGGTCTCGCCCGGTATGGACAATTACATTATCATTACCGGGCGGGTCACGCCCGGTATTCATAATTACGTTATCATTACCGAGTGGGTTACCCGCCCGGTAAGGATAAAAAGTACTAAAATAAAAAAATTTTCAAAAATATTATCCATACCAGGCGGGTCTCGCCCGGTATGGACAATTACATTATCATTACCGGGCGGGTCACGCCCGGTATTCATAATTACGTTATCATTACTGGGCCGATCCCACCCGGTAATGATAATGTAATTATCCATACCGGGCGAGTCTCGCCCGGTATGGATAACTATTATCCTTACTGGGCAGGATCCGCCCGGTAAGGATAATCCGTTTTCAAATTTTTTTTATATAAAATATTAGTATCCATACCGGGTCGGGCCTTCAATGCCCGGTATGGATACCCCCAGCATAATTAGGTTGTTTTGTTGTAGTGGTAGAACCCGTGCTTCATTGCAGAGGGGGGGGGGGGGGGGGGGGGGGGGGGAGGGGGGCGAGGGGGCGGGGCGCACGGGGACACGAAGCGTTTTATCAACGAAGCTGAGGCCCAGCTACTATGGAGGGCAATTTAATGATTATCAATCAACTCTATATCTATAGCGATTTAGCATAATGACATGACACTATATTTATGAAAGGAAAAAATCTAACATCCCCTGAAATGGTAAATAATCTCAATTTACCTTAACTTTTCAACATATTAGTCAAAAAACCTAGGATGAATTCATCAAAATATTAACTTAACATTGCAAAATATTAACTTGATTATGCTACTCCTTACAAGTAAGAAAAGCCAGGATGAGTTCGCCCAATAAAATTTTCCTGATTTTTGTGTTGTTTGAAAACTGAATGGCAAATACTATGCATAGCCTTAAAAGAGCCAAAAGCCCAAAAATTAAACATATGACGAACACTATGACACCTTTATTCTCCATCAAAACTTGATCCTCTCAAACCTTATCAACTTTGAACTTACAAATCAAATCAACAGCAACCACCAGCATTAAAATCAAAAGCACCCAAGTCAAAGAAAAACAGAGGAAACGAAGAAACAAAAAGGCACACAACACTTATCAAGTACCTAACATTATATAATTGTCTCATTTTCCCTCTCTCTCTCTTTTTTTTTTTTTTTTTTTTTTTTTTTTTTTTTTTTCTGTCATCACTTCCATTTGTCAAAATATTTACACCCATATTTAGACCTATATTGAGCCCAAGATGTCTCGCTCCCAACTAGATTTGATATATTGCATCTAATCTTATAAATTTGTGTTCATTGTATTGATCTTTAAAAATCTTTGTTAACTATGACATTAACAAAATTAACATTCACTATGAAAATGTGCACCACTTTAGTTATGTTTTCTTAAAGTAAATCAAAAAATCATCAAAAAATACTAACACAAATTTCCTCAAATAGGGCCTAAAAATAGTATTCATAACATCTTGAAAAGTAAAAGATGCATTACACAAACCAAAAGGTATTACCAGGTATTCGTAGTCCCCCGAATGCGTTTGAAAAACTATCTTGTGCACATCTTCTTCTTTCATACAAATATGATGATAACCAACCGACAATTCCAGTACCGTAAAAATACTAGCCCCATGCAACTTGTCTAACATCTCATCTACTATCGGAATTGGAAATCTATCCTTTACTGTAACTTCATTCAAAGCCCTATAATATGTGTCGAATCTCCAAGTCCCATCTTTCTTCCTTACCAACGAAACTGGAGATGAAAATGAACTTGTGCTAGACTTAATCAATCCATTATTCAACATCTCTTCCACCTTTCTCTCAATCTCCCCTTTTTGAAAATGAGCATACTGATATAGAGGAACATTTACCGGTTTAGATTTATCTTTCAAGGCAATGTGATGATCAAAATGCCAAGATAGTGGTAAACTCATAGACACCTTAAGAACACACTCGTGCATTTCCACCACCTTACGAACTGACTTAGGTAGCTTTAGTAAATCTTCCTGCAACTTTTCATAATTCTTTATTCCTTTGGCTCCAATTTTATCACTCCCTAAACTTACAATCGCAAAACATTGTGCACCTCCTTTACATAACTTTTTCCTCATCTAAACTTCACACAGTTTAATCTCTTTGGTTGACAAAGCTATCTAGAAGCATTTCTTACCTCCCAGTTTAAACTCCCTGGTCATATTTTCAAAATTAGTGACCACCTTGCCAATCCTTTTCAACCAAGCATTCCCTAAAACTAACTTTAATCCAACTAGTGATAAGACATGCAAATCAATAATGATCCTCACCCCTTGCTTATTCATCTTCACATCATGAACCATTACCTCGCACTTAAGCTTTTCACCATTAGCCACTCTCACATCAAATGGTTCTACCGTAACTCCTCTTAACCAAACCTTGTTAATAGTGTTGGCGTTAACAAAATTATGTGAAGATCCTGAATCTACGAACATGGATACCTCAAACTTCCCTATCCATGTCATAAGTCTCAAAATAGCAGGTCTCGATGCTCCTAATATAGCATTGAAAACGTCTATTTGCTGTAGACTACCTAATTTTTGCCCAAGTAGGGATTAATTGATGTTATGACTTAATGTGTTATGTTGTAACTTGAATTATATGTCATAACATGTAAACTACGTGTTGTAATAAATATAATTCGAAAATAAAATAATAGCAAAGAAAAATCAACACAAGAACATTTTTAACACGGTTTGGTGTTAAACTACATCCACGATGCCTTGCCCAGAGAGATCAACTATTAATGAACATATAGGTACAATCTACTTGTCTTATCCAACCTAAGATTCTCTCTTAGAATTGACACAAGATGAAGTACACATCCGTTGGCGTTGTTTCAGCAAGTTCCCTTTGCTTTAATAGGTGACAGCAGTATGAAATCCCTTCAACCTGTGAGTCTGCCTCCTCTTTCTGTAGCCAAATGACTTGTTATCCCAACAAGCATTTACTCTAGACTCTCCAACCTCACAAGCCTAAGTCTAGCACACAAACTTAAAGAACAAATCTCTCTAAGTGTTACCATGAATATCACTTAATCTTTCAATGAATATGTACTCATGAAAATCTCATAAAAGAACTACCTAGAGTCAAGAACCTCAAGTCTCCTAGACATGCAATTTCTAAAATGTTTTCAATCACATTCTTCACTCGAACTTCATGCACATAAACTACAAGCACCTTCACGGTTTTTGCAACCATATTGTGCAGCTTGCACTCATAAAAAATTCCTATAGCAGCCTTTCATTCTCTATCCTTATATAGCCATATCACCGTACCTTGTTTGTCAAGAAAATAACCTAAAAGTTGTTTCTAGAAAGTGAATGACAGAGAAAGAAATCTGCATTAATGAGAATCAAATCTAAGAAGAAAACTTCCCTATTTTGTCTCCATTGACCAAATCTTTGATTCCCATTAATCTTGCATGTCTATTCCTGGAAATATAGGAAATAAATAAAGTTTTCTGCTAGATAAAAGATTAGTTGACAGATAAAATACTTTTCAAAACCATAGAAAGATATTTTCCAATTTACTCAAGTCAACAGAAAAGAAATTTCCTTATACAAAAATATTTCATTCGATACAAACCTATAAGGAAATTATACACTTTATTCATGACAATAAAAATATTGAATAATCATATAATCACTCAATATATCAAACAAACATCATTAGACGAGAATAAAGTATTTTTGAATTCATTCAGAAACTTACACTAGAGCCTGTACTGTGAACTGTCAAGAAAAATTCATTATAACATCTAAACTGATGTCGCCACATTGACCTGCATGTTATAACTTAGACAACAATCAACACAGAATGTAAACACATTGCAGTCCACATAAACACATGCTATCCATAAGTTTTACTACACATAAAAAATCAAATATCATAGTCACTCAATGCACCTCAATGCCATAGATGCCAACTACATAAGAACTTAATGTCATAAGCTCAACTCAACTTGCCATAAGATGCCAATTACTAAGTGTACCACACACATGTGTACTAACAAACATTAAGTGACAACTCAACCTTGTCATCCCTTTCTCCTTGATTAGCAACTCGGAGTTCACCATTATCACTAGTCTTCTCCTCATCACTAACATCATCATCCTCGCAGTCACTCGATTCCGCTAACACCAATACTTGACCAAACTTACTACAATGGTCCTTGCCCCATTTTCCTCCACACCTAAAACAAAAGCCCTTCTTTATTCATTCTTGCACTTCCTCTTGTGAAAGTTTCCTAACTTCCTTTAAACCCCCTTCAACAACTTCCATTCCTTTCCAAGGAGCTTTGCTTTGAGAATTCTTAGGAAATCAACTCCCATCAGTTTCCTTGGATGGCCTCTTCTTAGAATAATACTATTAGATAAAATTTCTACCATTCTCATAGCTTTAGGCAACCTCTATGGTTGCTTCAACTTAAGCTCCCTAGATAACCATGGTTTCAAACCTTTGATGAATATGCCAAGCAACATCTCTTCAGATCATCCTCACACCATAGTCTGCAATCAATAAAACTTTTCAATGTAGTCTTACACCTTACCCTCTTGCCTGAGTTTAGCCAGCTATCCATGGTGATTGACAACTAGAAATGGTCCGCATTGATTCAAAAACTCTCGCTCAAACGTCGTCCATTCCATACGCCTACCATCATCATCATATTGAACTTTAATCTAACGCCACCAGGTATTACTCCTAGCATCAAGGCACATATAAGCCGTCAAAACCCTATCTTCTCTTGTAACATCATAGACCTTGAAATATTGCTACACTTTATTCAACCACTCGTGCGGATCTCCTTCGTCAAAGTAAGGAAAGTCAACCTTTGGCTTCCTTGGTCCTCAATGATGATGCCTAACTCTTCTCCCTGCATCCTCAAATTCGGATTCATCACCCTAACAATTTCTATGCCTTTTGACCCTAGGTAGTCGATCACGCTAAAATATACCATGATACGATATTCATTTTCCTAACTTTGTAATGAATTCTTGAGTCGATTATGTTAATTATTTAATATTTTATTTGGTTTTGAGTAATTATTGAGTCATGAGTGAAGAGAATCAAATGAGATAAATATTGAATTGTTTCAAAGGCAAATAAACCATGGGCTGAGTTCATTTAAAGAAACTATGTCACCACCATGGATTTTTGTCTTTAATTATTAATTTCCATGAAATTGCATGTTGTTGTTTTAAATCATTTGTAATGGATCATGTAGCTATCTTGAATTGAAGACAAAGTGAAGCCGTGAGCTTTGAACAAGCCAAGCTGCAAGTCAATGCAAAAAGTCAATCTCATGCCATGTGTTCACAAAGCCATGAAAGTTAACAAGAGACGTGCCATGCAAGTTCACAACAAGACAAAATTCATATGAAAAACAAAAGCAATTCTCGAAGAAGTGCGTGCAAGTCATAAAGCCACGTATCTACGAAGCACGGAAACTTGTCTGGCCCTTAAACAATTACAAGCAGAACATCCAGCCCTTGCACGTGCATCCGAGGCCAGCACCAGACCAGTCGCGATTCGAAAGCGGTTCATCCGTGATTCTGGAGAAAATTTTTCGCAATCTTGCAACGATTTGTGGAGAGATCTTTGGCATGAGTTGAGACCCTATTTGGCACCTTATAAAAGCATGTATTCAGTCACATAATATATAGCCTGGAGCTGCACCACACGCAACCAAAAAGAGTGAATTCTGCACAGGGTTGAGGGGCTGTTTGAGCGTCATTCTACAACTTTAAGCAGTCCCTCAACCACAAGTTCAGCAGCTTTGTGAGCCATTGCGTAGAAATATACACAGCCTTTGTTGGGACGTGATCTGCTGCAGAAGTTTGGGGACCGGTGACAATCCTTGACCCACAGTTCTACACAGCCTTAAAGAGGAGAATTCAGAGCTGCAACTCAGATCATCATCAACCTCTGGAGATTCAAAACAATTACAGCAGCATCACCTGCAGATCTAGGTGCAAAACACGGCAAAAGTGGAGTGAATGAGCCATGTCCGATTCTTGATGACAGAAAGGATCACGCCAAGCACTGAGATTTTCCTTACCCTTATTTGATTTTAATTGTATTTTATGATGTTGTTGGATATCTGTTTGGGTGTTTTGATGTGTATATTTTTTATGATGAGTTAGATCTTAGATCTAGGGTTACGATGTAACCCGAAATCCATGAACTCACCTGTATAATATAAATTTTAATTTAATTCTCATATTTAATTTGTGTTCCATTCTATTTTATTCTTAATGCTTCTAAATTAATTGACCACTAATTTAGATGATTTGATAACCATGAATGCGTTTGACAGTATTCACCTGTTTAAATCTGAAATAGGATGACATGAATTACATAGGATAAACATATACCTATATGGTTTGTGTGGTCATTAATAAGTCATTGAATGCTTAATGTGCTTAGATTGATTAATAGTCATAGACATATAGTCGGTTAATTAATTTAGATAAGTCTGCTCGATCGTTCGAAAGAGGCTTGCAGATAATATAGTGCTTGATCAATCACATGATGAGAATGTATTAACTATGATAGAAATATAGGATGAGTGAAGGGATAGGGTGAAGTTGTAACTCTAGAGTCTAGCCTCCACTGGCCATGATTTAGTTTATAATTTGTTTTCATTATTTTATTTTATTTTTATTTTCATTTAATTTTTACAATTAATTCTTTTGCTAGTTTGGATATGATATAGTCTTGATTGGATTGGTAATTTACATAAGTAATATGGACAATCCTTATGGAAACGATATTATACTCTTTATTGTATTACTTGTGGACCGTGTATACTTACACGTATTTCTAGTGTATATTTTATTCACTAAAAATTTGTCATCAAGTTTTTGGTACCGTTGCTGGGGATTGTTGAAAGTTGTGTTGATATTAATGCCAGTCAATACTTCCTTACTTCAAACAATTTTTCTTTTTTCTTTTTTTTTTTTTTTATTTTTGTTTTTATTTTCTTTTATTTTTCAGGAAATGGTCTATAGGAATTACAAGCAGTGTAATGCTAATGGGATGAACACATTTCAAAGTCCACTCAGAAGATGCAACAATTGGAGTGACAACAAATGAAGTGATAGTTGTTGGGGCAATCAACCATCAGACCATTATATGTCTAATTTCAATAAGTAGTACTATCATCCTAATTTGAACTTCTACAAACTAGAGTGAAGTGGTCAAACGAGTTTCACACGGAGTGAAGAGCATGAACAACCCTTATATATGTGGCCATCATATCCACTTGATTTTCAAAACCAATTTCTGCAACCTTATAATCCTCTAGATTTTCAAAGCTGTTATCAGTAATTCAACATTTCTTCTCAAGAAGAGAAACCATCTACAATGGAAAGGATGGACATTTTACTTCGAGAACAATAGGCTATGCTGCAAGAACAACAGACTTCAAGGCAATGCTAGTAAACTATACAAGTTCAAATAGATCAATTCTTTAGCGCATGTCATAGTAGCTAATGAGAAACACATCCTAAGTAGGAAGAAGAGAAGCTTATACAGCTTATGAAATGAAATAATTTGTCTATAGAAAGGATAGACAGTTTATTACAAAAACAAGAGGTTGTGATTCAAAACTTATTGGTTCGGGTGGATCGGTTGATTAGTGCACTTAATAGTAGTCAACATGAAACACTCCTTAATGAGTTAGAAAACAATCCTGAAAAGGATGAGGAAGAATAATGTTTGGAGACCTTCTAGAGCAATGGTGAAGAGTTAAACATGAGCAACTTGAGTGATGAAGAGCTTACTTTAGCAATTAAATCTCTAATTGACAATAAAAGGGTCACAAGTGAATAGGAAGATGATATTGAGAAGACCCCAAGTCAAAAAAAAGAACTTGATGAGATATCTCAAGTTGAAATTACACCATATATCTTACCGCAATCCATATTCAAGAGATTAGGTTTGAGGGTGTTCGCGCCTACAGATATTACTATACAATTGGTGGATAGGACTTTTAATCAAGCAAGGGAATTCATCAAGGATGAATTGGATAAGCAATATGGTGAAATCACAATAAGGGTTCTTGATATAGAGGTGACTCATTAGGAACTCAGGCCTAACAAAATGCCACAAATAGAGGGGGATTGTGTTATGGTTGACATGGAGAACAACAAGGTATAAGTTAAATGGATAGAAGAACTATCATCAAATCCCTATGAGTTCTTTAAAGGAAAGAAAGACTTCTGATTTCACCCATATGAAAGAGGAAGACAATTCAGGAAGAGACTTAGAGGTGGAATGGGCAGGAGCTTTTGGAAATTCATCTTATATCATGTCAACAAGGGCGCATCTACATTGTTCGGGATAAAATCTCATGGAGCAAATGCAAGCATAGAGGGAAAAGGTCATTCCTCTACAGAAAGACTTAGCCGTGGAAACCGGGTTGAGAAAGTCATGGAAGAAGTCAAGCTGAAGACTTTAAATCCAGTGCTGCTTGGGAGGCAACCCAAGAGTTTTTAAATTTCTTTTTGTTTAGCGTTTTTTCTTATTTTATTTTTTTTTTAATTTTCTTTGAGTCTTTAATTTTTAATTTTTCTGTTTATTGTTGTTTTGTAGGGTTACCCGAAAGAAAAGAAAGTAACGTAATTTCAAGATCATCAATTCACCAAACCTAAGAGTGCTAGAGGAGTTTTTAAACTTCAATTCTATTGTGCTTTACATTGATAATATTACAGAAATTAGGTTTGAGGATACACTTGCTTTATTTTGTTCTAGGTTGTTAATTTTTGCATTTGTTTTAGAAGTAGTTTAGTTTTTTGCCCAAATTATGGCATATCTGAATTTGAGGATTAGGCGTTTGATTGATGACGATGAGCATGCGAATTTCAATGAGTGGATTTTGTTTGAAAGCTTTGAAGATTTATGCTTTCTCACATATGCACATTCATTTCCACATTCTTGACATTATAGTGGATTGGATGCTTGTTTAAGTAGTCTAAGATCTATAGTGGAGATTTCCTATGTGAATGATTTGAGCTATTAGTGTTTATTTCTAAGAGAAATTTTTCTTTGTACTCTTAAACACTATTCAAATATTCTTCAATTATATAGATTGATCTTTATAGGTTATGTTTGGAAGGAAATAACATGTTTTGCATTCATAAACCATTTGCTTTTAATGAAAGGTTTGATGACTTTCTAAGAAGTGATAATAGGCTCTGTGTACTTAAACCAAAAGAAGGCCAAAACACTTTTTCCTAGCCGTATATGTGTGCGCCAATGGCCGATTTGAAGCCAAACACATAAAAAGCCTAAATGTTTTTTTTTTCTTAACCAACATAAATTCATGTCTCAGCTCGAAATAATTTAGCCTTATCCTTTTGAGCTTGGATTCACAATTGAGATGTAAGATTTAGGCAAAAGAAGGTAGGGGCGAAAAAATGTAAATATTTGATGAAAATTAAAGTGGTGGTGAATGAGAAATACTTTATGCATGCTTGTAGTAGATATGAAATAAACAAAAAAAAAAAAAATTGAATGTGCAAGCACAGGAATGAATGAAGGAAAAAATGTAGAAAGAAAGTGCAAAAGCAAAGATCGAGATTAAAAAGTAAAATAGTTGGAAAAGAAGTCAAAGGAAGAAGAAGCTTAGAAGGGTGAACTCATTGCAAGAGTTTGGTGCCTAATTAATTAAATTTTTTAAAACTCAATCTGTGATCCTAAGTTCATTTACAAACAACTTTTATCATTTCTTTCTTTTAAGCCATTCACCTTTTGGCCCCGTTCTAACCATTTAAAAAAACCTAATTGATCTCTTGAGAACTTGAACTATTTTGTTAAGGTAAATAATGTTTGATATGTTATTGATATCTGATTCCTTCCATGAGGTCATTTGAATGCATATGAGCGTCTTTCTACTATTTAATCACATACGTTGTAAAAAATTGGAGATTTTATTGTACATAACTTCCACCTCCTATGTGTTGTTGTTAAGCCTAGGTTCTGAGTGAACTTAGAGAGAGATAATTTGTAAGGCTTAGAATTGAAGCGAACTAAATCCTGACACTTGAATGTGTATATCTTGAAGCTGTCGACCGCGAAGCCTCTTACCGATTCCTCGTAATTCATCACCCAAATTCTCATTCTCAGACATATGAATCCCCCATTCTTTATGCCGCCCAATAGCCCTAGGTGGTTCCCTCTCATCCATCTATCTCTTAACATCTTTAACACTGCATTTACCATGACCCCCTCGACGATTATGCCTTATTCGATTGAAATATGAGCCGATCTCTTCACGCTCTCTAGTCGCGGAATCTTCTCCATGTCATGAAACATGTGACCGCAGCACCTCAACATGAGTTCATAATCCCTCTTCTTGAATTCGAAGTTCCTTTAACTGAATTCAAGGTTCCCCTTGTTAAATTCGAGGTTCCTCTTGTTGAGTTCATCCTTGGTAACTGTTCTCCTTTAGTTCCTTCGTAATGGTGGCTCTCCAAATTTCTTCAACAACACTTAACAATTGCACCATTAAAGTAGATAAATCATTAGACAAATCATTCACTGACTTTGACAATTTCGATTGGCCCTCTTCCAATGCCTCTAATCTTTGTCGATTGGTTTGTGGCGCATTCATCGCCGAATTGGATGTCTCACCAAGTTCCATCACATAACTACCTGATATTAGAATAGTGCACTAGTTTGTGAATAGTACACTAGATAAGTTACCAAGAAAGAGAAGTCGATCACAATTGATACAATTAAATATCAAATCTTTACTAGGCAGAACTTTTCTAGACATGCACTTTCACACCACCACACTTATTTCCAGTAACCAAGTACTCTCAATGGAAGCATCAAATTGTTGAGGACCTAAATTTAAATTCAACAACAAGTCTAAATCTAGAATTAAATAACAGAATTCCCTAATCCTAGTCCAAGCTAATCCCTAAGTGAATTTTAGGAAAAAGCCAAAATAATGTAGAAACAAATTACCATCATGACTTAAATTCTAGCCCAAGCGACCCTAAGCACGCCTATCCAGAATAGTCAAAAATAGACATAGCCAATTTGCTCCAAAACTTGAGAGCTTTTATTAATAATTCTCAACTACAATTGAATGATGAATTATGAAAATCTCTTGGCTATTTATAGCCATAATTTCCTAATTTTTCTAGGATTTATCTAATAGATAATTCTAATCCTATTTATCCAATACTATTAAAAGATAAAACTAATCCTAATTATGTAATTGATAAATGTAATATTATCTTAAGATAAAGTTAATCTAATTCCTATAACAAATAAAATATTTATCTCATGAAATAAATAGGATAACGAAAATCTAATCTAGCTTCCAGAACTTCTCCTTCGCAATCAGTTTTGCTGCATTGCACATTGGTAACCACACACTTCTTCTTTTCTTCCGGGTTGCCTGACAGAGATTCTCATCAATCTCCTTTTCCTGCATATTTTTCCAATGTTACCTCAACCAATATTAAAAACCTGCAATTTTCAATGACAATTCTATAGTTCTTCTACTTCTATTTAATATAAAAAATGAAAAACAATAGCCAATTCGATTAATTGTAACAAGTTACTAAACCATAAGGAAAAGTAAACATATTACATGTGAAACATCATATATACCTACCCTTACAATAATATCCCAGAATACCACAGTACCATAATCCTGAAAAAGCCTTTTATATATAAATCCAAAATTGAGGGAAGGAATCCATAAGGAGCCTAAAAACTTCAAAGATAGTAGTAAAAAATTTGAATAGAAGGATATGGTTATTTGGATTTCAAATACACCTTTGAATCTCATTTTTCTGACATTGGAATAACCACCCGTAATTTAAAAACAAAAAAAAAAATGATATTAATCGATGTAATGAAATTTTATATACACAAAAGTCAAAAACAACTTCCTCTTCTAGTGATTCCAAACCAGAATTTCAAACCAAATGCCCTAATCATATGATGTGGCTGACTTGGGCACCATCACCCGGTAAAAATTGTGGTGAATGTATGAATAATCATTAATTGAAATCCGTTGGCCACTTAATAATACTTGTAACCTGAAGAAGCAGACTGAGGTGGTGCAGGTGGCAACTGGGGTTAGATGTACGCCGACAACCTGAGTTTGAACCGGAACTGACGTTACAATTCTCAGCTGAATCACTGTAACGCCGACTGTGACCATTGGATTTAGAACTAGAGTAGTCATTATACGAATCATGGCTCACAGGTCCATTGGCAGCTGTATCAAATACAGATCTCCAGTCATCACCTGATGCGCCACTTGTTCTCGGGCTGCTTTCTGCAATTAGAGAAACCACGGATTAAAATTGATAATAAGTGTATAAATATATAATAATTCTGATCATCAACTATTTTTTATACTGGCATATCATTAATTTATCAAAAATCTAGCAAACGAAAAAAGCAAACAAAGAATCTCTAATTCAAATAAGAGATGCAAACCTTGAATTTGAATGGTGATAACCAATAACGATTTAATTTGTTGGCATTAAATTTTAATTTATTGAAAGCGCTAAATTCACCCTCTTTCATGAGCTACTTATCGGAGAGGTTGTTAATCATTTGGGAAGAAAATTTGTGATCTCCCTCCAATTATTTTTTTCTTTTTATTTTTTTTTCTTTAATAACTTTTAAAAAAATCTTGGGCCCAATTTATAATGGTAAACCTCGCAGTTTTGCTGCAGTTATGCAATAAGTCAGGGTATTTTTGTTTTGTGTCATTTGTCCCAGTACTTCTATAAATATTTGAGTAGGCATAAAGTCTCTTTCAAAGAAAAGAAACAAGAAGGAAGATAATATTATCAATTAGATATGAAAAAAATTCACTTTAATCTCTAACCTTTTACAAAATATTATTTTTTTATTCACTAATTCATTTTTAATTCTCATCATCTCTAACATTTTAAAAATTCATTAATTTAATCATTATGTCTGTTGATTGTTAATCAAACTTAACAGTTAGAAATGTATTTTGATATTTTAGTTTTATTAACAATTAGAAATTAATAAAGGAAAAAATTTTATATCTTTACCCATTCATCAAAATTATGATAAATGGTGGGGATTTAATTAAGAAAAAAATTAAATAAAATATAAATCAAAATATAAATTAAATTAAAAATATATAATAAAAAATTGAAAAAAATTAATGGGGATTATTTAATTAAAATATTTAAAAAGCAAAAAATAAAAAACTTAACTAAATAAAAATTTGACATATGTCTGAATCATAATTATTTAAGATTGATTAATTATTTATTTAAAAAATTTAAAGAAAAAAAGCTATATTAAATAAAAATTTTAAAAATTTAAAAAATAAATTTGGTGTAGATGGATCTCCACGGTTATCTAATCGAACTTCAACCAAATCAGCAGATGAATCCACTGGTTCACACGAAGTTGATGAACTTCAACAAGGTCGCGACGCGAGCATCACCCACCACCCTACTCAAGTTTATTATACGCACTGTAAAAATATGACGTTTTCCTCAGTTTCAGAGGAGAAGATACCCGCAACAAATTCACAAGCTATCTTCACAAAGCTTTGTCTGACCAACAGATACGAGCTTTCATTGACAGGGAGCTTGCGAGAGGAAAGGAAATCTCCCAATTTCTTGTCAGTGTCATTGAACAATCAAGAATTTCAGTTGTCGTGTTCTCTGAAAATTATGCTTCATCTAGATGGTGTCTTGAAGAGCTCGTAAAGATCATTGAATGCAAGAACATGTTTGGACAGATTGTGTTGCCAGTTTTCTATGAGGTGGATCCATCAGACGTGAGGAATCAAACTAGGACTTTTGCAGATGCATTTGCTAGGCATGAACAATGCTTTCAGCAGGGCTTAGACAGAGTGCAGACATGGAAGGATGCTCTCAAGCAAGCTGCCAATCTATCCGGGCTGAATTCACGAGACATTCGGTAAGTGTTCAGCTTTATAAAAAAATATATATATATATATATTTTTTTTTTTTTTTGCGGTGTCTAATTCAAGAGAGGTTTTTTTTTTAAAAAAAAAAAAAACGATGGTATTAAAATAAAAGTATTCTCTTTTACTCGATACATTTTTGTTACCATTTTCATTTCTATTATAATTGAAAAGAAGTAATTTGATTGATATAATCCATGGTTTCAACGTATGCACACATATTATTTCAAAAAATATATATATATATACACGCGTATAATAGGAAAAAATCTCAGTTATCACTATTAATAACCGGATTCATTTCAATTATATTCGGTATTATTTGAAATAAATCAAATTATCACAGTGGTAATTGGGTGTTCCGTACATAAGACGTTTGGGGTTAAGTACCTGTTAAGTTAATTATGTTTATATTTTAAATAAATATTCTGTTTTTATTGGAGCAAATATAGCATCTAGTATTGATAATATACCTACAATTAACTCTAAAATTAATATCAACTCTCATGGAATTAACTATTCATGATATCGTAGGATATATATCTTATTAGTGATCAAATTCAATTTCATTAAGCAATTTTAAAAAATTTTCCAATGGAAGAGCTAGCCTAATTCTTCGACAAGTTATTAGTAATACGTTGCTTAAAATGTATATGTTAATAAAACAATCAGTCTTTGTAATTTTCTGTAACTTATATTACTGGAATTGTTTTGCAAATTTGGTCAGGCCTGAGCATGTGCTCGTAGAGAACATTGTCAAATTCATGTTAAAGAAGCTAACTGGCATGCTGCCTAGTGAAAACAAGCATCTAATTGGAATAGATTTGAAGATAAAAGAAATTGAATCTTTGTTACATGTTGGGACACTTTCTATCAAACAAGTTAAGTTGGTGTTAGATGAAGCAACAGAACATATTCACACTGTAGGAATTTGGGGCATAGGTGGTGTAGGCAAGACAACTCTAGCTAAAGCTGTATTCAATAAAATTTCTCCTCTTTTTGAAAGTTCTTACTTTGTCTCAAATGTTAGGAAAGAGTTTGGACAAAGTGGTGGATTAATGCACTTGCAAGAAAAACTCTTTTTAGGATTATTAGGGGATGGAAATGTAAATAAAGGTACTTCTTCTATAGGATGGACCTTTGTAAGAGATAGGCTTGGTCATAAAAGGGTTCTAATTGTTTTTTATGATGTCACTGATTTCAGACAAATAGAATATTTGATAGAGAGTCTTGATTGTCTTGGTTTAGGAAGTAGAATTATTATAACAACAAGAGATAAACAAGTGCTTAAAAATTGTAAAGTGGATCATCTATATGAGCTTCAAGGATTACACCATCATGAAGCTCTTGACCTTTTTTGCCGATATGCCTTTAGACAAAACCACTCTCCACTGGATTTTGGGCAGTTGTCATATAGGGTAGTAAAATATTGTAAAGGTGTTCCATTAGCTCTTAAAGTTTTGGGTTCTTTTCTATTTGACAAAAGTAAAGAAGATTGGGAAAGTGCATTAGAAAAATTAAAAAAAATTCCTCATAATGATATTCAAAAGGTTCTGCAAATAAGTTATGATGGATTAGATGATGAAGAGAAGAGGATATTTCTAGATATTGCTTGTTTTTTTAAAGGGAAGGATAAATATTTAGTAATCAACATTTTGAATGCCATGGACTTAAAGGCAAAGGTTGGAGTAGTAGTTCTTATTGATAAGTGTTTGATAACAACTTCAAACAATAGTATAACAATGCATGATTTGCTACAAGCAATGGGTAGAGAAATTGTTCGGCAAGAATCTCCTAATAATCCCGGAAAACGCAGTCGATTGTTTCATCACAATGACATCTATGATTTATTCTCAAAAAATAAGGTAAGATTCATTTTAAGAATTTTTATTTTTTATTTTATCTTTATGCATTAGGTTGGAAAGTGAACTCTTACTAAATAAAAAGTTCTATTTCATACTTTCACCCAAAAATATATATTATGAACTTTAAATATGTGATGCTAAGTTATCATTTTTCTTAACTTTCAATTAGGGGACTGAAGCAATTGAGGGCATCTCTTTGGATACGTCTAAATCAACATATATCTGTTTATCTCCTAATGCTTTTGGAAAGATGCATAATTTAAGAGTCTTGGAATTCTATACCCCACTTGAAACCAAGAATAAAAACAATGTGCATCTTTCTGATCAAGGCCTTGAATCTGTATTCACACAGCTTAGTTATCTTCGTTGGGATGGATGTCCATTGAAATCATTGCAATCACATATTTATGCAGAGAACCTTGTTGCACTAGACATGCCTTATAGCAATGTTGAACAATTCTGGAGTGGTTCTCAGGTGGTTTTTTTTTTTTTTTCCTTCTTTTACCACCTAATATATTATAATATATCTCTCTCTCAATAATTCTATTCATTTATTTATATTTTTATCTCACAGGTTTATCCGAAGTTAATACAAATGAACCTTAGTCACGCTGAGTTCCTGATCCGTGTAGACCTCTCGCTAGTACCAAATATTGAGAGTTTGATCTTAGAAGGCTGTACAAGGTTGTGTGAAATTTCGTCCTCATCTGTTCTACATCTTGGTAAACTTGTTGTCTTGAATCTAACAAAGTGCAAAAGCCTTATGAGTCTTCCAACTAGCATTCAATCAGAATCTCTTAAAAAACTTGTTGTCTCTGGCTGCTCAAATCTGAAGACATGCCCTCAGTTGTCATGTAATATCGAAGAGTTACTTTTAGATGAAACTGCTATAGTAGAACTCCCTTCTTCCATCAGGAATTTATGCAGACTAGTTACATTAATTCTCAGAAGTTGTTCAAGCCTTAGGAGTCTCTCAAGCAATATTTGTGAATTGAAATCTCTCCATAGTATTGATCTTTCTGGTTGCTCAAAGCTTGAGAAGTTGCCTGAAAACATAGGAGGATTAGAATCTTTGGTGGAATTCAAAGCTGAGCGAACTGCCATTAGAGTGGTACCATCATCCATCAGCTGTATAAAAAATCTTGAGAGATTGTCTTTTGAGGGCTGTAAGGATCTAGATTCACAAGGTTTGTTGCCCTCTTTGTTAGGCTTGCACAACTTGACGTATCTATGTCTAATTGATTGTGGTATCAAAGTTATTCCTGAAAGTTTAGGTCACTTATCCTCACTAAAAATATTATGTCTAGGGAGAAACAGTTTTGAGAGCATACCAGCAACTTTCATATATCTTTCTAAATTGTTGTTGCTGGACGTAAGCTGCTGCAACAAGCTTCAATTTATACCTGAGCTTCCATTGACATGTATTGATGCACACAGTTGTGAAATGCTAATGCTAGATGCATTACCGAGTTTAACAATTCTAGACACAATTGTGTCAGTGGACCGATTCATCACAGTTTGCTTCGTCAATTGTGTCAAGCTGGATCGGAATGAACTGAGAGACATTATGACAGATTCTCTACAGCACCTGGCAACTTTATGGAGGAGAGGATGTTATGCTGAGGTATCTCTCACCCTTTCTCTATTAATATGATGTTGCTTTTATTTTTTATCATTTCAATTTGATACTAAAAGCCTATGATGTTACAGTTTGCTTATTTTCATTTTACAGCGATATACCAACGCACCATATGACAGGTCAAAGCGGTCACATGCATCGGTGTATGTTTCCCTGGAAGTGAAATTCCAAAGTGGTTCAAATTTCAAACTAGAGGATGCTTTTTGACTATTAAGCTGAAACGAGGTTGGTTCAGCAACAATTTTGTTGTTTTTGCAATGTGCGCTGTTGTAGCGTTCCAAGATTATCAAGATGATGGCAGGGGCTTCTATGTTAGATGTAAATGCACATTTAAACATAAAGATGGTCGCTCCAGTCATATTGGCTACGGCAGTTTGTATGAACAGTACTCAGACTATCACGATAGTCTCCGTCGTATTAATTCAGAACATGTCTTTATGGGGTTTGATTTCTTTATGTATCCCCGTGATAATGGTATAGAAGGCTATAAGAATGAGGTCACTTTCCAAGTCTACCTCACAAATAGCAGATCTTGTGAGGTGAAAAAGTGTGGCGTTGGTTTGATGTATGATGGAAGAGAATTCGGTGCAATTGACTCAAGTAGTGATGAGGACAGAGAGGAACCACAGCCCAGGAGATTGAAGTTTCTCTGACCCCTTTTAGAAAGAAACGCAACAAGGCAGGATATATGAAATGCTTATATTTGATTGCTAGTAGTTATGTTTTTTGGCAGACTTGATTTTAATAATGTTTAAAAATTAAATAATAATATTTTTGGTCGGGATTCAAATCTACAAAAGTGACGCGGAGGGAGGCTTGAACGGCTGGTGATGCGGAGACCAAGGATTACCCGGGTATCAATCAAGTTCAAATACTTATTTCTGTTTTCAATGTTGGTTTTTACTAGATATCAATCTCATAGATTTGGATAATATACATAATTGAAATTGTTTAACAAAAAACAGGGGTGATTTCTCATCTTTTCATCTTAATAGTTATATTTGATTAGATTTTACATATAGAGAGGTTTGACTTTGATAGACAGGTGCTTATTTAAATATAAACTCTTATAGGTAGGGGTGGGCATGAAAACATGGAACTGACCCAAAAAACCCGATCCGCGAGTGTTCGATTCGATTCCCATGTTCAAATTCAAGGTGTTCACATCCCATGGTTAAAAAACACGTCACACAGGTTCGATTCTAGGCCTCCAAACATGTGACCCGAACCAAACATTGAGTACTTAAAAGTGATGAATGGTGATTTTCATTCATATGTTTTGTCTGTCGATGTACAACCAATATATAAGGAAGAAATTTCTATAATCACCTACAATTACTCTCATTTACAGACAATCAATCAATCAATTAATCTTACTAAGAAAGGAAATAATCACAAATTATTCTACAAAATCTCAACACTCCCTCTCAAGTTGGTGCATAGATATCACACATGCCTGACTTGCCTAAAAAATTTAAGAATACTCGATAGAAGACTGCTTTGGTGAGGATGTCGGTTAGCTGATCTTTTGATTTTATCTTAGGTAACTTCACAATCTTTTCATCTAACTTCTATTTGATGAAAAATCTATCCACCTCGACATGCTTTGTACAATCATGTTGTATTGGATAATGAGCAATGTTACATGTTGCTTTATTGTCACAAAACAATCGGATTGGTTGCCTGGATAGGTAACCCAAATCCTGTAAGAGAAGTCTTTGTCATAATGCCTCACAAAGTCGTAGTTCCATACTTGTAAATTTAGCTTCTGTAGTTGAGTGAATGATAGTATTCTATTTCTTACTTCTCCATATTACAAGATTACCTCCTATAAAGTAAAGTAACCAAAGGTAGATCTTCTATCATCTATAGCACCAGCCTAATCAGCATCAGTATATACTTTTGTATTGGTAATCTGTATTTTTTGCGAACAAGATTCCCTTTCTTAGAGCACTTTTCAGATACCTCAAAATGTGCATAACTGCATTCATATGTTGTTCTCCAAGAGTATACATGTATTAACTCACTATACTTAATGCATAAGCAAGATTTGGTCTTGTATGAGCCAAGTACATCCATCTCTCCACAAGTCTCTGATATCTTTTTTTATCTGCGGGTATTTGATTAAGCTCAACACATAATTTCAGACCTTCTTCTATTGGTGTATCAATAGGTTGATATCCTAACATTCCAGTCTTTTGTATAAGATCTAAGGTATACTTTGTTTGAGATAGGAAAATTCCTGTACTTGATCGAGAAACTTTAATTCCAAGAAAGTATTTCAGATCATCTAGATCTTTCATTTTGAATTCTCTAGACAGATAATTCTACAGAGCTTTTCTTTCTTCAGGATCATTTCCTATAACCACCATTTCATCTACATATACAATAAGTGTTGTAATCTTACCATGATACTTCTTCAGGAACAAGGTGTGATCTAAATTGCTTTGGCGATAACCAAAAGTTATCGTTGACTTTGAGAACTTTCCAAACCATGCTCTTGGGGACTACTTCAACCCATATAATGACTTCTTTAGTCTATATTACTTTTGACTCCATGCATCCTAGTAGAAGATTTGTGTATACTTCTTTAGATAACTGGCCATGCAAAAAGGCAGTCTTCCCATCGAACTGTTGTAGTGGCCAATCCAAGTATATAGCTAAAGATAGTAATACTCGAACTGTGTTGATCTTAGCTACAGGTGCAATTGTCTTTGTGTAGTCAATCCCATAAGTTTGAGTGTACCTTTTTGCTACCAGTCTTACTTTAAAACGTTCAATACTACCATCTACCTAGTACTTCACAATATAAATCCAACAACACCCTATTGGCTTTTTTCTTGGTGGACACTCCACGAGTTCCTATGTCTTATTCTTCTGCAATGATTTTATTTCCTCATTTATAGTTGCTTTCCACCTTGGATCAGTTAAGACTTCCTGCACACTATTAGGAATAACTACAATAGATAATTGATTTACAAATGACTTATTTGTTTTAGATAAACTATGGTTAGATACATAGTTTCTCAAGGGGTATTTGACTTTACTAAACAATTCAAGTTCATATATGGGTTTAGGAATACCTCATGTGGCGATGTGGTAATTGTTTTGTGGATGGCTCAGACTATAACTAAGAACATCCTCAGTATACGACGATTGGTTAGGTATATCAATAAAGGCATCATCGGACCCAAATTGTTCGAATGATGGTGGAGGTTGAGTTATATTGTCTCCCTTTTCTTCTGTTATTTCATTAGCATCTAGGTGCTCATCACCATTTGGTTTGAAAGTTATTCCACTCAAGTCCACTTCACTCACTTCCTGATGCACTGGTTTAGATTGTTTAGATTTACCTTCCTCAGAGATATGATAATCATAATCAACAGTCTGAATTTCTTGATGATACTCCCCTTGAAGTTCAAACTCAGAGGAAAAATACATTGTATCTTCATGAAAAACCACATCCATTGTAATAAACATTTGTCGAGTAAGAGGATGATAACATTGATATCCTTTTTGGTATAAGGCATATCCAACAAACACACATTGCAAAGCACAGGGAGTCAACTTGGTGCACTGGTGCTTGTGGAGATGTACAAATGCCATGTAATCAAAAACATGATGAGGTAGATTTGGGATTGTTGGGATAACTACAGTCTCAATCAAAGTTTGGAGAGGTGTTCGAAAGTCAAGTGAGCTGGAAGGTACCCACTTGATTAAGTATGCATCAGAGGTAATTGCTTCTCCCTAATAAGATATCAACATATGTGTTGCTATCAAGGAAGCTCGAACAACCTCCAACAAGTGTCTATTTTTTTCATTCAATAACTTCATTTTGTTGGGGTGTATTGGAACAAGTAATCTGATGAATGATTTCGTGTGTTGCTAGGTAACGCTGAAGATTAGAACTTTGATATTCTCCACGATTATCATTGAAAATTTGGATTTCTTGGTGGGTTACAAATCTTCAAGATTTCAAAGAAAATATATTTGATGAAAAAAGCATTTGATAATGAAATTTTTGTGTGGCTCTGATACCAACTTCAAAATTATGAATGGTGATTTTCATTCATATTTTTTGTCTGTCAATGTACGACCAATATATAGAAAAGAAATTTCTATAATCACCTACAATTACTCTCATTTACGGCCAATCAATCAATAAATTAATCAATTAATCAATCAAACAATCAAACAAACTAAGAAAGAAAATAATCACAAATTATTCTACAGAATCTCAACAGGAGTCGCCCATCCCTATTTATAGGGTGTGTTTGGATGACCATTTATGTGGATTAATGTATATGACTTTATATGTGTTTGACATGATGATGGTATTGGATATGTGTGAACTGTGTTGGAAAATGATATACATATAACACAGGTTTCATGAAACCCAACTAAGACGCAGGTTTACTCATGTTGTGGTTATCAATTTGTGTATTGATACAAGTGTGATGTTTGTATGAACATGAAATTAATGTGTAGATGGAAGTGGTTTTGTGTTTGTGTTTTTGGAAAGATTTGAGTTGCAATCTGAAATTTTGATTTGGTTTTTGAGTTGGGAATTTTGTCATTGTATTGTTTTGTTGGTAATTTTGGATAAAGTTTTGAATTTTTGATTGTTGGTGATAAAGTTTTGGTTTTTCAGATGGTTAAATGTGGTTTGTTAATTTTTGTATGGTTGAATTTTGTTCATGAAGTTGAGACTGTTGAAATCTAAATTTTTGTTAGGTTTTCTTGTTTGGTTGATAATTTGGTAATGATAAGTTGATTCTAGTAATTTGGAATTAAAACACTTGTAGGTTTTTATGTATATAATTGTGTTTATAAATGGATATGATATTGTTATAAGGTAGAATTGATAATTCTAAACCTAGCTGCGAATTGTCAACTGTGGTGATTTCTCATAATTTGAAGTTTAACAAAAACCAGGGGTGATTTCTCATCTTTTCATCTTAGTAGTTATATTTGATTAGATTGTACATGTGGAGAGGTTTGACTTTGATAGATAGACGCTTATTCAAAATTGAACTCTTATAAGGTGTGTTCGGATAACCATTTATTTGGATTGATACAGGGACATAGCCAAGATTTGCTACCAGGGTGGACTAGAATAGATCTTTTAAATAAACTCCAATGATATGAAAATATTTTATAAATTAAAAAATATAGACATATCTAGTTAAAGGGGATACAAAAAGTTTTATCCCGCAAAATTCATATTATAAATAAATATATTAACAAAAATAAAAGTAAAAAAATTGAACGAAATATTTAAATAATAAAATTTATCAAATATGAATTATAGTTAATGCTATGATATCAACAATCATTTTTTAAACATAAATAATCTACATTTTGACAATTATAATTCATAATTATTACCACACTTTAAATTAAAAGAGTATGTTAAAAGAAACACTAAAGATATTAAATTTAAAAAATATATTATGCAACTTATGATAAAAAAAAAAAGGTAAAATATGGAAAAGTTAATTAAATTTAACATTCAATGTATGAAATAAAGTTATTACATATATAATATTTGAATAGAAATATAAATATAAATAAGAAAGTACATTTAATAAGTTTAGAATAAATATATATTTTTATATATCATAATAATTAATAAATGAAATACATTTGTTATAAATTAGAAGAAGTAAAAGTATAAAATATAAAAATATAGAAAAATAAGGCTATCAATTATATTATACTAGTGGGAATGACATGAGAAATAAATTGTAAAATGAAGAAGAGAAAAAGGTGGTGTAGAGAATGAGAGAGGCGAGAACCAAAGCAATATAAGCATGTTTTTATTCAAGTCATGTTTTCATTCAATGACTTGAATTACAGAAGACATGTATGTATACACCATGTTAAGTAAGCTAAAGAGTGGTTGGCTAAGCTATCATCATTAACTTTTTTTTTTTTTTTTTTTTTGAAACAGCTATCATCATTACTTGCCAATCCCTCATCCAACAAGAATTGGCTACATTTGCACCAATCACAATTTAATTTGTTAACAAAATAATGATGAAAATCCTATTGTCTTGTCTCATAACAATATATAAAATTTGAAACAAATATAACATAATTTCTTTTTGGAGGGGCTAGCCCCCACAGCTCTACATCCCTGAATCGATATATATGATTTTATGTGTGTCTGACCTGATGATGGGATTGCATATGTGTGAACTGTGTTGGAAAATGATATACTTGTAACATAGGTTTCTTGAAACCCAACTCGGACATGGGTTTACTCGTGTTATGGTTATCAATTTGTGTATTGATACATGTGTGATGTTTGTATGAATATGAACCTTGTGTATTGATAGAAGTTGTTTTGTTTTTGTTTTTGTTTTTGTTTGGAAGGATTTGAGTTACAACCTGGAGTTTTGATTTGGTTTTTGAGTTAGGAATTTTGTTGAGTATTCTCAACATGGTTGTGAATTCTCAACAAGGTTGAGAATCTCAACCTTGTTGAGAATTCCCAATTCTACCTCGTATTATGCTTTATCATTAATTGTTGTTTAAATATAACTTTTCTTTCTTTGAGCAATATAACTTTTAAATTATTCAATATAAATGTTTATTATAGGAGATATATGCCCATTTATCTATTATGAAATGGTATAAATTACGTTTCAATTGGTACTTCTAATTCCTTTACATTTTTACCCTTGATTGAGAATTCGCAACCTCGTTGAGAATTTCCGATTCTGCTTGATATGATGTTTTAATCTTTATGTTGCCTAATTGTTGTTCAAATATAACTTTAAAATGTGCAACATAAATTTTTATTGCAGGAGATATATGTTCATTTTATCTATTCTATTATGATATGGTATAAATTTTTAAAATGTGTTTTTCTTTTAATCGCTTTTTTAAGCTATAGATGGATCGTAAAATTATATACAAGATTAAAGAGTCTGAACATTTTCCTACAAAAGTCTCATGCTCATCAAAACTGGCATCCATTCAAGTCACAACAAAAAGTTAAGTGAGGATCAGATGTCTTTATTTAACAAAATAAATAAAAAATGCTTTGGAAAACTTATAGACATGCTTGAGCTATAATTTTCCGGTCAATTAAGTGAATAACTTGTTTTTGAGACAAATTGAGGGCTCGGATTTGGATGAGATCTGGTTTGCGCTTTCCAATGGCAAGCCTTTTCTGTTTTTCAATTCAACAATTTTGCATAGTTACAGGGCTAAATTGTTTTCCCCACCCCGAAATTGAAACTGAAGACGAATTTGAAGGCAGCGGTGGCTTCTGTGAAACAATATTGAATGATATCGCTGCATACACTACCAAAACTTTGGAGGCTATTTTTAAAGGAGCTATATCGACAACGACATGTATATCATATCCTAAGCAATGTGTCAAATAACACAATCCAACATTTGTGATTCCCTAACTAAGTTTGGAATTTGGAAATACTAATTGAAACATTATTTATACAGTATCATAATAGATAAAAGAACATGTATATACTATGATAAAAAGCTATGTTGCACGTGTTAAAGTTTTATATTTAAACAACAATTAATGACGAAGCATTATATCAAGCAGAATTGAGAATTTTCAACTAAGTTGAGAATTCGTAACACGGATGGTACTTACAAGCCGAACGGAACAAATTTTCCCAACTAGGTTGAGAATTCGTAGTCTAGATGATACTTACAAACCAAATGGAACAAATTTTACATATAATAACCGATCAACTTTTACCAAATTTTATACATGATATGCACAAGAAACAGACCGTGATACACCATCAATGCAAAGCATAATACTTACAAACAATCAAATTTTACACGACACTATAGCTTTTAAAAAAAAAAAATTCCATATTCCATTCACATGATTTCCATCAGAAAGGGCCCATCTACATGATTTCTGTTACCATCAATCATCCTCAAACTTACCATTTCATACCCTTTCATTTACCAATGACACTCTGAACTTCAATATGAATGAAGAAGGGACAAAATCATAATTTTCTTCCTTGTAGAATAAACTTCCTGTAAAATATCATTAAGTTAATTGTGTCTATATAAATTTCAAGTTTTGTTGTAAGCTTCATGGATTTGGCATTTCAAAGAAAAATTATCATTTCTTGCTTTTGTAGACATTTATCATTAGAATTACTTGTTGATTGTACCTAATAAATTTTGTTTATTCAACTACTTTTTGGTGGTGTATATCATATATTGTCAATGATAAGTAATACCACTAATTTTATCTATGAGCTAAGGTATGACAGAAACTACCACATGATTTGATTTTGAGTTGACAATTTGATTAAACTGAATAAAAAAAAAATTAAAAAAGAGGTAATTTTGTGTTCGTAAGAGTCGGTTAATACCTATATCTCTTGGCAAAGCGAGATCTTAAATTCGAATCTTTCAACCTTTAACTGAAAAAGGGCAGAAAATAGTTTCAATTTTTAACCAAATTAAGTTGGACGTGGGCCGAAAGGATCTCTCCCATAAACAAGCCCAACCTTAGTTTTAGTTTACTCTACTAACTGAACTACTTTTACTGATTGCACTGTTTTAAATGATTAACAAGTTTTGTGTTGCAACCGCATATATGGAGATTGGGCTCGGGAACAGTCGATTCCCGTGGATCACATCACCTGATCCTCAACTTACCAACTTCAACAATGAATAGAGTTTTGAAATATAGCTCACTTGCTCTGTGATTTGACGGTACCTCTCTCTTGCTTCTTTGTGAGGCTAATGACACATGACCTCCTCCTCTATTAGATTTTTGTTTTTCCTAGACTTTTTATAAAAGGAGTTTAAAATTGAGTAATGTATAAAATTGTAATAATTTTGACCATCCACTGCTTTTTATATTGTTATATCACTAGTTTATCAAAAGTCTAAAAAAAAAAAAAACACTAACAGAGAATCTCTTATTCAAATCAAAGATGTAAACCTTGAATTTGAATGGTGATAACTAATAACGATTCAATGTGTTGGCATTAAATATTAATTTATGGTAAGTACTAAGTTCACCCTATTTCATGAGCCACTTATCAAAGGTCGTTAATTACTTGGGAAAAAAAATTGCAATCTTCATCCATTATTATTATTATTATTATTTTGGTGTGACTTGTCCTAGTACTTTTATAAATATTTGAGTAGGCATACAGCCTCTTTCAAAGAAAAGAAACAAGAAGGAAGAAAATATTATCAATTAAATATTTATAATAGTTATTTAATGCTAAGTGCTCTCCTACCTGGTTCCCAAAGTTGATTAGTACCCGGTTTAGGCAATAATAGATAGAGAAGCTTCAAAGAATTTCAAAAGCTTTTATACTACGCAGTCTCGATCTAGGGTTTGGTTACCTTACAACTCTTGATCATCAAAACCCCTCAATATATATTTGAACATATAAACATCTTCTCTCTTTATCATCAATGCAACTACGTAGATGTCTTATTCTTCGTCTTCTGCCATAACTTTTTCAATTTCTATCCAAAGATTCTTTTATTATATCTATGAGTATATAGTTACTGTACTATTTTAGTGAAATAATAATGGGTGTGCTAGTATAGATGTAGAAAGGTATAAATTATAAGTTTCTAAACAGAATAAATGTCATTTAAGAAAATGATATGCGCTTCAATAAGATAGTTGCTAAACTGAATAAGGGTGACAAATTGAATGGTGATAACTATGATATTTGGCACTATAAGATTCAGTATATCCTAGAGGAGCAAGAGGCCCTCAAAACCCTAACCAATACCATGGTTGAATCCGGACATGGTACTTTTGCTCAACACAGAAGAAATGTTGAGGTCTATCAGGCTTGAAAGATAAAGAACAACACTACTAATATAACAATGTTGTCTCGCATGGTTAATGACCACATGTGCATGTACGAAGAATATAAGACGACACTAGATATTTGGCTGACTCTGAAAGACAAATGTGGTGGGACATCAACCTTTAAACTGAGGTGACTCAAAACCAAGTTTGATACTTATCAGAAGCGCTAGGATTACAACAAGAGGTAGTATCAGAAAGAATTATCAAACATGATACGTGAGTTGAAATCAATTAGCCATGTTTTAATTGATGAGCAGTAAGTATAAGTGGTGATCTGATTCTTCTCAAACAATTGGGAAAACATAAAAATCAATATGACCCATAAAGATAATATCAAGACGTTTGATTATATCTTACATCGTGTTGAACTCGAAGATGAGCGCCTAGAGACGGCCAATGTTTCAAGTCAGTTTTATTTGGTTAAGTTCAGTATACGTAAGGATTTAGGCTCTAAACGTAAGAAATGATGAAAGAATATGAGTTGGAAGAAAGGGAAAGAGAATCCCAAATCGAACATGGATGAAACTAAAAAACACAAGAAGGGTAAGCGTGGTGGTGTAAGGAATGACAAAAGCTAGTTAAAGTATTTCATCTGTGGCAAAATAGGTCATTTCACTAGCGAATACACTGAGCATAAGAAAGAGACTCAAGAGCCACGAACCACATGGTTAGAGACAAAAGAGCATTTATAGAGTACCATCGAATCAGCCGAGGAACAAAATGAATCTACAAAAGGAACAACTCAAAAGTTTAAGTGAGAGGAATTGACACTTGCAAATTGTTGCTACAAGATGGTCAAATGTTGTATCTCCATGATATCTTCATGCTCCAGAGATTCGATGGAATTTTGTCTCTGTAATTGTCCTTCTAGGTTTGGGATATTGTAACTTTTTCATAACAACTGTTTGAGTATTTGTCTAAATTCAATGTGCTTAGGTACTGAAAATCTGATGGATGGTTTCACCATATTTGAATTTAATGGCAGTATTAATGCGATAGTTGTCATTCATTAATTACTTCCACTAAAATTGCCAATATTGATGTTAATATTTAGCATGCGAAACTATGACATATCAAGCAGAATCAAATGAATAGATTTGGCAAAGAGAGATTTTTAGGTTCTCACAATAAGATAGATTTGTCTGTATGTGAAAGTTATTTAGCTAAAAAAACAACTAAAAAACCATTTAGAAAATGAATTAGGACTAAGAATTTATTATAGTTAATTCATTCTTATATTTGTGGACCAATGAATGTGAAAGCAAAAAATGGTGCCTCATATTTTATAACGTTTGTAGATGATTACACTAGTTTTGATCATGTCTATCTGATCTCCCATAAAATCTAAGGCATTAAATTGCTTTAGATTGTATCTAAATTTGATAGAGAATTAGTTGGATAAAACTGTTAAAGTCTTGCAAACTGATCAATGACAAAAATATCTCTCTGAACAATTTGAGACATTATGTTATGAGAAATGTATTGATAGATAGTTGACCATTCCTAGGACTCCGCAACAAAATGGTTTTTCGGAAAGGAGGAATAGAACATTACTGGAGATGGTAAGATCTATAATGGCACAAAGTGAACCTCTTAGTAACTTACTGGGAAGATATGCTATTAACAGCTGTTTATATTCTGAATAGAGTCTCTACAAAATCAATATCTTCTACACTCTATGAATTATGGATAGGAAAACATGACCTTACTTACATGCAACCTTGGGGGTGTGCATGATATATACATGACTTTTCTAGTAAATATGAAAAAATGGGTGCTAAAGGAGATAAGTCTATCTTTATTAGATACTCCAAGCACTTAAAAAGAGATTTACTCAAAAGAGAAAACTCAAATTGAAGTATTGCTGAATTAGAGTCACCAGATATGAACTTCTTAAAGAATGAATTTTCTAGCAAAAGTGAGGTTGAAAAGGAATTTCAATGTTACGAGTTGAATGATTCGGATGTTCTATATTTGAACACTCAACTAGAGGAAGATAGAGAATTGTTTAAATACTTTATTTTTAGTGGGAGTGATAAGAGCTACTGGAATAGCTCATTCATATGTTCCCAGTGAAAGCAAAGGGACTAACGAATAAGCACCCTCAGAATTATCAACTCATAGAAGCAATCGTATAGTTATTCCTCGTCGTCGATTTGAAATTAGAAGGGAAGCTTTTATGCTTGCTTCGCATGACAGTAATGAACCAAGGAATGTGAATAAGGCTCTTAACTTACCTATTAGAGATTTTTGGATTAAAGTCATGCTAAAAGAGATGGAGTCAATGGAGAGTAACCATGTCTGGGACTTGATTGAGTCATCGCCTGATTGAAAAGCCATTGGAAACAAATGGGTTCTACACATCAAGCATAAGACAGAAAGCTCAATAGAGAGATATAAGGAGAGGTTAGTAGCAAAAGGATATACTCAATAGGAGAGTATAAACTATGAAGAAACCTTCTCCCTTAGGGTAAGGTTTGCTTCAATCCACCTTATATTAGCTATCGTTGCCCATATGAACCTAGAATTGCATCAGATAGTTGTAAAGATAACATTTCTCAATGGAGAACTGGAAGAAGAAATTTACATAGAGCGGCCAATAAATTTCATTTCAAAAGGCCAAGAGCTGAAAGTTTGTTAGCTCACGAGATCGATCTATGACTTGAAACAATCCTCCAGACAGTGGTACCTCAATTTCCATGAGGTTGTCATGTCCTATGGATTTAACATGACGAAAGAGGACCATTGTGTGTATGTTAAATAAGTAAAAAATAAGTTCATAATACTATCTTTATATGTGGATGATATTCTGTTAATCGGACATGACAAAGAGTTTATGGTAACCACAAAGAAATGATTATCCTCAAATTTCGAGATGAAAGACATGGGAGAAGCTACTAACATTTTAGGAGTTAAAATTAATAGCGATCATTTTAGGAGAATTCTGGTTTTGTTACAAGAGCCATACATCAAACAATTTTCAAACGATTTTCAAACGATTCTATATGGCTGATTGTAAACCTATAGATACTCCTATCTTGAAGGGTCAAACTCTTTATCATAAAATGTGCCCTAAGACTCCATAAAAGCGTAAAAGAATGCAAATAATTTCTTATTCTAGTACTATCAGAAGTCTCATGTGCACTATGATGTGTATGAGACTTGATATTCGCTATGCAGTTGGACTAGTAAGTAGATATCAATCCAATCCTGGACAGAAACATTGGATTGCTATCAAAAGAATTTTAGAAAGGGACTGCTGATTACTCTCTATATTACCAAAGTGGTAACATACTTTTAGTTGGGTACACAAACGCTGATAGAGAAGATGATTTGGATGAGCAAAAATCTACATCTGGTTATGCATGTTTTTGCTCAGCCAAGGTGCTATCTCTTAAAATAACAAGAAGTTGTCATGTATTACACTGTCCACCACGGAAGCTGTATTTATAGTTTGTTCAGCTACAGTCCAAGAAACAATCTGGATTAAGTGATTCCTAAAGAATATAAATTTGAAACCAATGTGGAAACATCAGTTACTATACACTGTGATAGTTAGACAGCAATTGCCTATATTAAATATGCAAAATATCATAGTAAATCGAAGCATATAGAGACTAAGTACAATTTCATCACGGACATAATGTTGAAAAGAATATAATAATTTATTATATATCTACATATGAGATGGTAGTGGATCCACTCACAAAAGCTGTGACAAAAGATATATTTATGTCACATGCAAGGTCCTTGAGTTTGTGTATATTGTGATGTTGTAATTGTTACGTTAAACTATATCTATTTTATTGGAAAAAAAAAAAATACATCGTTTTGGTTATATAAAATTAGCACATATTCATTTCACATTGATTATTTATGAAAGTATGTCATCAAGTTTTGAAACCAGTATTCCTATATGTACAGTAGCCTTGGTTGCTAAGAAAACAAGTCAAGATATGACATATATTTTTCAAGGATAAAAATAAAGTTATTCTCTTAAAGGCTTGAAATATATGAAATGTTGTCTTAACTGTAATTAAGATGAGGTTCTACCTAAAATTAATTATTGAACCGCTCGTGATGTATCCTTGCCATTATGAGAACCTGATTAAGTTATATGTGAGTTTCTCAATAATAGGCGCCAAAAGGGTGAGCTTTGAAACTCAGGTTAGGTGCTAGAAAAGCGTCTGAACAAAGATTAATATAGTGAATAATCTCAATGCAAAAGACATAAACGTCCTTATTAAATGACAAGATTCACTATAACATGTGTTTCATACTGCGTGTGGTTATTGTGACCAACATGGAAAATAAGTGAATTTATCCCTGATTTCTCATTGTGTAAGCTTCATTGAAGTTTGTATAAAACTTCTATCTGTGTTCTCAGTGACTGTTCACTTTGTCTCAAAGTAACAGAGTAATGTTTGTATCATTAGTGTGTCTTATATGGCTATGATAATGCAACCTATGGGACATTATTATGGTGTCAATCATTTTGTTGATCGAGGGACAAAAGTGAGACAGGAAAATTTAATGAATTTTATTTTGTTCCTTTAGTTACTTGTCTCGACAATTTACAATATGGAATTGCAACTGTGATTATATGGAATATTAGAAAATCGAGCATGTTGAGGGATTAAATATACTCGAACAAATAAAATTATGTTAAATTTAAGATATAATAATGAACAAATTTACAATCTCTTATATAGCAATACAATTGAGATTTAAAGAAACAAGCCACATTATATACATTATTGTTCATAGGTCACACGGTGTATTTGCCTATATGAATACTTGTACTCCTTATCATAAAGGGATCACCAGTGTTTTCTCTGTGAGTTCTATTTGGCTCATCTTGTATGAGTGAAAGATGTTGAATTATTGGGTTGTTGGGTCGGGTCCACCCAAAATAACCCAAACCCATGATCTTATCCAAATTTATTTGAATCATATTGGATTTAGATGTTATTAGAAAATAACCACCACCCCTATAAATATTTAATGTATTTCATTTGTAAAAATTTATGAAGAATCAATTTATCACTATACAACATACAGAGCAAACATAAAATACACAGAATAGTGAGAAAACAGCGAGAACATATGGCAAGGTTCTTACACCATGATTTGAGGGTTTGATCCCGTGATTGATGGTCGAACCCCGACCAATTGAACAATCCGGATCCAAAAGAACTTCCGCTGAACGAAACGAGTATGCTTTCGAATTCTGTTTTACTGTTTTATATTGAATTTATATACTGCTATGAATTCTTTCAGAAACTCTTAGGTTGCCTTTGGTTTTCCAAATTGCTTGAAGACCTTAGCAACCTAGTTAACCTCCATGATCTTGAGCTAGATGATATATTCTGGTTCAAGTCCTCCACTTTGCCACAAAGAATTGAAATTTTAACCAGCCTGCGAAATTTGCATGCATTTCAGATTGGCCGCAAGGGTGGATATGGAATTGAAGAATTAAAGAACATGGTATATCTCATAGGATCATTGCATATATCAAAGCTCAAAAATGTAATCAGTGCTGTGGAGGCTAAGCAGACCGGAAAAAAGAGTCTTGGTAAGTTGGTGCTTGAATGGAGCAAGAGAGATGTCAATCCACAAAATGTATCAAATGAAGAGAAGCCATTAAAAGACCTGGAACCTCATTCAAATCTAATAGCAATTTGCATTCTTAATTACATGGGCAATAGCTTTCCAAACTAGATGGCTGGCGGGCTCCTCCAATATCTGCATACCATGACCTTAAATGGCTACACTGGATGTGGAATCCTCTCTCATGCTCAAATACCTGGTCTCCTTTTGATTGAAGCGATTCCTAATACCAAATCCTTGAGCTCCCTAGTCATTTGTAACATCTCAAACCTCACCACTTTTCCAAGGTGGCATTTGCCCAATCTTAAGGCTCTGTGTTGGAGTTTTAAAGAGATTGAAATGATCAAATGATCAATGTAACAGTAAGCAAAGAAAGAACAATAAAATTTGCTGTGTAAAATCTCCAATTTTATTTATCTGATAATGTGTTTAATAATAGCAAATAATAATAGAGGAAACGAAAAACAATGCACTACATGGAACACATTTCCATGATAAACACATTTCTAAAAATTAGCAACTACTGATGACCAAATCAATTGAAACAATCAAACAACTAAGAAATAAATAAAAAAATAAAATTCCAGCTTGGTCAATGCTACAGCAGCCGAAGCACAACTTCAACACTCCTCCTTGCTTTGGTTGCTGCAAACTCCAAGTTTCTCTCTAAAGGGGGTGAAACTCAAACTTGCTTCTTGACAAAGGCTTTGTAAATACGTCAGCTAGTTGAAGATTAGATTTGCAGTACTTCAAACCAATTGAGCCTTCCTTCTGCACTTCTCTAAGAAAGAATAACTTGATATTGAAGTGATTAGTTTTCCCGTGAAACAATAGGATTATGAGATATAGCAATTACGGCTTGATTATCAACAAATATTTATGTGCGTCCTTCTTGCTTCATATTTAAATCAATCAACACCTTTCTTAACCACAAAGCCTGATTTACAACAACAGTAGCTGCAATAAATTCAGCTTCTGCTGTAGATTGTGCCACTGTATTTTGTTTCTTGGAACACCATGAAAACACCCCTGAACCAAGTTTAAAACAGTAACCTGCAGTACTTTTCATATCATCAGGTGAACCTCCTCAATCATTGTTAGAATAGCCCTACAGAACACAATCTTGACTTGCACAAAACTTGATTCCATAATCCAATATCCCTCTCACATATCTAAGGACTCTTTTAGTAGCTGTAAAATGTGTTTCAGTTGCACAATTTGTAAATCTAGATAATAGACTTACAGAGTGTAAGATATCAGGCCTTATAGCTGTTAGATACAACAGACAACCCACTAGACTTCTGTAGAGAGTTTCATCAACCTTCTCAACTTCATCTTCCTTACTCAGCCTCTCTTATTGGCACATTGGAGTATGTACACTCTTACATTCATTCATTCTGAATTTTTTTAGAATCTCCTTAGCATATTTCTTTTGATAGATAAGCACTTTTCCATTTTTCTACTTGATTTCTATTCCTAGAAAGTAAGTCATCTCCCTCAAATCTATCATCTCGAAGGTTTACTTCATATCTTCTTTGAACTTTCTCACAAGTTTTTCATTGCTTCCAGTAACCAGCAGATCATCCACATACAATGAAATAATTACAAAATTGGTTTCATCACCTTTAAAGTAGAGGGTAGCTTCACTGTGATTTTTTCTGAAACCCAGTTGCATCAAGTGCTCATCAATTTTGCTATACCAGGCTCTGGGTGCCTGCTTTAGGCCAAACAAGGCTTTCTTGAGCAAATAAACTTCATCTTCATGCCCTTTTACTGCAAATCCTCAAGCTGCTCAACATATATCTCCTCCTCAAGAAAGCCATTCAAAAAGGCTGATTTAACATCAAGTTGATAGACTCTCCAACCCTTTTATGCAGTTATTGCAATCAATAACCTGATTGTATCTAGTCTGGCAACAGGAGTAAAAGTGTTAGAAAAATCAACACCAAAAATATGAGCATACCCTTTCACAACCAGTCTGGCCTTGTGCTTGTTGATGGAACCGTCAACATTGAGTTTGGTTCTAAACACTCATTTTACACCAATTACTTTTCTGTCTACTGGTCTTTTTGCAAGCTGCCAAGTCTGATTTTTCTCGATCATGCTCAGCTCCTCCTTCATTGTAGCTATCCATTTTGGATCTTTCTCAGCTTCCCAGAAATCTCCTGGTTCAAACATAGTAACATTACATCTCTGATAAATCTCAGAAAGTGATCTTGTACCTCTTATAGGAGCATCATCAATTAACTCATCTTCTTTAAGTTGCAATTTGGGAATTTGGTCAGGAACCAAGGCTACTTGCTTTTTCTCCCAATCCCACTCATCATTCTCCATAAAATGCACATCTCTGCTTATCAAAATTTTCTTAGTGTTTAGTTGGAAAATTTTGTAAGCTTTAGAGATTGTGTTGTAACTAACAAAGATTCCTGCTTCTACCTTTTCATCCAGCTTATCCCTTTTGATATAAGGCACATAGACAAAGAACAAGCATCCAAATACTTTGAGATTTTTCAGAGAAGGTTTAAAACCATACCAGGCTTTATATGGAGTCTTTTCAGCTACTGCTTTAGTAAGTAGTCTGTTGAGAAGGAAGACTGCAGTATGTGCTACTTCTGCCCAATATTCCTTTAGCAAATTCTTCTCAAACATTAGACATCTGGCCATCTCCATTATGGTACGGTTCTTTCTCTCACTGACTCCATTTTGTTGTGGAGTGTATAGAGCAGTGAGTTGATGTTCAATCCAAGCTTCTTCACAGAAAATGTTAAACTGACCGAAAGTGTACTCCTTGCCATTATCAGATCTCAAAACTTGGATTTTATGACCATTTTTTGTTTCAATCCATTGTTTGAATTTCCAAAACACACCAGCAACTTCTGACTTGAATATGAGAAAATAGATCCAACACATTATGGAATAGTCATCAATAAAGATCAGAAAATACCTACTCCCATTGAGAGATAGAGTTTTGTGAGGTCCAGCCAAATCAATGTGTATCAATTACAGCTTTTTAGTAGCTCTCCAAGATGCTTGCTTAAAGGAATTCTTGATTGCTTTCCTTATTGACAGGCTTTACAATCTGGTATTTCATATTCAAGGTAAGAAAGACCTAGAGCTAATTCATTTCTTTGTAAATTCACCACAGCTGTATGATTGAAATGTCCAAGCCTCTTATGCCAGACTTTGCATGAATTTTGTTGCAGATAATACTGTTTGCTCCTCCTCCAATTGATCAAGTGAAAAGCTCTTCTCTTTCATTTTAACTCTAAACTCATCTAGCCTGCTGCATCTTTGATTAAACACTGATTTGTTCCAAACATAACTTTGAAACCTTTCTGAATCAACTGACCAACACTCAACAGATTTTGACTAATATTAGGTACAAACAACACATCTCTGATAAACTTTGCACTTGAAATGCTTTCAATTGCTACAATGTCTTTTCCCTTGACTGTAATATACTGTTCATTGCCAATCTTCACTTTGGAAACTACTGAAGTGTCCAATTCCTTGAAGAGATCACGATCAAAGGTCATATGATTTGTACAACCACTATCAATGAGGCACTTTTCACTTGAATGACTGGTTGCAAAGCAAGAAGCTACAAAGAGTTGCTCCTCCTCTTCCTCATCAGCAACTTGAGCAACATTCTTCTGCTGCAAATTCTTTTATGTCACAGTCTTCTGTTAAATGTAGCTCCTACAAATTCTTTGATGATGCCCCATCTTATGCCACTTCTCACATTGCTGGTCTGGCTTTCTCCAGCATTTGAAAGGTGGATGACCCTTTCTTCCATAGTGTTTACAAGGAAGGAAATTAGATTTTGTTCCCTTACTGGTATTAGGAGAATCAAAACTTGAGTTTCCCTTCTTGTTTTTCTCATTCTTCTTCCCTTTTCCTCGTTGACTTGATTGAGCTCTTGCAGCTAATGCACCTTCAACAAACCTTTCAGACCACATCAGCCTTCTTTGTTCTTGTGCCTGCAAAGCATGCATCAATTCTGCTAAACTAACCTTTGAAAGATCTTTAGTGTTTTCCAGCGAGGAAATAGTTGCTTCAAACCTTTCAGGAACAGTTATAAGAATTTTTTGAACTAATCTGAAATCAGGAAATTCAAAACCAAGTAACCTTACTTTGTTTGCAATTTCAAGCAATCTGTTACAATACTCCTTCACTCTCTCATAATCATTCATCTTCTGAAGCTCAAATTCTCTGATCAGGTTCATAATCTGCATTCCCTTAATTTTCTCATCTCCTTCATACTCCTTCTTTAAGAAATTTTAGACTTCAAAAGCTGATTTTATTGTCATGATTCTGACAAAGATTTCAGGGGAGACCATAGCAAATAACGTAGCTCTTGCTTTCGACTTTCTTGATTTCTTCTCCTTGTGATTCTTGATCTGCACCAAGGTTGGATTCGCAGGTAATAGAGGAACTTCGTAGTCCTCCTCCACAGCTTCCCAGAAATCATTTGCCTCCAGATGAGCCTCCATTCTTGCTGCCCAAACATGATAACCTTCACCATTAAAGACTGGTGGTGCTAGTGCAGTGAAAGGAGATTCTGAATCCATGGAAGATGAAAGCAAAGAAAAAAAAAAAGTTTCTCTCAATCACAGGTCCCTCAAGAAGAGAACTCTGATACCGATATGTTGGAGTTTTAAAGAGACTGAAATGATCAAATGATCAATGTAACAGTAAGCAAAGAAAGAACAATAAAATTTGCTCTGTAAAATCTCCAATTTTATTTATCTGATAATGTGTTTAAATATAGCAAATAATAATAGAGGAAACGAAAAACAAGGCACTACATGGAACACATTTCCATGATCAACACATTCCTAAAAATTAGCAACTACTGATGACCAAATCAATTGAAACAGTCAAACAACTGAGAAATAAATAAAAAAATAAAATTCCAGCTTGGTCAATGTTGCAGCAGCCGAAGCACAACTTCAACACTCTGTACATAACAAGTTGCAACAACCTTGTGTCTTTGTCTAGAGAAGGATTATTAAAGAGCTTGTCCTCACCAGAGCTGCTGTCAATACGAAGGTGCTCAAACCTTGAGGAATTACCACATGAAGGTCTACCAACTGCACTCAAGTGTTTAATTGTAGTCTCATGCTCCAGTTTGAAGTCCCTTGGCACAAATGGGACACTATAGAGCCTCAATTCACTCACTGACCTTCACATTGAGGACTGCCCCCTGCTCCTGTCCTTTTCAGATGACGGACTTCCTACCTCTCTTAAACATTTGCTCATTCAAAACTGCCCATCACTAACTCAACAATGCAGAATGGAGGAGAGAGAAGGTCCAGAATGGCTAAAGATCTGCCACATCCCTGACCTGGAGATTCTATCAAAGAAGAAAACACCTTCGGCAGCTTGGTATCTTCCATTTTGTTGCACAGCAGGTTAGAATATTTCAATGTCTAATTATCCCTTGTTCAACAAACTACGTCGTGTGTGTCTGACCACAACCTGACAAAGTGGGAAGTTCTTTGGAAAACACAATTTTTGACATCTAAAATTGAGTTTTTAATACAAATTATGAACTAAGTTTTTTTGTAACTAAATCAAAGGGGCAATTAATATTAATAATTGTAGGACTACACTTGTTGGAATGAAGGTTCATCATATATATTATAAGATGCAATCTCTGTTAGTTTGAAAAATATTTACGGTTCTTATACTCATTACAATTCTATTTTAACCGGACGATCAAAGCTCAACGGCAAGGTAAAAAGGTAAATTAAATAACCGTCAGTTACTTGCATATTGTTAAATCAATTACAATTCCTTTTTTCAAGTATATCAATTACCGTCAGTTACTTCCCATCCGCTCTTTGGTCCTTCAGTGCGGCGGCTTCCTGCACAATGGTGCCCCCCGCTTCCTGGGAACCTGAAACTGAATACTGATGCTACGGTGTTCCCGAGCAAGGACTGGTTCGGTGTGGGGATGGTTATTAGAAATCACCAGGGTGTAGTGGTAGTGGCTGAATCTCATAGTCTGCAGGGGTGTGTCTCACCAACATTAGGCGAACTCTTGGCGTTGAGGGCAGGGCTGTTGCTAGCCAAGTGCTTGGGTTTGCAAATCAGTTCTGTCGAGGTTGATGCATCTAATGTAGTTGCGGATGTGTCGTCAAGGTGTGAGCTTTGGGGGGATAGTGGGTTCATTGTTGATGACGTTAGGGCTTTATGTAGTGAGGTGGGGGTTGGTTCGTGCCAGGCCATTCCGCGGGAAGGGAATCGCTTGGCACATAACCTCGCCTCGCTGGCCTCGTCCTCTTTTGAGGTCCGTCGGTGGCATGGAGTCACCGAAAGTTGTATCTTGTTTGGTGTTTAGTAATATAACTAATTTTCAAAAAAAAAAAAAAATGCTAGAGTAATAGTAACATTATGTAGAAATAGAACTGGACTATAACATCAGATTGATCACCTTATTATACATCCACATGATTTGTTTTGCGCATGAGACATGGATGCATCAAATTCGGTGTTACAAGTTTTAAATAGGAAGGAAAGTTGGAACAAGGTGAATCTTCTACTTCTACACAATGTAGTATCCAACAACTTAAAGATAATAGATTTTCACAGCTTGGAAGCTTCATTGTCCATCAAAGTTTTGTGATAAAAATCTTAAATATTAAGTATTAATATAAGAAACAGTGAGCTAATACTAATTCATGCTTCTTACCAAAAGAAAAATGTGTGTTTTTTAAGTGTGTGCATACCAATTTAGCATTCAATTTTCTCTCCTTCTATTCCTGTATTTAACATTATAGAAGCAAAAGAGATTTAAAAGAAAGTAGCAACTTGGAGCTCAAGTGGCCATACCTAGTTAATAACTTATTTCATTATGATCAGCCATTATGTCAGTGAAAACGTAACAACTTCCACCAGATGATCAGTTGTTAAACCGGCTTTGCAGGTTATCAAACTAGATGAGACAGACAGCATTCATAAATGCCGAAACGGAGAACCCGAGGACTAGATGAATGAAAGCGCTGAAAGATCATCCCTTGAAGACCAGATGGACTATTGTGTTGTGATTATGTTCTCTGTATTGTTTCTCTACTAGACTCAAAACAACTGTTTTATGTTTGGTGTGCTTGTTTCCAATGTGGTTTGTGATGGATTGAAAAAACAAAAATCAACAATTTGTTTTTCATAAAATAAGAATTTTGCGGAACATTAAGTTTCAAAAACTTTTTAGAAAACTCAAGAACCCAAGATTCAATAAAACGATGAAATAAAAATAATATAAAGAAATAAAAATCATATTTTTACCTTCTGTATTGATCTCTGTGGATTGCTCACCACCTTGTCTTCCTTGATATATCTCGAAACCAAGAAACAAGTGAGTGGGCACAATTATATAGAATTGTGCTCACTTACTTTTTGATTTCTTTCTAAAAAAAAATCAAATTAAATCAATGATTATAAGATGTGAGTATTTGATTTTTGGTTATACAAAGAACAAAGGCACAAATTCTTGCTCTTTGTATTTGTTGAAAAAAAACTTTTTCTTTTCTCTTATTTTTTTTCTCAAAAACATAAACAACAACCAAAAACCTAGATGTAGAAAAGAAACTTTTTCTTTTTATAGGCAAACAATTAGGGTTTTAATTAATCAATATTAATATTGACCCTAATCTTATTATAATTAAACTTTTGCCCCATATAATATAATTAATTCAAAATTAATTCATATTATATTTTGAAATAGAACTTGTAACGTTTAATAAATTAATTCATAATTAATTTATACCAAAGTCAATAAGAATTAGATTCAAGACCTCTTATAAAATTAATTAAATAATTATTAATTCATAATTAATAATTAAATAATTTGAATAATCAATATTATTCAAATACCAAGTGAACACAAATTTTTGTTACTTATGTAACGCCTGTAATTGGACGGTCCAATTACAATATTCTATATACATGTTTCTTATAGTAAAATGAGCTATCAAGGGGACCCGATGGACCTACAGTTTTGAGCTCCAATAATATTAGAATTATTAATTAAACTCTTTAATTAAATAATTCACTATTATTAATCTTAAAGTTACTCCACTAAAAACTTAAGATTGCACTCTCAAAATTGTAGATGTTTTTTATACAATCTGAAATTTTTCAGTGTCCATTGATTTAATCACTACATATGATTTGACCCTTCACAAATAGTTCATAATTAGAGCAAGGTCAAATGTCCGTTTTACCTCTCTAATTATTTCTTGATCCTTAAGTACCATTGATTCTCTAATGAACAATATATTCATAACAACTTATGAATTTATCTTTCTGTTTACATATAAACAGAAAGTTGGGCGCTCTTATTGTTCAAGACCTGAATCAACCCTTAAGGGAACTACTTTTCTACTTCTCGCAAGAAGGAGTGGATTCCACTATTATATAGAATGTTCCCAGCTACTTACTAAATCATATCCCCAAAGTACGAAGTTATTGATCGGGTATCTACACCGATCTCACCCATGTAAATCAAAGGAAATAACTTAACAAGCAGGAGTTCATAACACACTCAGAATTAAGATCAATTCATATATGATCATCTGGTTGATAAATATAAATCTCTAAGGTTAACGGATATTATTTAGAGACTTATATTTATTGTGGTCCAGTCCTATATAATCTTTATTATATAAGGTGCCTCCATTTCCATGTCACCACATGAATAGTCTTGGATAAGACTATCGTATCAAATACGAAAGGGACCGCAGCTGTAGATTTACCACAAATGAAGTACCCAGCTTCGTTTGTTTTCTACGGACTCTTTAAATTACTTATCTCAAACTAAATCCACCTGTATATAACACTTATACACTTAGTTTGAAATTACATCAGTAACCAATGATGTTTCTTATGATATATACGATTTTTGCAAAATATATAAACTGAATGAAATGAATATTTTATTAAAATTTATAAAACCGTTTACAATATTACAAGCTCTTAGGGCAGAAACCCCAACAATCTCCCACTTGCCCTAGAGCAAATGGGACATATCTCGTAATCCTAGACCCTCTAGATGACCTTCAAATACTTTAGCCGTTAAGGTCTTCATAAACGGATCAGCAAGGTTGTCTTGTGATGCAATCTTCATCACTTTTACATCTCCCCTTCGTACGATCTCCCTAATGAGATGGTATTTTCTCTCTATATGCTTCCCTCGTTTGTGGCTTCTTGGTTCTTTGGAATTAGCCACTGCACCACTATTGTCACAATAAAGGATGAGTGGTTTATCCATGTCTGGAACAACTTCCAGATCAATCAAGAATTTATGTAGCCATACCGCTTCTTTAGCTGCTTCACAAGCTGCTACATATTCGGCTTCCATAGTGGAGTCAGCAATGCATGATTGCTTAATACTCCTCCATGTAATGGCTCCACTACCAAGGGTAAATACTGATCCGGACGTAGATTTCCTAGAATCTTTGTCCGACTGAAAATCAGAATCTGTATATCCTAATGGGATCAAATCCTCTCCAGAATATACTAGCATATAGTTTCTCGTTCTCCGAAGATACTTGAGAATATGTTTTACAGCCACCCAATGATCAAATCCTGGATTAGATTGATAACGACTAACTATTCCCACTGAATAACATATATCCGGTCTCGTGCATAACATAGCATACATGAGACTGTCTACTGCAGAGGCATAGGGAATCCGTCTCATATCCTCAATTTGTTGAGGTGTCTTAAGACACTGTTCCTTAGACAAATGAACTCCATGACGAGAAGGTAAATGACCTTTCCTAGAGTTCTGCATCGAAAATCGCATAAGAATCTTATCGATATATGATGCCTGAGACAGCGCTAACAGTTTGTTCTTACGATCCCGTATTATTTGGATCCCAAGAACATAACTGGCCTCTCCCAAATCTTTCATTTGGAATTGGCTAACGAGCCAGTTTTTTACGTCTGATAATATTCTTATATCATTCCCAATGAGTAGAATATCGTCAACGTAAAGTACAAGGAAAACCACTTTCTTATTGATAATCCGTTTGTATACATAAGGCTCATCAATATTTTGCTCAAAACCATAAGACTTGATCGAAGTATCAAACCTTATGTTCCAAGATCGAGATGCTTGTTTAAGTCCATAAATGGACCTTTACAACTTGCAAACCTTTTGCTCTTAACCTTGGGATACAAATCCCTCTGGTTGTACCATATAGATACTTTCATCAAGATTACCATTCAAAAATGCAGTCTTGACGTCCATTTGCCAAATCTCATAATCGAGACATGCAGCAATGGAAAGAAGAATCCGAATAGACTTAAGCATAGCTACTGGCGAGAAAGTTTCTTCATAGTCAACTCCCTCTTTCTGAGTATAACCCTTTGCCACTTGTCTAGCTTTAAAGGTTTCTACCTTTCCATCCACTCATTTCTTCCTTTTGTAGATCCACTTGCAACCTATGGGTTTTATCCCATCTGGTTGATCTACAAGTTCCCAGACAGAGTTCGAGTACATAGACTCCATCTCGAGATTCATTGCTTTAAGCCATTCTTCTTTATCAGAATCCTCCATTGCATCTTGGTATGTCAATGGATCATTTACACTCTCATCAGAGATAGCAATCTGTGCCTCTCCGATCTTTCTGTAGCGGACTGGTGGTCTAATAACCCTCCCACTACGACGAGGTGGTAGATGATTCTGATGAGAATTTGTCTGACGTTCAGACGTGGTCTGAGTTATGTCTTTGTCAACAACTATTGTTGATGGGGTAGTGGTCGAACCAGAAAGTAATTCCTCTAGTACAACTTTACTTCGAGGTTTGTACTCTCTCACATAGTTCTCTTCAAGAAACGTAGCGTTTGTCGATACAAACACTTTGTTTTCTTCAGGACTATAAAAGAGTCCGCCCCTAGTCTCTCTAGGATAACCTACAAATAGGCAAACTTTTAAACGTGGTTCCAGCTTCCCAGTCTTGTTCTTTAGCACATGTGCTGGACAACCCCAAATGCGAAAATATCGTAAACTAGCTTTTCAACCATTCCACAACTCCAAGGGTGTCTTAGGAACTGACTTAGATGGTACAACATTCAAAATATACATTACAGTTTGCAATGCATATCCCCAGAATGAACTAGGTAATGATGAGAAACTAAACATAGATCTCATCATGTCCAAAAGGGTCCGATTTCTCCTTTCTGCAACACCGTTTTGCTGGGGTGTTCCAGGAGCAGTCAGTTGGGATAGAATCTCATGCTCAAGTAAGTAATCCTCGAACTCTGTATCGAGATACTCACCTCCACGATCCGATCGTAAAGTTTTCAATGTTTTACCTAATTGATTTTCAACTTCAACTCGAAATTGTTTGAACTTTTCAAAAGTTTCTGACTCCCGTTGCATCAGGTAAACATACCCATATCTAGAATAATCATCAATAAAGGTGAAGAAATATTCATAACTGCCTCTAGCTTTAACATTCATAGGACCGCAGACGTCCGAATGTATAAGCTCTAGTGGTTCCTTAGCTCTAACCCCTTTACTAGTAAAAGGTCTTTTGGTCATTTTACCTTCTAAGCATGATTCACAAATAGGTAAAGTGCCGATCTTTAACTCACTTAAATGTCTACTCTTTACCAGTCTATTTAATCTGTCAAGGTTAATATGACCAAGTCTTAAATGCCAAAGATATGTATCATCATTTTGAGAAATCTTTTGTCGTTTTGTTTTTGGTTTTTCAACCTTAAACATTTCAGTATTAAATAGTGGGTTATGCATTAACGGTCTTAACAAATATAAATTGTTTTCTTGCATTCCTGAACAAATTTTTAAACCATTTCTAGAAATAATAACTGATTTATTATAAAAAGAAACAGAATAATTAAATTCCAAAAGTTTGGATACAGAAATCAAATTTCGTTTAAAACCTGGAATAAAATAAACATTGTTCAGTATGATAAAACAATCATTATTGAAATGAAGTCTAACTTCTCCCACTGCCTTTGCTGAAACGACTTCCCCAGTCCCGACTCGCATGTTGAACTCACCCTCACCAAGCTGCCTATAAGAGTCAATTAACTGCAAAGAATAACAAACATGATTAGTGGCTCCTGAATCAATTATCCAAGTGGATGAATCATCCTCCACTAAACAAGATTCAATGACTAGTAAATCATATTTACCTTTCATCTTCTTCTCTTTGAGCTCATTGAGGTACTTAAGACAGTTTCTCTTCCAATGTCCATCCACACCACAATAGAAACATTTTCCTTTGGGCTTAATGGCCTTGGAGCTCTTTTTGTTCTTCTTCTTGGTAGCTTGTGTTTTGGGCTTAGGTGTAGCCTTTTTGGTATTTCTTTTCCTCTTGTTTTTAGCAAAAGAAGAAGACTCGGCAATGTTTGCTTCACCAGACTTACTCTTATCCTTATTCATTGACTCATAAGTAGTAAGCTCATTAAGTAATTGAGTAAGTGAGTAAGTCAACTTGTTCATAACATAGTTACTCTTGAATTGCATGAAACTCTTCGGAAGAGTTTCCAAGATCATACTCACTTGGCTACGTTCGTCTATTGCCCCTCCATGGCTTTCAGCTGCGTTGAAGTGGGTCATCATTTTCAAAACATGCTCTCGAACAGATGTACCCTCCTTCATCTTAGCAGTCATCACAGCACAAACAGCTTCGTGTTGTTGCTGCTCAGAAGGGTGCCCAAACATGCCCTGCAATGACTCTAGCATCTGAGTTGCTGTTGTCATTGACTCGTGCTTGGTAGCAAGCACCTCGGACATCCCTGCTAACAAGTAGCAACGGGCCTTTTCATCAACTGTGACCCATTTCTGATGAGCCTCGCGCACAGCAAATCCAGCATTATCTGCTGGCTTAGGAAGACAAGGTTGAGTCGTGACAAATTTAAGGTCCTCATAGACCAGGACTGCGTTCATATTACTTTTCCATTTGACATAATTTTCCCCGTTAAGTTTATCATTAGCAAGAATAGAAATCAACGGAGATACCATTGCTGAAAATAAATAAAATGGAATTCATTTAATATCAATTTGCAAAATTTAATATCATGTAATTTTGGCATAAAATTAAACGTGATGCATGATCCACGAATAATAAATTATCAAAATCCCTAAAATTAATTGTTATGCCACGATAATCTAACATGCCACAAATAGGTGCCGCCGTAGGGTAGGTCAAATATTTGTATGTTAGATTGAGACATTCTCAATCAAATAATATAACAGAAAACTCATTTTCATATATTATTTGACTACCGTTTTTCGGTCAAGAAAAATAATTAACAATTAATTATTTCCTTTATGAGTGTAACCCATCATTTCGGAGTCCATAGACTTAACTCGAGAATTACCGCCGTAGGGTAGGTCAATCACAAGATACATCTAGAATTCCTATCCGTTAGGAAGTCAACCTTGATCAACCTAAATGGACACCATCCATAGGGGGACGATAACAAAGCCGTCTCGAGGCGCCATTTAAGTTTTACGGTGTTGAACTAATGATGGAGACCGTGGGATATATTGTCATATATCCCTCTCCCACTCACTATTTTAGGGTTAGGGATTTCTATTAAATTTTCCTAGTCATTTTCTTAGATTATTAACGGCTAAAAAAAAATAATCTAAATTACTAGGAATTTGTGTGTTATTAAAGTTCGAAACTTATTAACACTTAATAAATTATCAGATTTTTAACATTTAAAAATCTAATTTAATTTATCAATTTAATGAATTACCGGATTTTTAACACTTAAAAATCTAATTCAATTTATAAATCTAATGAATTACCAGATTTTTTAAAATTTAAAAATCTAATTCAATTTATAAATCTAATCAAAATAATCAAAATTATAAAGAATAGATTTAATATGAAATCATCCGATTTTAACTAATTAAAATCTAATCCACATTATGAATGCCAATTATTGAAATCAAATTTCTAATTTGAAACCTATGATTTTCTATTATAATCAATTCAAATTATTTTAAAGGCATTCCATGTATTATTTTTCTATTTATACTAATTAACAATTTTAATAGTAAAATAAAAATAATACATATGATGCATGTCATGTTATAATATAGTGAGTAGGCACTTCATGATTCTATATGACATATTTTTAATGCATGTACATGTTATATATATTTATCCATTCATCTCATAAAACAAAAATAAATAAATAACATGTGTATGACCGGGTTCTTTGGTTTTAACGACCTACATCTAATTTTAAGATTACAAAAATTAACCAAGGCATTCCTTGGCCTTCACTTGTAGTCTTCATAATCTTCATGGTCTTCAAGGTCTTCATGGGCTTATAATTAAATCTAATTTAATTATCAAAAAATTCTATCAAATAGATTAGATTAGAAAAGCCCATTTCTTAATTTATGGTTCCAAGAAAATTATCCAATCACATGGATATTTTCAATAGTGTTACAATTGAAATGGAAACCCCAAAAATATGAAACACATAATTTTAGGGGCTGTTTAAAAATACTAATAATAATTAATTAATTATTATAATTTTGTTTGTTTGCACATCTAATGTGCAACGCATCTAATGCGCATACATTTATTCATAATAAATGTCTTATTGGACCGTTCAAAACAGCCGCATTAATAATCTATTTCAATGCAGTTAATTATATTTTAAACGGTTGTTTTAAATACTATTAAATAAAACCAGCCGTTTTCAAAATAATTTTCCGTTTCAAATCATAATTATACCATTAAAAACAGCTGCATTAAAAATCCATTTTAATGCAATTAATTATATTTTAAACGGTAATTTTAAATACAATTAAATAAAACCAGCTGTTTTCAAAATAATTTTCCGTTTCGAATCATAATTATACCATTCAAAACAGCCACATTAACTATCCATTTAAATACAATTAATTATGTTTGAAATGGTAGTTTTAAATACAATTAAATAAAACCTGCCATTTTCAACATAAAAAAAATCTGATTCGAATCATAAGTCTAGCACAGCAAATCAACCCCGTTGACATCAATCTTCACCTTTACATTTTCAGAAAAAAAAATAAAGCCTAAAACTATTGAATTACAACGAAAAAAAAAAATTGCCACAAACGGCTTACATATTAATCGAATAAAAATTTGCCACAAACGACTTACATATTAATCGAATAATTTAACCAAAGAACCATACAATTAACGATCATACCATGCAATCCCATTCATCAAACATGAATATAAAATATGCATATCAATCATCAAATCAAAATAACAGTGCCTACTCATTGACATACATAATCAATACAAACATATTATTTTAAAAATCCATCGTTTTATTGAAAACCTTGGCTCTGATACCAATTGATAGATTGAAAAAAACAAAAATCAACAATTTGTTTTTCATAAAAATAAGAATTTTGCGGAACATTGAGTTTCAAAAACTTTTTAGAAAACTCAAGAACCCAAGATTCAATAAAACGATGAAATAAAAATAATATAAAGAAATAAAAATCATATTTTTACCTTCTGTATTGATCTCTGTGGATTGCTCACCACCTTGCCTTCCTTGATATATCTCGAAACCAAGAAACAAGTGAGTGGGCACAATTATATAGAATTGTGCTCACTTACTTTTTGATTTCTTTCTAAAAAAAAATCAAATTAAATCAATAATTATAAGAGGTGAGTATTTGATTTTTGGTTATACAAAGAACAAAGACACAAATTCTTGCTCTTTGTATTTGTTGAAAAAAAACTTTTTCTTTTCTCTTATTTTTTTCTCAAAAACATAAACAACCAAAAACCTAGATGTAGAAAAGAAACTTTTTCTTTTTATAGGCAAACAATTAGGGTTTTAATTAATCAATATTAATATTGACCCTAATCTTATTATAATTAAACTTTTGCCCTATATAATATAATTAATTCAAAATTAATTCATATTATATTTTGAAATAGAACTTGTAACTTTTAATGAATTAATTCATAATTATTTTATACCAAAGTCACTAAGAATTAGATTCAAGACCTCTTATAAAATTAATTAAATAATTATTAATTCATAATTAATAATTAAATAATTTGAATAATCAATATTATTCAAATACCAAGTGAACACAAATTTTTGTTACTTATGTAACGCCTGTAATTGGACGGTCCAATTACAATATTCTATATACATGTTTCTTATAGTAAAATGAGCTATCAAGGGGACCCGATGGACCTACAGTTTTGAGCTCCAATAATATTGGAATTATTAATTAAACTTTTTAATTAAATAATTCACTATTATTAATCTTAAAGTTACTCCACTAAAAACTTAAGATTGCACTCTCAAAATTGTAGATGTTTTTTATACAATCTGAAATTTTTCAGTGTCCATTGATTTAATCACTACATATGATTTGACCCTCCACAAATAGTTCATAATTAGAGTAAGGTCAAATGTCCGTTTTACCTCTCTAATTATTTCTTGAGCTTTAAGTACCATTGATTCTCTAATGAACAATGTATTCATAACAACTTATGAATTTATCTTTCTGTTTACATATAAACAGAAAGTTGAGCACTCTTATTGTTCAAGACCTGAATCAACCCTTAAGGGAACTACTTTTCTACTTCTCGCAAGAAGGAGTGGATTCCACTATTGTATAGAATGTTCCCAGCTACTTACTAAATCATATCCCCAAAGTACGAAATTATTGATCGGGTATCTACACCGATCTCACCCATGTAAATCAAAGGAAATAACTTAACAAGCAGGAGTTCATAATACACTCAGAATTAAGATCAATTCATATATGATCATCTGGTTGATAAATATAAATCTCTAAGGTTAACGGATATTATTTAGAGACTTATATTTATTGTGATCCAGTCCTATATAATCTTTATTATATAAGGTGCCTCCATTTCCATGTCACCACATGAATAGTTTTGGATAAGACTATCGTATCAAATACGAAAGGGACCGCAGCTGTAGATTTACCACAAATGAAGTACCTAGCTTCGTTTGTTTTCTACGGACTCTTTAAATTACTTATCTCAAACTAAATCCACCTGTATATAACACTTATACACTTAGTTTGAAATTACATCAGTAATCAAGGATGTTTCTCATGATATATACGATTTTTGCAAAATATATAAACTGAATGAAATGAATATTTTATTAAAATTTATAAAACCGTTTACAATATTACAAACTCTTAGGGCAGAAACCCCAACAGTTTGAAGCTTGCTCAATTTATGCCCTCTGGACCTGTTTGTATTATTATTTTGTACTAATAAAAGGAGCTCATTTTTCCTGCATATGATATACTAGTTGTGTTCACCATTACTACATCCTTTTCGTGTTGGCATTGATGTTATGCCGCCAAGATTATGAAAAAAAAATAAACTTACTTTGCAACAATCCTTATAGTCTCTCTATTGGATCAATTCAAAATTCTATCTTCATATTGTCTATATGGAAACAAACACATGTAACTTTGTAATGTATTTAAATGCAGAGATTGAAGAATTCCATGCGCTTGTCATTACAGAGCACCCGTGAAAACAACCACGATAGAAAACTCACATTGATCTTTTTGATTCTCACTGCACAGTCAAATAAAAACTAAATCAATGGTTCTCAAATAATCAAAATATTACAGATCAAGCATTTGATTCATTTTGTCAGATTTTCTTAAGACTTGGTATGGATATGGATGTTTTTGGTGCAGGTAAGGATTAAGATTTTCATAGGATGTGGGTTATCATAGGCACAATTAGTGAATTTTTCACTCTATTGATATTAAAAATAAGCAGAAGCAATCATGGAAGGAGAAATGGTTGGAAGAAAGATCGCCCATCCAAGAACTCCAACCATTAGAGAGGGTACAAAAGAAAATGGTCCTCCATTGTTTTGTATCTCTAACAGGTCCTCACAAAATGATGAGGTTAGAGAAATTTACCTCACAAAAATATTGAAAACGGTATTTTCAATTCTATTGATGATTTGCAGAATGAAACTCTACAACATAGTCCTTTAAATTAACCTGAGCCTAGAAGTACAAACAAGAGCAAAGTTTTAGAGAAGAGAGTGGGAAAGAAGAAGAATGACTAGATGAATTCTGACTGCATCATCAAAATTCAATTATTCAAAGTAAATCAATGATCTTCAAAGAATCAACGTTTTACAGGTCTAAGTACATAGATTAATAATGTACCAGATATTGGCACATTCCAAGTACGAAGATCAACAACATAAATCACATAATTAAACAATGACTATCAAAATAACCAACTACATAAATATTAGGAAGTGAATTGAAATTAGCATAAGCATCTCCTGAGTGGATCATCACTTGCACTATTAAGAAAGTTTCTTGCTATCTCCTAGTCAATTAATTTATATAATGTATATGTCCACTCATGGATTGCACAAGGATTTATTCATTGTGAAAAAATAAAAAGGAAAAGGAAACGGAGGAGACTGGAAGCAGATACTTTGATGAATTGTTGATGAGGTCTTTCTTTCAATGTTCAAATGTTCACAACGTGAAGTACCAAATGGCAAATGCACGATCTTATTCATGACTTGACTCAGTCAAATTTCAAGCCCCTGATGTTACATGGGCAATAGCTTTCCAAACTGGATGCAATTCTGGCTCGTCAAAAGTCTACATACCCTGACCTTCAAACTGGACAAGAACCAGTGGATAGTTTATTTATAGATTTTCTTTAGTTTGTTTTTTTATGTTTAGTAAGAATTGGTGGATTGTTCAAAAAATTTAAAAAAAAATAGTGGAGAATTTCGTTTTTTATTTGTTTAAATGTTATTATTATTATCATTATCCATAATTGTGCTTCTTTTTAAGGCCTAGAGCTTACGAATCAGAAGAATGAAACCCCCAATCTCATATATATCAAATGGATACCAAGCCAACAGCACTAGTAATTGGTATATCCGTCAAGTGTTGTTGTTGTTGTTCTTACTATTATTATTATGATTGTAGTTATTGTTCTTATTGTTATTATTATAAATTTAGATAAACTACCTATTAAGTATTTCAATTAATATAAATTGCATACAGTTTTCCTTTATAAACTACCATTGTCATAATCGAATTAGTTGGGCTATAAGTAAAATATTTTAGGTATTATATCAACCACGTATTATCATCGATTATCAATTAAGATAAATTATATACTATTATCGATTTCAATTGAGATAAATTATATACGATGAAAACCAAGTACTACATTGGATGTTGTTGCCATTGAATTTTGATAAACAAATTTTATAACTATATTGCTGATGAATTTTAGTAAATTATGTATGATATAAACTATGCATGATTGTCAAAATTTAATTAAGATAAACCACCTTTGAATTTCAATGAATGGTGTGCTATCTACTGTTGCCATTGAATTTTAATTAACTATATACAATAAACATTGTGTACTACCATCAAATTATAATAGATATATACTATCGTTGAATTTCAATACATTGTGTAGGCATAAACTATGCACTACATACTGCTGTTGCCATTGAGTTTTAATAAACTGTATGTGATATAATCTGTGTGCTACCATTGAATTTTAATTCAAATGACCGTAGAATGTAATGAATAGCATATGCCATAAACTATGTACTAGCTATTACCACCATCATTGAATGTTATTAAATTGCATGCTACTTTTAAACTTTAATTGAAATAAATTATAGTTTATTTTCAGTAACACGCATCCTTCATTTGAATTTGAACTAGATAAATTGGATAGTATTATAGCATTAATGATGTACTATTATAGCAGCATATTTATTCTATTTTGTTGACATCGTTGTCTTATCCTAGGGTAAGAGACAAGTACTAAAGAAAGCATATATATGGTAATAAAAAGCAACAGCTATATGAATCCAATTTATTCCTCCCATGTATATGTCTTCCAATTTAGAAAATAATTTCCTATTCCCCTTCTTATACATACACACATACACATATACATAAATACACATATTTTTTTTCTTTTTTTTATTCTTATAAATCTATAACTTCACCCACACTTTTTAAGATATGACTTAATTTTCACAAGAGCAAGCCTTATCTGGTTAGTGTATATCTAAGTTGGAGAGACAAATGTGGCGCTTCATTCGTCTACTTCTTCTCAAGAAATCAAACTAATAGAGGTAAGTAAAAGCTACTATATAAAAGAATCAAGTTGTTTCTATCACATTAAGTTTGTTAAAATTTTGTATACTTAGAGTTTTATTTGGTTTGGTGATGTTCATAACTCATATAAATCGTTATATGGTTCCTATTATTCTCTGAACAAGGTTATTTGAGGATTTGTGATAGTCTCTATCTTTGGATCTCAAATTGAAATATAGTTTGACTTTGTATTGTAAGGATTATTGTTTCTTTTTTTTTTTTTTTCCTTATTTGCCAACAAGTCCGTTGATTTTCTTTTAAAATGTTTATAATTAGTTTGAACCTCTTTATAATATACATATATATATGATCTAATATTTTTCATAAACTTAGTAATTAACTAAATATATTAAGCTTATGATTATGTTTTAGAAGGGTTTACTATTAGCCTCAATTTCATGTGAAACTTATAATGAAAATGGATTAGGAAGTCAACCATAAGAATCCTAGCAAAGAATCAATTTAAACACTTAAATTGAAAGAAGATTTTATAATTGTTTTAACATTGGTTCTAGCATCCATTATTTCTTCTTGTAACCATATCACTTTTGTTCATTTTCGTTCCACATTTGGAGAAAAATGATTGATCATTAACCGATTTTAAAACATAGGAAAGAAATTGTTGGAGGAAATGAAATCTTTACATATGCATATTTGCTTCACTGCGTTAAGCTCCGTATTTCAATTACATACAAGATATACTTATAGTTATTTTTCATCGGTAATTAACTTTTATTCCTTATTTATTTGAAATCCCTAGCATGTGTTTCATTCATTCATTGATGACGATGATTGAGTATTTATGAATGATCATAATATGTAGTTATGAAATGTTATAGTTAATGATTGATCATGTACTTATTCTCTTTTTCCTATTTAACAACTTGTTTATAAATAGGATGATTTGAGCTCTAATCTACCCCATATATATATATATATATATATATATATATATATAGGGGTGGCAAAACGGGTTGACGTGTCGGGTTGATTTGGATTCGATTCGATTCATTTATGAATTCGACCAATTCGACACGAATTCGTTTAAGGAACGGGTCGACATTTTTGGATTCGACACGAATTCGTTTATAAACGAATGACACGACACGACACGATTAATTCGTTTATTTACTTAAATCCTAAAAAATCCAAACCCATTAACCCGTCAACCCGTTAATTCGTTCAATTCGTTTAACCCATTTAATTCGTTTATAACTTAAATAATATTTTAAATATATCCCTTATTTATATTTTAAATATATCCCTAATCTACATTTCACAACTTAATACCTTATTCAACACATAAAAACCAATCCATTAAATCATCTACATAAAATTTCATATCATCCACGTTTAAAAAGCACAACAAAATAAAATCATATTCAAACACAATGCAAATCCACAAAAATTAAAATTACATAACATTATCATTTTTCCAAAATAAAAACTTAAATTTTTTGCTCTTTGATTCCAAGGGGAATCCAACCTACACCAAAATCACAAAAAAAACAATATTATCCAAACTACACAAAAATCACACAATATTAGATCTAATCTGCCAAGGTGAGGACCGTGATTCCGTGAGGTGTGGTCGTACCGCCATGGCCCATGCGCTGTGGAGGAGCTGCGGGTGCGGTGCGGCTGTGGAGGAGCTGCGGGTCTGCGGCTGTCGACGAGCTGCGGGTCTGCGGCTGTCGACGAGTTGCCACTGCCGTAGGGTGTGGTGGGAGGAGGGGAGGAGCTGCGGGTGTGGTCACAAAATGAGTGAGTGAAGAGTGGCGGGCCGGCGAGGAGCTGCAGGTGTGGAGGAGCGGCGGGTGCTGAAAATCCGAAAATCTGAGATAGAAATAGAAATGATAGAATGGATTAGGTTTAGTTTTGGTTAGTGTTTATATATATATATATATATGTGTATAATTACATATTAATCCCTAATAGTTTTTAATATTACAATTTTACCTCTAATTTAATCGTGTCAACCCGGGATTCGTTTAATCAAACCTAATTCGATTCATTTAATAAACGGGTTAAGCGGGTCGACACGATTACGACACGAATTCGTTTAACTCCAACCCATACCCATTTATTTTTCACGAATTCGTGTCGACCCGTCGTGTTGTGACCCATATTGCCACCCCTATATATATATATATATATATATATATATTAGCTCAACATATTTAATCAAAGCATTTATTGGTTCACCATATTTAATTAAAGCATTAATTGGATATGCAACAATCTGTTACCTTTAAAGCCACAAAATCTCTTTAAATAGGGGACTTGAAGAAAGTTAAGAGAGCTTGGTTCCATGTATCCAAGTTCATCTTGCATTTTGTATCATTGATTAACTTATTTATAAACTAAATTCTCTTAGGCTAGTTGTTCTTTTTACATGTTCTTTCCTATACTTGTCTTTTTTTTTTTTTTCATTTTTTTATGAGCAATTAACTTTGATTTTGCTACAGTAGAAGGATGAAGCTCTTGGCATGAGAATAAAGATTTATTTAGCTCTTAAAATGATCTTGAAGTTTCCATTCCTTGGTTTATATATGTTAATACATCCTTATTATATGTAATATTGCTTTTCCTTTACGAGTTCTATACAATCTTGATTCCTTTCTTTTGTAAGTGGGAATCTTGGCTAATTGTAGACAATCCTTGTCATAATGGATACTTGATTTTGTTTAGAAATGTACAGTTATACTGACACCTCTAGCAAAGGAATCTTGATTCATGATAGTTGATTGACACAATGAGCACTTGAAACCATTTCACATATAGTTTTTCTCTCTTGGTTGTGGTTGTTTTATTTTTCTTAACATAGATTTGATGTGTTTGTTTTGTTGATTGCTTGCTAATGGAGTGTCGGCGTACAAATACCGCCAAAAGAAGAATGAGTACGTGCAAACTCTTGAAAGAAGAATTCAGTTTGAGCAGGAAGGTACTTGGTTTTCTATTTATGTCTAACATATATATATATATATATATACATCTTTATTGCATATACCAAGAGTGCATCCTCTAACCCTAACATGTTTTTTTTTTTTTTTTTTTAATTTAACCCTAACATGTTTTTAATTTCAATAATTATTTATCACATTCACTCAATCTTTATCAATTAAAATAATTTGTCACCTTAAATACTTTGTTTCTAGTTTTTTTGTTGTGGGGTTTTATTTATTACGTCGACACTTCTACAGTCAGGAAAGAAATCAAATTTTGGATGCATCATTAAATACTCATTACATCTTATTCTTTAGCTTCATTAGATTACAGATAGTTTATAATGTTTACAGTTTACTAAAATAAAGGGCAATAATAATATGTAATTTACAATTTACATGTTATAATTACACCATAGTTTATTATTTGATGGTTCTACATAGGTAATAACACACATAGTTTACTAAAAAGTAAACCACAATGATAGTATATAGTACACATATTCACTTCCTTATTGACAACAATTTCCTTCTCTGTTTGCATGTCCATAGGTGCATCATCATCACTGTCATCAACTGAAGTCACCACCAATGAAGGTGGCATCAGGCTTCTAACCCTGCAACCCAACGATGGCCACATCTTTGAAGTAAAAGAGAGCACCACGATGCAATCCGTGATGTACTAGAAGCATGGTCGAGGACGGCTATGCAAACTTCACTATCGCACTCTATAACGTCACTATCGTGGTTCTCGCGAAGGTCATCAAGTGGTGGAACATGTATGAGATCGGCCAGCTTTCGAACGAGGAGTAGAAGGAGTGGGAGAGTTGTTTCATCAACATCAACGGGAACCAGAGTTGCCTCAACAACCTCTATGATCTACTATTGGTGGCACACTACCTAGAAGTAGGTGCTAGCGACGTGTTGCTGCAAGGAGGGGGCGACGAACTTGAAACAGAAGTCACTAGCCAAGATTCGTAAGCTGTTTAATATAAAGAATTACTTTAGTGCGGAAGAAAAAGAACAAATTGGGACAAGAGAACTGGTGGACTGTTTATTTATAATTGTTTTAATATTGGTTGTAGCATCCATTATTTCTTCTTGTAATCAGTATCACTTCTGTTTATTTTCATTCCACATTTTGAGAAAAATGATTTATCATTAACTGATTTTTAAAACATAGGAAAGGCATCATTGCAGGAAACGAAATATTTACATTTGCGTATTTGCTTCACCGCGTTAAGCTCCGTACTGCAATTACACACATGATATACTCCAAGTTGTTTTTCATCAGCAATCAACTTTTACTTCTTATTTATTGAAAAATAAAAAATTGATAAAAATTTAAAAATAAATAAATAACATTTTAAAATGGGAAATTATAAACTAATAGAAACATCAACATATCAAATTATTAAAAAAAATAATTTAAAATTAAAAAATGAAGATCCATTGGATATCCACTCCACTGTCCATCCATTAGATGGACGGTGGAGATGGATCCACCAAATGAAAAAAATAAATAGTTAATAAAAAGAAAAAGAAAAAACCAATCCAATCCCGATCCTCACCCCAAATCAACCAAGTAAAAGAGTTCATCTCTACTGTCCGATCTTTGCACCCATTTTTCACTATCGGAGATCAAAGCAGCTACGAACAACTTCGATGAGGAGTTCATAATCGAAGTGGGAGGGTTTGGCAACGTGTACAAAGGGTTCATCAAAGGTGGAACCACCCCGGTGGGCATCAAACGGTTGAATATTGGATCAAAACAACGTGCTCTCGAGTTCAAGACCGAGATTGAAATCCTCTCCTACCTTCGTTATCTTCATTTGGTCTCTATCATTAGTTACTATAGAAAAAGGTGTCGAGAGAGAAGAGAGATAAGATATAAAAAGCGGTGTTGAGAAAGAGATTGAGAGGAGAGAAGGACAAAGGTGGATGTTGATGGTAATGGGTCTAGTTTTTTATTGAGAGAGAAGATAGAGTCTGGTCTGGTTTGGTGACGATGGGTGGATGCTTCAGGGTGAAGGATGATGATGGGTTGAGAGATGGGTGGATGCTATTGTTCTTCTAGGTTAAAGAAAATTCTTAATATATTTTTTTAAATTTTTTATTTAATTTTTAAATTTTTTTTTAAATTCATCTCCAAGAAGGATGGTAAAAATAGTGAAAAAAAAAAATTATTTAATTTCTAATTTTTTTTAATTCTTAATTTTTTCTAAATTAATCTCCACCATCTATCTTAAGATGGATAGTGGAGATCTGATTAAAAAAATTATTTAATTTATTTTAAAGTTTTTAAATTTATTTAAAAAAATAAAAATTATAAAAGTAAAGATATTTTGGTTATTTTATTGAAAAAAGCCAGTCAAACGTAATATGTAACAATAGTTGACTGTTAACTAAGGGCTATGATATTACAAAAATATAAATGTTTATGCGTATGTATTATGCTTAACCTCATGAGGGTTTTACGTATTTAACTCTTAATATAAAAGAATTTTAATTTTACAAAATTTAAAATATTAAAATTAATGCCACATCACTTCCATAAATCAAAATAAATAATTACGATATTACCTTGATGTTGTTATGTCTAGACTAATCATTCATTAACCGAAGGATTGAAGTAATGTATATATAAAAAGTTATGAATCAAACGGTTAAAAAAATGACATTTCATGCAGTTGTCATGTAAAAAGTATGATATTTCATGATTAATTAAGGTCTACAATGAAATTCTCCCTTATTAATATATTACCATTATCTTATTTTTTACTCAATAAAAAGTTTTTTTTTATTTATTACAATTAATATGTTACCATTAATAAGAATTTGTAATTTTATCATTAATATTACCATTAAAATTTCTAATTAATTTAAAAATATTAATTTATTACCATTCATAAGAATAGATCAAAACTCAAATTCATTATTCATTTGTTCCATAAAATTTGTAGGTAAATAAATAAATTAAATCTTGATTGCATTCCTATCACTTTAGTATCTACCAAAATATTGCAGTAAAAGAAAAAGTCAGTTAAATAAAAAAGGTATTGCAATCCGAAACGGGCCAAGCTTTGGGTCAATCCCCAGTTCGTGAATCGTGATAACTTAGTTTTCCTTCTATGAGGATGTAATCTAAATCCACAAAAGCTAGGTCCACAGCCAGATATGGGTATTACCCAAACCCGGCTTTTTCTTTTTTCAACTAATTATATATATATATATATATATCAAAATCACTATGATAAATATTACGGTACGCCAATGTTTTGCCATCCCTACTAAATTGATTAAAATCACATCATAAATTAATGTAGGGATAATTCTATTTCTCCCTTTATTGTTTGATATAGTACCAAAATCCTTCGATATTTTTGAAAATCGCTAATATCTCCCTCCTCGATTTATGAAACAAATTATATACCCCCTATAGTTTATAAAAAAAAAAAAAAAAAAACTCTTATCATCAAAATTAACTTTAAAAATCAAAATTTGACCATTAATATAAAATGATAAAACTACAAGGACAATTTAATCATTTCAATAATAGTAATAATGGCAAGGGATCAAATGGGATTTCCGAAACTACAAGGGATAATTAGCATTATGTGAAACTACAAGGAGGAAAGTAAAATTATCCCATTTATGCAACATAAAACATTTTCTGTTCTCTTGAGGATTCTTTACCAACATAATTATTAATGAGATAATCCTCAATCCCCTAAAATATTTGCAAGTAACAACCGACATGGTATGCTGTTGAACAAGCAAGAAATCCACATATAGATATAAACTAATTCCAAATGGTGTGTACAAATATTTCATTTAAAGAATTGATACAAGCAGAGTTGTCTTTACCCCTTAGGAACGTTTTGGTCCACAAATTAAAGAGCTATGATTATCACTCTCTGTGAACTTATGCAGCGAAGATATTCTGTCTTTGTAGAAGAGGATGCTTCACAGATACTAGCTGTTTCCAGAAGTCGAAACTTCAGTGCTGCAAAAGGGACAGACCTGCACTTACAGTGCAGTCATCATCAGTATATACTGCTTCAACAGAATATTGATACAAAAGCAAATTAGTGGATTGGCTGCAATCTCTTAATATAAGAATTCTACCATTGTGAAACAAAAAAGCACAGGAAGCTATTTCAACAGAATATTGATACAAAAGCAAATTAGTGGATTGGCTGCAATCTCTTAATATAAGAATTCTACCATTGTGAAACAAAAAAAGCACAGGAAGCCATTGTGAGAGAGAGAGAGAGAGAGAGAGAGAGAGAGATTCATAGATGGTGACAATTAGAATTCCACAAAGCTCAATCAAAGATCATTAAAAAAGATAAAAATGTGTCACACCAGGTTCTCCACAAAGGAAACAATTCTTGAAGTGAATTACAGATCACTAGTTTTCCATTACAACAAACAGAAATTAATGACCAAGAAAGACAGTTTGTCAGCTAAATAGCGTTCTAGATGAAGAACAGTATTAAACTTTTGAGATGCAACTATATGATAGTATGATACAAAACATTTTTTTTCAGCTAATTATGTCTCTGGTTGAAGTCATCATCAAGAACTCTATAAAATACATACTAGATCAAGTAAATGATACATGACCCAAAGTAGAAACACAAACAAGTGGCTCTGAAGCACAAACTCATTTATGACAAACAACCTAATCAAGCTGTCTTGTATAAAACAAATACCAAATGGGACATTCAAGACTACTGACAACTACTAGATAATAAACAAAACACGCACACACACACATGCATGCAAACTATCATACCACCCGTACACCTGTACTCTGGAAAAATTTTTCTTTTTTTTTTTTTTTTTTTTTGGAGACTGCTTGCTAAATTAGCTAGCTAGGTCTCATAGAAATCTAAGAGGTCTTGAAATCAAATCCCACCCATAAACTAATTTTCAAAAGTAATTTTGAACAGACTCCAGATTTATAGACAAGAACAGAAAAATTTTGAACATCTGCAAATCCAATATATAGCCCAGAATACTTACAAACAACTCAATTTTAAGAAAAATCCATTAAAACCTGAAAACAAAACAATTAAACACTTGAAGTAATTGTATACGTTGACCCTCAACCATCACAAACAGCTTCAATGTTGAAAGCTATACCCATTTAGCATTGTTCAGAAAGATAGGAAAAGGCATAAAAGTACTAATCTCATAGTACATAGTTTGTGGTAATCAGTGAGCCACACTGCTGCCCTAGAAACAACAGAAATGGCCTCCAATCAAGGCTGAGCCAAGCCCAATCCAAAATTAAAATTGAGAAGGTTTTTCTCATTCAGCTCAATGCACTAGACCAAACTTTAAAGAACCTATATTAAAGTGTAATAGAACTTAAATTTATGCTACATTGCCCAAATGTTACGGCAAGATATTAATAACTAGAACGTGATCACCACATCGTCCATTGATCTACATGGTAGCTATAAATCACCTCCCCACATTATAAGGGCAACGTAGCTTTACTCTAAACTTATCCCTGCAGAAACCCCTTTTTCTTCTTTTTATTATTTCATATTCGCTTAGTCGTCAAAGATTGAAAAACCAATTTACACCGAATTTGATAGGAGCAATTGCATTTAGAAACACTAAAAATTGTAAGCAAGAGCAGTCCAAGCCAGAGCTCTTATCTATGAGGCTGAACATCAACAGTTTAGCACATGAACGAGACTATTCTTGACAATAGGAAGCTACACAATTTAAAAAACACCCATCAAACAGATCATAAATTGAAGAATTTTACAGCAGAAGAAAATTTCAATAAAACCAAGGACAACGATAAATGCATGCTTTTTATAAGGTTTGAAATCAATGGAAAAGAAAAGACTAAGGCTGAAAGCAAAGTAAATATTGAAAGAATGTTACACATGAAGGTACTTTAGAGGATCACATCAAACAACCTATTTATGTAACAGGAAAAACTCAAAACTCATGAGTGTACCTTGTTTATTTGCAACCAATTATTTATGCAATCCGAATGGTACGAATGCTTGCATGAAAGCACTGTCAAGGTCTCACCATCCTCATAATCCAAACGACAAATGACACACCTGAAACACAAGCTAAGCATTTCACCACTGCACAAACATGAGCTGAACATTAGAAATTACACTAGTTGCACTTACGAATCATTGCTTCCATTCTGACTGCTTCCTGACTTGTAAATTACTGTAGGCAACGAGGCAATTCTATCAGTGGACAGGCCTCTGCTCTCGGTTCCAATGACTTCACCCAGTGCAAGCAACTCCTGAGAAGATTAAATAATGCTATAAGAAGCAAAACAAAAACAAAGCATCATAGAATGCAGCAAGACAGGAAGCCAATCAAACCTCATATGAAAGTTCATCCGGATCAATGTCTTCCCAAGTGTCCTACAAATTCAAAAGCAAATCAGATCAACAGTTAGAAAGCTTAAATGAGTAGGACAAAATTAACTATACATCCTAAAACACAACTTGAAACCAACCATTTCGAATAACGGGAACTTATATATATATGCGCAAAATAGATAGCCAGAAAACTAATAAAAAAAAATTAACCTAATTTCTAAATGTAAAATAAATTCAAGACCACGCTAGCTGTTGTAACAAGAAATGTTTCACTAATAACATCCTTCTGATTACAGAGAGGTAAAATTCCTATCTAGGGGAACATTCCAGGCCAATGATGGTACTGAATTGGCAGTTTTAACAATTACAAGTTCATTACAATAAAACAAAATATTTCAGATCATTCAAATATAGCAATAAATTTTATCAAAGGTCCAAAAGGCTTATCATTATAGAGAAAAGGAAATGGAAAGACTACATATAAGAAGCTAAGGTAGGAATAAAAACAAGAAAGTAATTACAGACAATCACATAACGTTATATCACAATCAAGGCTCAAATGTGATTATATTGTGAATATAAACTCAAATGATGAGAACTAAATCCACACCGTGAGGATCTGGGAGGTAGTTTCTTTTTTTTTTCAAAGGAGGCAAGCAGCTATTAATTAAGCTATAGTTCAACGTTTCACCTTATGAGATGCTATCAAGGCAAAACCATGATACTCCTATTATAAATCATTAAATCCTAAAAGCTTCTCACAAGAACCACCTTCCACCCATTGCTCTAAGCAGTAAAAACAATATATCTAGGAAATTTAACCTCACACCACCCCTGCAAGGGGATTTGTTTCATTTGCGCTGGAGTATGGAATGGGTGTGTCCTAACATTTATAAAAATGAAATTAAAAAGTGAAAGCTAAAACTTTGACATTCAATAGAACTAGGCAAACTAAGGTCCTCTAACTAGTCTCTCAAAAACCTAATTAGAATTGTTAGAACAAGAGATGCATCAAAATAAACATCCCATCATAATCGAACAAAAGTAATAAAGAGAAAAAAAAATACATACATACATACATACATACATACATAGATACATATATATGATAAAGAAATCAAGAGCTACGTGGCCATATCCCCATGCTGACTAGTTGATTTTCTATTAACCTTTTGCTTTGAGGGAAATGCCAAATTATTTTATATATTAGCTTAGAGAGAATAGAGTGAAAGATCTTCAATTACTGAAGCAACTCTTTCGAAGTATCGTTTTAGAAACCTTCAAGACTCAGCACATTTTCTAAACCATAATTCTTGAAATATATGGATGACTTAATAAGAAAAGGAATCAATGAGATCAATTAAGAAATTAGATAACCATCCAATTGTTATCCATAATTGGACCCACAAAGTAACAGTATTTTTAACAAAATCAAATGGTAATAATACTCTATTTAAGAAACTAATTTGATATAAGACACCCAATCTATCATCTTCATAATTAGTAGCAAGTGTCTCCAAGCATCAAGGGTTTGCATATCCTACAACCATTGTTTGAAAATACGGCCGTATCAGGCCGTATATACGGCGATACGGCCGTATCAGCCTCTGGCCGTATGCATACGGGCGTATCACGCCCGTATGCCATTTTTTCCGTTTTTTGCGCACCGGTACGGTCGTATACGGCCGTACCGTACCCATACGGCCGTATATTGACATATACGGCCGTATTTGGATGTTGAGGGGCAGAAATGGAAAAAAAAAACGATGTATGAACAAACAGACCTAAATGCTCTGTTCTCAACATCTCTCCAACCTATTTCTCACCGATTGGCAGCATCTCTCCAACCTCCCTACTGACCGGCGCCAGATCTTCCATTTCCGACGGCAAAGCTTCCATTTCCGACGGCGAAGCTTCCATTTCCGGCGCGTTTTCACCCGGTCGGCAGCATCCCTCCCAAGCTCCCTCCTCATCGGCGCCAAAGCTTCCATTGCCGATGCCAAGGGTTCCATTTCCGGCGCCAAAGCTTCCATTTCCGACGGGTATTTCTCCTTCAGTCCTTTGACAGTGCTTTCTCTCTCTTCTGTTCAACTCATTTTTCTCTCTCTCTAGGTTGTCTCTCTCTCTCTTTTCCGGCTGTCTCTCTCTCTTTTCCGGCTGTCTCTCACTCTCTGTTTTAAGCTTAAGTTTATAAGTTTATATTTGAGATTTTCACTGTTTTAAGCTTAAGTTTATAAGTTTATATTTGAGATTTTGAGTTTTATTTAGTTTGTTGTTTTTTATAAATCACAGGAGACTTTGTGGTTGTAAATTAGAATGGTTATTAATAAAAAGGATTCGGCGTGAAAGTATTTTTGCTATTTACTAGCAATACATTGGTGTTCATCTTTTGTTTTTGTGACTTTTGTGTTGTTTTTTATTTGGTTTGATGTTTAAATACATTGTTGTATTAGAAATTTATGACATTTCCTACTGTTTTTTATTTTTTATTTTTTTTATCATTTGCCGTATAATACGTCCGTATAATGCGTACTGACCGTACCGTATCGTACCACCACGGGGTGACCGTACCGTACCGTACCGCGTATTTACGAACCTTGCCTACAACAGGCTACTAAAATTCATATTAGACAAAAGGTTACAAAATATCATAACTACATCAAAGTTAAACACCTACTGTAAACTTACGTAGCAAAGCTTCGTTTGTAATCCTTTTTGGTGTTGGGGCTACGTTTGAAGCCTTAGACTAGTTCTTATTTTATTCTAGCTCACAAGGAACACAACAGTAGCACCGAATAAGAAAAGAAAAACTAATTTTGATAGTGTTCAAATACTTACAATAAACTTGTCCAAGAAAAAAATATAGTACAAGGCGCAGGTTGTTAATGTGTTGCTCAAGCATGGGTAGCTAAATTCCAGAATAAAGGCACCAAAAGAAAGCAAAATAACTTAAATGTTGTCATACAAATTTACAGAAAAACTCTAAAAAGGCATAATAACTAACTGACAGCTTATAGAGCTAAAAGAAAAATAAAGGACAGAACCTGAAAAATTAAAGAACAAGTACTTATGTTAGTAGTTCAATCACACTTGTATATGCTAAACAAATATAACAGCAAATTAAATGGCCACATAATTTTATATGCAATAAACGTAAGCAAATACAAATAGGGATAACCTAAAGGATCAAATGGGAAACTCAGCAAGTTTTTCCCGTAAAGCATAGAAGCTCACCAAGAAAAGCATAGAAGCTATCGTAAGAGAGAGAGAAAAACAAACACAGAATGAGACGGAAGATACCAATTTAAAGATGGTGACCATGAGAATTCTAGAAAGCTCAATCAAAGATAAAGGAAAAAGATTAAAATGTGTCACACCAAGTTGCTAACCATGGAAACAATTCTTGTTGTGGATTCAGACAATTAGTGTTTGATTACAATAAACAGAAATTACTGACCATGAAAGACAGTTTGTTAGTGGTCTAGATGACGCAACAATATGATATATAAAACATCTTTCTTAGATAACTATATCTGTAGTTAAAATCATCAACAAGAACTTCATAAAATACATACTAGGTTAAGTAGATGATATATCATCAGAAGTACAAGCACAAACAAACAAGTGACTCAGAAGCATAAACTCATTACTGCAAACCTAATTAAGCTGTCTTGCATACAAACACCAAATGAGGGTAAAAAGGGAAAAACAATAGTTACAAAGGAGCACTGATTTAAGAACTAAAATTGGAATCACAAGAATTGAGTAGGCACGAAGTTTATAATAAACAGGGTCCATTTACACCACCAGATTACTCTGTACATATCTTACAGTCCATAAAACACAAAAATCGCATGTCATGAGAAAAAGGTTTTCCACCAATTATTTTCTGTTAAACACAGACAATTACCAGATAATTCTTTCTGTCAGTTCATCCAAACATGATCCTAAAGAACGTCAATACTCTATTAACCAGATAATTCTTTCTGTCAGTTATTCACTCATGCTGCTACTGCATCCAGTTGTTTTAACAACACCGAATAGAACATTCAAGACTGATAACTACTAGTTAAAAAACAAAAACTATCCCCAAGTGTACTCTTGAAACCTTTTCAATTTGTTTTTTTTTTAAAATAAAAAAAAAAAAAAAAAAGAGATAGCTAGATTAGCTAGCTAGGTCTCTTATAGTAACCTAAGAGATCTTGAAATCACATCTCACCCATAAACTACTTTTCAAAAGTACTAACAAACATAGACTTTAGATTACATTTAAACATTGCATATCCAACATATAGCTCAGATTACTTACAGACAGCTCAATTTTAAGGAAAACCCATTAAAACTTGAAAACAAAACAGTTAAAGAAAACACTCAAAAGCAGTTGTGCGTGTTGATCCTTAACCATCCAAACAGCTTCAATGTTGAAACCTAAACCCATTAAGCATCGTTCAGAAAGATAGAGAAAGGCATAAAAATAGTAATATCACCATATATAGTTTGAGGTAATAAGTGAGACACACTGCAGCCCCCACAAACAACAGACGTGGCCTTCAACCAAGCCTGAGCCAAGCCCACATATATGGGCAAACTTAAGTACCAAATCCGTCAAACTCATATATGGACAAGCATACAAGCAATGCAGTAGGCTACCTTCGTACTATTTAAAAAAGCAACAGTAAATCAAAATCTTGGTGATCGTAGCATCGGAAACTTGAGACATCCAAGAAATTTGACAACACCAATCAACTTTACATTTATGCAAGACGATTATATCGCACTTGTTTTTTATTTACATACCATAGTTTTCACACATATTGTTCAATATGAACACAGAAACCAATTATAGTTGCGCCAAAATCTTCATTGAATTACAGTTTTTAGTGTTCAACCATATAACTATATGAACACACAAACCAGTTATGATTGTGCAAAGATCTTTATAGCAACAATAACTCAAAAACTCGGTGGTTGAAGCATCAGAAACTTGGCACACATCCAAGAAATTTGACAGAACAAATCAAGTTTACATCTATGTAAGACGATGATAGGGGCCATAGGGCATTTTTTTTTTTTAATAATTTACATATCAGAGTGTACACACATATAACTATATGAACCTAGATACCAATTATAGTTGTGCCAAAATCTTCAATGAATTACACTTTTTAGTGCACACACATAACTATATGAACATGGAAACCAGTCATGATTTTGCCAAGACCTTCATTGCAACAGTAAATCAAAAATTGGTGATTGTAGCATCAGAAACTTAGCACACATCCAAGAAATTTGGCAACACCAATCAAGTTTACATCTATGCAAGATAATTATATGGCATTTTCTTAAAAAATATATATTTATATTACATACTGTAGTGTTCACACATATAACTATATGAACATAGAACCAGTTATGATTGTACCAAAATCTTCATTGACTTACACTTTTTCTATAATTATATTAAAAAGAATCCAGCCCATCCTGAAAATTTGAGCGAGAAAGGCTTCAGTCCGTACACAGTTTATCTAGAACAGGGCTGGACAAGATGTAAAGACTGGCCTTCAGGTCACATGCAAACAGACAAGTATATCCAAACACAGATGCAAACATATATTAATTAACAGAACAGGGCCTTTTCTGGGTATCAGAACACGACCTCTCAGTCAAATAAGCATGAATACAACGTTAAAAACACCCTTAAAATCAGCTCATATATCCACATCTAACTAATCTAACAAACATCAACTTTGCAACCGCTGCTGAGCCCAATGTCTCTAAACTATCTCCAAAAAGCTTTACCTACCTTACGTTCTATAAATTTGTTCGACTTACCTTCCACAAAAACCACTAGTTATTCCATCATAAACAAAAGGTTCATTTCCTAGGCAAACAAAAAACATTTAAAACATATAAACAATTAACACATGTAGGCGTGACCAGTATTTCAAGTAATGCCTTGCCTTATCCAATCAAGACCACTCGTATATCCAATTCTTACAACATTACTCATCTACAGACACAATCAAGAAACGAATACCTGAGAATTTGCGGCATGATCATCAGCATCCTCAACTTGCGTTGCTGCAAAAACAGAAGCATAATCGGAAAAAACATAACACAAAATAACGAAAGACGAAGAGAGTTAGTTCTTATAAAAAAAAAAGACTGACGATCATTGATTCCAGCAAGAGCCAACAATCTAGCAGCCATGTCGCGCTCCTCAGCATCCTGAAGCGCTCTTGCATAGGCCTCGTCACTCGAAAACGCATCAGCGTCGTAATCAACAACATGATGATCCTCTTGGTCATCCTCATCATCATCATGAACATGAACATCCTCATCATCCTCATCGATATCAGTGGCATCAAAATGGTCCTCATCCTCCTCCCCATCCTCATCCTCATCCTCTTCTTCATCATCATCATCATCATCATGCAAATAACTGCCACCTTCCCAACTTCCGTAGTCACTCCCGTCCGTGTTCATCCTCAGCATCATGTACGCTCTCTCCTACTCCAAATCAAACAATTCAAATTCAATTCAATTCAACTCAATTTAAAACGAAACAAACAAACACACACAATCTTACCTGTTCTTGTAGGGTTCGGGCGAGAGCCAGGTCAGCATCGACCTGACTCAGATTAGTGAAAGGAGTTCTTCCAGTTCCTCTTCCTCCTCCTCCTGACGCTGTTTCTTCTTCAGTTACTACTTCTTGTTCACTTCCATTGTCGCTGTTAGGGTTCTCTTCTTCTCCTTCTTGCCGTTGCTCTATTTCCACGTTCTCATCGTGGTCGGTGGCGGTGGTGGTTTTGTCCTTGTTGGTGTCGTTGTTGTCCATCAAATTCGAAATCGATGGTTCGCTGAGGGAGGATTCTTGATTCAACGAAACAAGACTACTCGTCTTTGCGGATCGAATCAGAAATTTTACGGAGAGGATATTGTGTCGTGTGCGTGTATATAGAGGCAGGAGGAAGTGGGCACGAAAAAGCGATTAGACGGACAGTATATACTAATGTTCTTTTATTATAATACCAATACGAAATATCATACGTGAATGAGTGAGTTTGGGTTTCAAAATTTAAACGCAACTTTTTGCCTTGTTTTTACGTTTTCGTTTTTTGGTCTGGTCCAAATTTTGCCATGTCACCGCCACGCCACTCTTCCTCTAGTGACCGTCTTCTTTGCAGGGGTCCTACCTCTTTTATTCCTCGGTATTCAATTCTACTTAGCTTTCTACGAAGATATCGTATGTTTTTATCACCTTTCATTTAATAGATCTTAATTATATTTTTAAATAATTTTATTTATTTTTTAAGTGATTAAATCATTTAAAATTATTAAAAAATTATTAAAAAAATTATAATTATTAACTTTTAACTTAATGTCAAATTACTTAATAATTTTTAAATATATTATTTCAAATTTATCCTTTTTAAAATAACATATCTTCAAATTTATCCTAATTTTATATTACACAGATTTCTTTTAATGTTATTCCTTTGAATGTTATTTTTATTTAAATACATAACAATAGTAATTCAATTTAAGATCATTTTATTTTATTTTTATTTAAATATATAAATTTAATTTAATTTATTATAATAATTTATTTATATATATATAATTTAAAAAAATTACTTTACTATAATAATTAATCATGTTTTAATTATGAATAAAAATATTATTAATATATACATAAAAGTGTTTTAGTATTTGTTAAATAATTTATTATAATTATTTATATTATATTAAATGAAATTATATAATAACTAACAGTAAAATGATATAAATATCAAATTATTAGTTTTCAGATAATTTTAAATTTAAAGAACAAACAAGACTACTATTATTTAGAGATAAGAGAAAAATATATATATTATATGTCATTCAAATTTTAGATTTCAATCACTATTCAGTTCTCAATCTTTAACAGTATTATTCAATCTTCAGAAAAAAAAAAAAAAAAAAAAAAAAAAAAAAAAAAACGACTCCTAACTCTCTCATTTTGAAAATATAAAAGGGTGAGTAAGTACTAACACCAAGTGAATGAGTGTTAAAACGTAGTGAGTGAATAAAATTTTTTTAAAACTAAATAATCATTTCCTTTCAATAATAACTAGTATATCATAAAATTGGTAATGAAAAAAAATTTTGAATGATTCATACTCCATCATTTATGGAAATAAAACTGAAATATCATTTCATATCATGATAAACTATAAACTATGGACCATTTCTATATGCTAATAAGATCTCGATCTACACCAATTTAGTACCCAAAGGAAACTGGTCATATGTTGTGGAGATATTCAACACACACGTAGAGTTATGGATAATATTTGGTCATACACATACTGGGCGACTCCATGACTCTTTAGACATCTGTCATACACGTGTTAAATGACTCTTTAGGATTTACACACATAAAGCCTGATAACCGTTAAAGGGAAAGGTACAGTCCTAATGTTCTAAAAGTCTTATTTCAATCGTTTTTCTAAATCTTAAGTTATTTTCATATGCAAATTGTATAATTCTATTTCTAAATATAAATATAATTTTCAATAAATCCCCTTTTTTTCATAATATAAATAAATATTCTATAATCAAAACAATTCAAAATTAATAAATCAATGGACTAATTAAATAATTTCCTTCTGATAACAATTAAATAAATAAAATCTAAAATTTAACTAATTAGAATAAATCAATTTAATTAAAATAAACTATCTAGAAAATTAATTAACTAACGAATTATTTATTTCTAATAATTCATAAATAATAAAATCTGAAATAGATAATTGTAATAAATTAATTCAATTTAAACAAAACAATTCACTCACAACTTAAATTCAAACTTTATTTCGAACCAATAGCACTCGTATTATCCTTGAGTTCTTTCTCACCTCAAAACAACCCAAGAACCTATTTATGATTTATAAAAATCAAATAAAAAAATTGAATCCGAAACAAAAATAATTGCACACCAAAATCAGTCCAAAATCAGGTTCAAATATTTTTCTTCTCTTTTTCTTTTCTGCTAGCTTTTTTTTTTTTTTCTTTGCGAGTTTTTGTGTTTGATTTGCTTCTAATTGAAGACATGCATATGTACTGCAGCTTCTTAATTTGGCAATCCAAGTTTACATGATACTTGTCTTCTTTTTAACAATAATAATAGTAATAATAATAATAATAATAAGGACACCATATGCTTGTTCACATAGGCACGAGACGCGTCTCTTATATTTCTAAAAAAAAATCTCAACCCATTAGCATCATCTCTCTTACATCTCTCAGCCCAGCAACATTCTATAATATTCCAAGTTCATTTTTTATTTTTCAATCAAGACCCATTCAATTGGGCTGATTTTGGCCCAATATATATATATATATATTTCTATTTGGGCTCTCTTAAATTAATTGTAATTCATTTAAATTTTGGATTTCAATTAATTCACTGGATCCATTATAATTCGGACTTTACAGATAAATACTAAATAATTTATTTTTTTTTAATTTTCAATTTTTATGGTTTTTTCTTAAAAAAAAAATAAAAGTGGAGATCTTAGGTGGAATTTCTACTATTCATTTGTCTTTATAAACGATGGAGATCACAATTGGGATATTTATCTCTATTTTTTTTAATTTCAATTGTTTTAAATATTAAATATTAATTTAATTTAATTAATCATAAATTAATTATATTTATTTGTTATAGTTATTATTATTTATTATTTATTATTTTCTAATTTTTATTTAATTGTAATTCATTTTAATTATTTAATTTTTTTTCAATAATTTTTAATTTTTTAAATTTTTTAATACCATACAGTAAGGACAATTTCTTCTTCTCCAGGTTTTCTAACAAAGCCGCTTACCTCTGAATGGAAACTACTTTTAGGTTAATGTGTGGGATTATTTAGATAAACTTTTCAAAGTGTGGTGTTTTCTGATAATATTTTTGTTTTCAGCAGCTTTTCAGATTTTTCCCTATAAAATATAGCACGACATATTCATTGAAGTCATAGCATGCAATTTGCTAAACAGTAAAGCAAATGCCTCAAATTACATACATAGAAGAGTTCTACCAGCAACACACAACGCTGGACTACAAATCATATATAATCTCAGAAACACAGGAAAAAAAAAAAAAAAAACATATATAGTTTAATTATTTGAGTCTTCGTAATGGTGACTGACTTCTTTCACACTGGAAATCATTATCTGCAAATGGTGTAAACCGACATGATACCTGTCAAAACTTGTTCAACCCTTGACTGGTTACACTTGCAATAATCAATTGAAGTTTGTTTAATATATACCTCTAGGAGTGGCCTAAATATTGGAATCCTGAAGGTTGGGTTGAGCAAGCTGAAGATGATGATAAGGGTGGTGCATTTGAGTTGCAAGCTGAAGGAAACCACTGGGTTGTTCTCCACAGAATGGAAACTGTTCCAGGATGTGTTGAGTCTCCACTGGCTTTGCTTCTGCTGCTGCTTGCTGATACCCTAATGCTGCCTGGTGCTCCTGAATCTGCACAACCCATTATTACACACCAAATTTTATATATTTCAAATCTTCACATTCAAAATTCGAAAAAGAGTGATGTGGTCCAAAACGAATAATGTGAATCAAGTCACTAGAATATTATTAATTCCAGGCACGTAAGTTTATTTAAATCATATACTTACCCATCGGTACATGTTGATGTTTTCCTCCTCCAACATTCTCTCCTACAAAAGGGGAAAGAAATGTTGTTTTTTTGATATAAAGAATATAAAGGAAGTTTTAATTGTGTTTATGGTGTATGTGTGTATGACATAGAGATTCATGAATTTACCTTTCTACGCAGATTATCAAGCTGCTGTTGAAGGAGCTCATTCTGCATGTCCATCCACAAATAAAAATGTACACAAAAATTAAGTTCCAATATAAATGCTAGAATCCTGATAAGGTGAAAATGGTATGTGATGACTGATGGCACTTTTTTTATTGGAAGCTTGTTATTTTAATAATTTGAGTTTCAATAACATCGGAGTATGTGTGCTGACCAAAAGACCCTTAATGAGATAAACGTTCTTTCTTTCTTTCCTCTTTCATCTTTTACTTCTATCTTTCTTCTTCATTCTCTCTACTATATTATTTTTCATGGAAGAAAAATCATATTTTAGTATTCATAACAATTAGTGAACGATTGTTTATGGTAGAAATATGAGTTCTTTTAATCTATCGACTTTTCTTAATTTTTTTTTTTGGTTATTTGTGGTTGGATTTGTAGGATTTCTCAAAAATTAAGATTGAAAACGAGAAAGTAATAAGAAGAAAACTTAAATCTAGAAAAAAAACTTGAGATTTGAAAGAAAAACTTAAAGATCCGATTATAAAAAACAAATAGAGAAGAAAAATTTAATAACTCTCAAAAAATGAAGGATTCCTTCAAGGAGAACAAAATTTTTCTTCCTCCAAGACTTATCAAGTCTCGTGTGAAAATTAAGTCTCATACATAGGTATTGTTATTTGTACATTTACTTTGATGTTATTGGAACTCAAATTATTAATTAGGTGACAAAAACATGAAAAACAAGTCCACAAGTGCTATAAATGCAAAGATCCCTATCCTAAGCCAAAATTAATAAATGACTGAACTTTAAGAAAATGAAATTTCATAATTGATAAATATCATATGTTACAATTATTCTAATGATCATTTAAAATAATAATTTTCTTGTTGAGATGCCCTGTGACAGTTAATTAGACATTTAAACTCAGGATTAATTATATGGTTATGGAAAAATAATTTGCAACAATATAATATAAAGACAGGCTTAACATGTTATATGATAATTTAATATTCTGGATAGTTAAAAAACATATGAATGTACAATAGACAATTATTAAAAATAAAAAGAACAATTCTCCAAACCAAGCAGCTAACCACACCATCTTTAAGATTTATACAAGTGGAAGAAATTAAAGTTGATCATATCTACATTTTCTTCTTATAATCTCTTGTTTAAGCATCTCAACTTCTATCACGATCAACAAACTTTCTACAGAAGTTTATAAATAGCAAAGTTTTATAGAATTATAAAGAGTGTTATTTCTACCTAATAATATATCATGTTCGATTTACTACATTGCAATGCATATATAATTATGTGAACAATAGTACCTTCCGGTCTCGGACCTTGTTCACGGAGTGCTCAAGACGTTGTTCAAGTCCATCAAGCTCCTCATATGGTATAGAGCTCATGTCCTCACCAGTGTAGCGTCGCATGCTTAATTCAAGACGGCGAGTTTCTTTTCTCAGTACTGCCAACTCATTGTACAATTGTTCCTATTAATGAAATTGACGAAAGGGAAAGCAACCAAATGAGTTAGCCTCAACTTGTATGCATATTTAGACTGAAAGGATCACATATAAAACTGTTTATATACCCGGTTGTCGTGCTCAGGAATGCGTGTCCCAGTAGCCTTCTGGTACCTTTCAATCATTTGCTCCATTCTGTGTGACAGCACAAACAGTTGCATGTAGTTAGCTAGGCAGGTGGATATATGCCACAATATATGCCAGTTTGTCGCCATAGTGCATGAATTTTATGCTTCTTATCAAGCATATGAAATTTAATTAGCTGGTAAAAATAAGGGTTAATTCTTTATCTAGTTCTCGTATAAACTTATGCTTTTCGTTTTTTTTTTTCTTCTTTTCCAATTCTAAATTAAATTATTAGTTTAAATAATAATATTTCCTCGCATCTAAATTTGTGTTTTGTTTTTAATTACAATTCCGTTATGTATACTATAAATTTCTAAATAGTAAAAGTTTACAAAATGTAAATAAATTAACGAAATAAACTTAAATGATTAAATTACAAATTAAGCTTTAGTGCTATCACATTTCATGGCAAATCGCGACATATTATTCATTAGATAGTATTAAATTAAATTCTCATAACAAGATACAGATTTTAAATCTTCTTATGATAAGAAAATAATAATAAAAATGGTAATGTTGGGGTAATAATTAAGGGCCACCTATATATCCTGAGTTGCAACCATTAGTAGACCAATCAAAATTTAAAACTCATTAAAACTGCCATGTAATGATGTGCATGCTAACCATAGACATGGCTCTACTGTACTCTCCCTTAATTGGCATCCTGACTTTGTCAGAGGCAAGAAAGAGCTAGTCAAATACAACATTTGGTCAATAGAAAAATGTGAAACTAAGGGAGAGAGAGAGAGGAAGGAAGGAAAAATTATCATATATGTAACCTTCAATAGAACACAAACACACACACACATATATATATATATATATATGCCATCTAGGAAAGAAGAAAGAGAATGAGACTTGAAAACAAGAACATGAGCAAATCATAAAAGGGTATGATAAAATTAAATAAACCTAAATGAAACATATATGTATAAGCTAATTTAATTAAATTAGCATATATGCATGCAAAGTTGAACTCTTGAAAACATGAGTATAAGCAAATCATAAAAGGGGTATATACGATAAAATACAATAAACCTGAAAGGCTCAGTGCAGTACTGAGAGAGCTTTCCAGTGCTTGAGAAGACAATGAGACCAATTTGTGCATCACAAAGAACTGAGAGCTCATGAGTTTTCTTTAAGAGGCCAGATCTCCTCTTTGAAAACGTCACTTGCCTTGTGGTCGAATTCTCAATCTTCTCGATTGGTATCTTCCCGCGTCCCATATTAAAAACACCCTTAATCTTGTGATCTATCACTTGACCTGAAGGAAATGTAAAATTTCAGGAAATTATATTAACATCATCATTATATTAAGCAATAACAATTTAAACTAAGAAGAAGACTATGGTAGATATAAAACTTCTAAAACCTAAAATACATAAGAACAGTTACTGGTATGTGTTGATTCACAAAAATGTAGAAAATTAGAGAGAGAGAAGGGCTTGACTGACCTGATCTTTTCTTCTCTTTTGCTTGTAATCTTGGGAGACTTTGTAGTGGAAGCTGAATTATTTCCAATACATACATGCAAACTACCTTATTGCCTTTGACTTTTAGTCCTTCTAATTCAAGAAAACTACAAAAATGCCCCGCAAACATCAAGTACTCTAGCTTTAACCTATGGTAGTTTGGTCCTCATTGGTCATTACAAACATTGAAAAATTGTTAGTGAATGTAATGAGTGCCATTTTAGCTTATTGTCTTTTTCATTCATTAAATTCATGATAATATTATACACCAATATGGTTTTATGATGAAAAATACTCACACAGTTTAATAATATATTTTTAGTTTAAGTGGTACCAACTGTATATAATATTTTAAAAGAAATCGGAGATGTATTTTACTGTTTATAAACCCACAACATAAAACCTAAGATATTTTTTCTGACTTCAATGCAGGATTAATTTTTTCATGATCGTTGAACAGTCACCAAACCATATATAGGAACATTACTAGGACTAAACAGATGCATTGATGGATGGCAGTGTCTGTAATTTGTCAAGAGAAATATGCCCTCTATTTGTACCTTACAAAAGCTGTCAACAAAAGGGTTGATGTGCCTTCTAACCACTCCCTGCTGTCATCTGTACAAGAGACCTAAATTTTTCCAAATTGAGAAAGATTTAACATTCAACAATGGTTAGGAAACTAAGGTTACAATACCAAGATGTGCATTCGGCCAATGTGAATTGGGAAACGACAAACTGTAACAAATCAGAATATTTTCAGCCTGCCATCTTAGCAATTAAGTGGATAATTAATTTCTTTCTACTTGGTCAGAGTTTAGATAACTCTACAATAATATTCCATCTTCACCAACTTATTTGACTGCAGAGATATATATGTTCAATTTATATGTTTCTCGTGTTTAGTTTGTAAGTGTACAAATATGAGTTCAAATCATAGTCTTTTATTCTCACTTCTAACAAATTTAAGTTTATGATTGGTTTACATGGCCTAATTAGCTCTTTAATTAGATATGTAAAAGAGAATAGTTCTTCCAACTCGTAGTCATGGAATATTAGATTTGAATTAATGATTTCGGACACTGCTCATGAGAAGAAAATTGGGGGCAAGAGTTTTGTGTTTCATGTGTCATATAATTGCATATCTTAGAAATTTCTCCGTCAGTAAAAATTTCTCCATCAGTTTTGTGTTTCATGTGTCATATAATTGTATATCTTAGAAATTTCTCCATCAGTAAAAATTTATCGGACTCATAACTGTAAGTGTTATAACTGACTCATTCGTGGATTTCTCCTCCTCAGATCCATCATTTAATTTTAATTTAGTAAGTTAAAAAAAAAAATACTCACATCAAAGTACACGAATTAGCAATTAATTCATAAATTTCAAAACTAATTTTAAATTATTAGCAACCGATAAACCGAAAGTGATAGACAATGATTCAACTAATTTTAAACTATTAGTTGTAGAAATTTGTGTTTTTTTCGAAGAGAAATATCTCTTCTCCTTGGAAATGGAAGAGATGAAAAGAAGAAGAAGAAGAGAGAGATGTTGGATGGAGAAGGGAGAAAGTCTGTCAGAGAAGACGTGGGATGGTGAAGAGTGTGATTTCAAAATTGAAAGAATATAGAGAAGATGAATTTTGTTTACTCAAAGGGCGTTTCTTGTCAAAACACACTCAGATATTATAAACAATGATATAAAATAAAAATGTTAACAACCTATTTTTTATACCATTTTTACTTTTAAACCTGTATATATGTATGTATGTATAGTGTTGTTTGCTTTTAAACTAAAATGAGAGGGATCTTATGAATGATTGTTTTGAATTGTACAAGAGGTTACTGACCATAATATATAAGGGGTAATTATACAATATTGCTAGCTAGGGAGAGCCAATTAAACTTTATTTTGATATAAACACAAACAAAATGACACAGGAAAAATATAAAACAAGTCCAAAAGAGTAGACCCATACAATGTATATATACATTTGATATGTAATCCTTTAATTTGGTTGTGATTTGTTGTGGCATTTAATAACTCGTTGTGTAATCAAACTCTGCACACTGTTTTATGATGTATTTTGTAGTGGGAAACCTTAGTCAGATTTGGATACCAAAGATAGCAAACAGTCTCAGAAGTCAGAAGTGGTTTCACGTCCATTTCACCCTATTAAGTGAAGATTCACATGGCCACTTTAATTACATCCGAAAAATCAACCAGTCTAGCCCACTGAAAAAAATATATATGTTACATTTTGGTTAAAATCTGTATAATAAAAAGCCCCTTAAGAAAATTATATAAGGAATTATATTTAATATTATAAAACTGTTTTGACAAAAAGGTTCTCGATTATAAATTGTTATTCAATTTATTAATCTCCAAATTGTCATATATTTTTTCAAATATTTTTATATTAATATTCTAAGACAAAACCAAATAATTTGTTACAAATTTGTTTTTGATAATTTAATTACACATTAAACTAGAGTAAAGTTTACGAATCTTTTAATATTATAATTAGACATTATTCCTTTTTGTTCAGTTTTTCCACAATCAAGCTGATTGGAATTGTTTTAGTTTTTTTTTTAATATGTGTTTATTTGATGGCATATAACAGAATAAATAGCTTTTGTTAGTAACCACTAGACTAAAAGCTTAAGTTGATAAGGGTCGAATTAACTCGCTATCATATTTAAGACGGAGGTTGAATGGATCTTTGAGATGTTAATTAGTACACCGCCTCATTACAACGTGGATATATGACAAACGTCAGATATGTGATAGAAGCCTCCTCACATATAATATGTGCAATGGAAAAAAAAAAAAAAAAGTACAAAACTTGAAATAAAAAAGGAGAGAGAGTATTCGAATCTAAGATTTTTAACTCTAATATCATGTTAGAAATTACTTGATCCATAAGTTTAAGTTGATAAAAACCCAATTATAATATTTAAGATGTAGGTTGATAGGATTATAACACGTTAACTGTTTTAATAGTCATTTGATGTTAAAAGTATGGATGTTGTTGTTTACATTTTATTTTTTATTGCAGACATTTTTGTCCGTAGATAAAAAAAAAAGTAAGATTGAGATGTTTAAATAATTTACAATAACATAATGCTTACAGTAAAAAGTAATTAAAATTTGACAAATAATTAGATTAAACTGTATGGTTGTCTATATTGGAAAAAACTTGTTGTAAATATTGTTTCAAATTTCATAAGAGTTTATAGTTACTTTTTTAACATAAAGTATAAAATTCATAATAATCCAATTTATTTATGTTATATTATATTTTTGTGCCAAGAAAAAAAGTTAGCTCAGTTTGATGAAAAATCCTAGTTTCCCCCTTGCAAAAATGCACCATGGCCTGCCATCTATATTTCTTTTAAAAGTGGTTCTACTTCTAGTTTACCTAGGGCAAATCCAAAAATTTTCACTTGATAGGACTAGTATTTTTTTTTTTTCCCAAACTCATAATAATAGTATGAACACAATGAATTATTATTGAATTTTTGTATTTTAAAGTGTAAATATAAACTACTATAATTTTCGAAACTAGATAATACTTTATATTATTTGTATTGTTTTACGCTTGAGCGTAAAAGTGCATTTTTTCGGTTTTAATAATAGTATACTTGCATCTCAAGTTTGATATTCTTAGCGTATTTTTAACTTTTTATGTATTTTATGGGACGCTTATTAGGTACCCAATTTTGGGAGGAATTTATAATTTCTTTTCTTTGCATGTTTAGACTTGGTTGTTTGATTACTTTCAATGAAAAGTTATTTTTAGTAAGAATAATAATGTCGATTGCATGGGTACATTGTGTATTGGTCAAAAAATTTAATTGAGTTCAATTATAAGCCAAGGCCCTAACCTGAGTTTGGGAAGTCCATCTGCTGAAGACACCCACATCTCAACCCATCATTTGAAGACACTCACTCATAGGCAGGAACTCCTTACCTTTGAGAGGCAACCTATGACTCCATGGAGGTGACCTTTTTTTTTTTTTTTTTTTTCTTTCACTTTTTGGGTATTCAGTATAACCACTCCAGCTTTTTAGTCTTCTCAGCCTCATCTTTAATAAGAGGCTCACCATTTTTGACCAAATGATAAACTTTCGACGCAAAAATATCTTAACAGCAATTTACCGACCGACTCATTCTATTTGTGTTTACTTAAGGCGATATATCAATTAACTCACTCTATTTATGTCAACTTAAGTGCGATCTACCGACCGACTCTTATTCCATTTGTGTCAGCTCAAATGTGATCAATCAGTCGAGTCAATCTATTTGTGCCTATTATCCTACAAGAATTATTTTGTATCATTTATTTTGTGATCTACCGTTTATATAATATATAAACTAACTTGAGCGTTTGAGTGCTTTTAGCTGACATCAACTTGGTGTCCGAGCACCATATTTCTATCTCGTGGGTCTTTTGTAGGTTGTTAACAATCTAGTAAGCTGACAATAAATCGAACGATCTACATCAATAACTGTAGAATTTAGTCTCTACACATTAACAACGACCTATATTATTTATAAATTAAAGCTATCATACTACAAAACATATGAAAAATAGTATCTAATGATATTGAAAGTAAAATTATCTTAAGAAGAGGCTTATTTTTGTCACTTATGTTTAAAACAAATTAATCTAACTAGAATCAAAAGATTGGTAAGTGATGGACTTTTAAGCGAGTTGAAGGTCCTAGAACTTGCAAACCTTTTAAATCAAGTTTAATACGTCTCAGAGATCTCTCACGTCCCAAAGGATCAAAATCAAAGGATGTTTAAGAACTCATACACGGTGGTGTGTGTGTGGTTTGTTAAACATTCAAGTAATAAAAGGATATAAAAACTTCATCGATTAGTGGAGAATTAATCAAGATTTGGGTATGTGTGTCTCATGCGAGAAAAGAAAGTTCTTGAAATGTTTAAAGCTTTTAAAATTGCCAACTTGTAAAGCATGTTAAAATCTTGAGATCCAATGGTGATGAAAATTATTTTTCCAATAAATTTCAAATATATGAATACATTAAAATCAATTTCAATATAGGTGTATTCAATTTAAATTTGTATTAATTTTATTTAAATACATTTAAATTTAAGCTTATTTAATTCATATTTGTATAGAATCTACTTAAATTTAGGTGCATTAAAAAAATCATTGATTTTTTTTTTGGATAAAAAAAATCAATGATTTTACAAATTTTAGTTAAATGATGAAATTTATTAGATTTGAATGGATTTTAATATAAAATTTATGAATAAAAAATATCTATAACAAATCCTAGCTTCTCCCAAGCATTTAGCTGGATTTCATAAAAAATTATAACAAAACTATATGAAGATTATAAATTCCATAAATTCTATCAAAATTTATTATTTGAAAAATTAATCAAAATTGAATGAATATTATAAAATTCATAAATTCTATCTAAATCTATTATTTAAAAAATCAATCAAACTCCAATATACTACAAATTGAATACACCCCATCTTAGATTGAAAATATTTGAGCACTGCTATTTTTTTTGTTTTTTTGGTTTAATTTCAAAATTTTATCACATACATACATGTAGATGAGTTGAGCATGTTGACTGTTAAAGTTTATTAATTGCCATAATGGCGTATGTGTCATTGGCCATCCATCCATCCATCCATCCATTCATGAGTATGCCTAGCAAATGTTTCCATCGCGACTGTTAAGCATTCCACATTCATACATGTAGACAAGAACCACTCTCACGGCATGCTTTCAAACTATTCTGTTGGAGCAACATTTTTTCAATTCTGTCGAAGCAACATGCTAAATTGGCCGACGACACAAATTCTTCAAAGTAGCTTGTACCCAAAACCACTAAAATCATGTCTTAAATATAAATTCATCGTCCAAAGACAAGTGAATTTGGCTATAATTAACTTATTAGTTTGAATAAGAATACCTGATAAAATTTTTAAATAACGAAATCTAGATTATTCAACAACTATCATTGGAATCAATTCAAGAACTGTTAATAAAAAATTTGGCTCAGATAATTAGTAAGTCAAATTCTAATAGAATAGATGAAAAATCATTTCTTTTAAGCACACATATAGAAATTCGCTTTTTAGTCAACCTGCCCAACAAAATGCACCTTTTTCCCAATATTTTTATCCAGGTGTAAAATGATTTTCCATTCACATAGCCTCAAAACATATAGAGAAACTACCTGATCATGAAATTGAATCAAAATAAAATGGTTTAACCAACATCCCACATTGACCTTCTATATTATCTAACAAACAAAACCAAATACAGCACAAAATTCTAGCCCAATTTAGATTAAAAAGAAGATTCGAAAACTTGAAATCAATGTTTGCATATAATATCGGGGACCAGGATATCCTACGCCTTCTGTTTCTTTGGCATTCGGTAGCCACCAACCACACAAGCATGGTCACGTTCGAAGGGCTCAAGTGTGACCTGCTCGAAAGGCTTGAATTGTTCCTGTTGCAGCTTCTTCACTTCACTCTGGAAAACGGCCTCAGCAGGAACAGTAGAATCTATGCAATTTGCCTAAGATGATCATACAAAACAAGTTACGTATCAACATGAAAAGATCAGCACAATCAAAATTATTCAAGTGTGATAGGGACATCACAAGCATTTACAGGAACTAGATAAAAACAATTTTAATACCAACCTTGATTGAAATTACAAAATGGCCTCCAGCTTTCAGAAAGTATGATGCATTAAGGGCTAAAATCCTCGCCTGTTAAAACAAAAGAAAAATCCACAAAACAAAGGTTCAAAAATATAAACACCATGTAAAATCTGGGCACCATCACCTCCTGCAAATCTATGATGACACCCCCATAACCAAGAGAGAAGAGATATATCAACTTTACATAATCACAAAAGAACAAAGCAGGAGAAGTTAGCAGAAATCAGGTGAGAGGAACACATGCAACTCGCTATAACATTAACCATCACTGAGAATGAGAAGCGCCACTTAAAAAAAAAAAATCCTAGTAGGTACAAACTATCACCGAGAATGAAAAGTGTCACTTGAAAAAATAAGCCTAGTAGGTCCAAATGAATGCTGTACACAAAAAAATCTTGAAACTAGAATGCCAGTAAACGAGGCATTTTTTAAGATCCAGCAATTGTTTAATTCATTGAACCAATTGGTTATGTAGTGTAATAGGGGGATTATTCTTTGGGGTTTGCCATCAGACACTAGAATATAGTAAATAACTTTGCCACGTTATCAGACAACATAACAGACCTAGTGCAAAATATTGATGACCTAGAGTTCAAACCATATGAATGCAATCAACCTTACCGAGCCTTGGGTAAATAATGCAAACAGGAGGTAGAAACAGATGAATTGGAACTGTTTTCTAAATAAGTAAATAAACCGTACAAACAGTCTAGTTCTAATATAGAGCCCAGACAAGAAATGGAAAAAACAAAAAAACAAACAAAAAAAAAAAAAAAAACAACAACAACAACAAAAGCAATTAATGCATAAATAACAAAAGAAAAACACATTGTGTGACTTGAATTTAAAACACTATAAAAAAAGAAAAACAAAAATAAAATCGCAACGCAATTAAAATAGTTTAATAAGAGCATCAGAAACTCGGCTTACATCACCCATAATGTCGTGAAGGGGAATCCGAGTATATCATCATATGCATGATTCTGATATTGATAATGAAAAAGTAAAACAACTTTTTTTCAGAAACCTTGTAAACCAATATTTTCAAAAGTTGAAAATATAAAAATGAAAAGAAAAAGTAGAGAAACAAGACCATGGATATCCCTTCCAGAGAAAATTATCATCAAGAGTCCACTCCAATAGCAAGAGGAAAACATACAAGCATAAATAATAATTACTTGAAACCAAAAGATTACTCAATTAACACATCAAAAAATGCAAGTATAAAAAAAAACAAAAAAAAAAAATTATTGCATCAGATTCTCGAGTTTGCATCACCCGTAAAGTCTTGAAGGGGAATCCGAGTAGAACTCATCATATGCATTACAAGAAGATGGGCACCATTTTTGAAAGGTATACCAATATGTATTTTGAACAGTAATAAAATATCTTAACGGCCCGTTGATTTAACAGTAGAATCATCACAAAGAAAAAAGAAACCAAAATGAAGATAATTTCCTTTTTGCAATGTTTAATTAAGGGAAACAATGGTTTTCCCAACCTCTGCAGCACCGTACTAATTCTTCATTCTCACAACCAATTTCACCGGTAAGCACTAAAACCGATGCATTCTAATAGATAGTTTAAGAACAAAGATATGCAAAAGGAACAAACCTGATCAGGCTGAGCAACATCAGAAAATATAACATCAACCATGCCAACCAACATTCGGTACTTGGCAGGATGTCTAGCATCTTCAATGATGGGTATGACATTGGTTCGCTTCTTTGCCATGTTAACCAAGTCTCTGCCACTCCTATGAGAAAATTCCACTGCATACACCACTCCATCCTACAACAACCAAAAGAAACTAACCACATAAGCAACAAACAACGACGGCGACATAAAACAAATCAAACACATTGCTTCGCAACAAAACGACTACTTACAGGACCAACTATGTCAGACACATGAGATACAGTCGTCCCAGAAGCCGCACCAAGGTACAGGACCCGAGCACCAGGTTTCTTGATCAAACAAGATAAAGAAAAACATAAATACAAACCATACAACTACTACAATGACATTTTTATTTCACTAAGTTTCTAGTTTTAAATTTAAATAAAGATAAACATTATATCCAAAATAGGATTATGTTGCAATTAAATCATTTAAATCTATCTAATTATCTACTAGTTTTTCTCCGTTAGAGACTCATGGTTAATAAAACCTAAGTTGCTTCGATCCTGAAATACGTGTTTGATCCTGAAATATGTGTTGGTATTTGCTAGCATTTGGGAGGTTCTGGTTTCCCTTGAAGCAAACCAGATTATATTTTCGGTGTTATTGAAACGTGGTGTTATTGAAATGTGCCCGTAACATTTAAGCGTTATTGAAATATGGTAGTAACATTAACATGTACAAAACAAATACAAATAAGCAAAATAAAAAAGATAGAGAGACTTACAATCCAGATATTGTCAACACCACCAAGAACAGCAGCAGCCAGTTTCGAACGGAAGGGATTCCAAACTCTATATTCAACTTTAGTTCCATCTTCATTCTGGGGATTGAACGATATATATATATATATGATTTTCAATAATAGAGCATTTTTAATTGAAAAAAAAAGCCAAAAAAATTAAAAAGAGAGAAATGAGACCTGAACAGCGACCCTCTTCTCATTGTAGACGGCCTCACCAGGAACCATGTTCTTGGTAACAAGCGCATCCTCTTTACCCTTCGCGATGAACACTCCTTCATGTCTATGAGGCTCCACCACAACCTTACTTCCTCCCTTCATTCCACCACGACCACCTCCTCCTCTGCCTCCGCCGCCGCGACCTCTCATGGCACTGCCACCTCTGCCGCCGCCTCTACCGCCTCCTCCTCCTCCGCCTCTACCTCTCCCTCTCCCTCCTCCTCCTCCATCGCCTCCCCTTCCTCCTCTGAACCCGCCTCCACCACGGCCTCTTGGAGGTCTCATTTTGATGCTTGAAACCCTAGGACGAGAGTTACTACGCGTTTTGTTGTTTTGGCTGCCGTTTTATATAGAGCCCGATTAGGGTTCAGGGTTTTAAGTTTTGGGATAATTCTAATTTCCCTCTATCGTTTGATATAATTGCTGCTTACTCCCTCTTGTTTCCCATAAATCCAAAATACCCCTTTCCATTAGTTTGACTAGAAGATTTAGAAGATGGTAAAAAAATTTATTTATCCTCAAGCTATTTAATATAATAATATAAAAAAATTATTAAAAAAATGATAAATTCCAAAAACAAAATCAAAACAGAAAAAATACAAAAATTATTAAAAAAAATTAATCTCAATTGAAATAATAAAAAAATAAAAAGTAAAGATTAAAACTTACATATTTTATATGGGACATGATCATGAGACATAAGTTTTGACATAAAATTTAACACAATTTATTGATAATTAGATTATAATAATTTCAAGAGATTAGATCTATTCACTCATTTATATTAAACTTAATTATACACTCTACATAAATATATTTATTATTCTCTCTATTCATTATTACATTATCTCTTTTCTCTCTAATTAATGCCAAAAACTCATCAATTAATATTCTTCTCATCAATTAAATAGATATTGGGTCTTTTTTTTCTTTGATTTTCAAATTATATTATTTTTACTTTTTTTTTTCATGTTTGATTTATCTATATTTTTTTATCTTATCTTTACAATTTGTTTATTAATTAGATCTTATTTCTTCTTTTTAATGTATAAAAAATAACAATAAAAATTTATCAGTTAGAACTTTAAATGAGAAGAAGTTTTTGGCATGAAATTAACGATTTGTTTAATTAAATTTTAAAATTTTAGAGTGATTTTGACATATATACAATAAAAGAATATTTAATAAATTTAAGAAAATAGAATAATCTAGAAAAATAATTTAAATTTGAGAGGGATTTTACAAATCTCCTTTAAGAATAATTTAATTTGTAAAAATATTTTTTTAAAAAAATAAATTTGTGTAAATTTACATTTATTCTAAAAATATAAATTTTTTATGTTTTAAAACCTTATGTAAAAGATAATTTATAGATAAAAAAAATATAAATGATTAAAATAAATAAATAAATAATTATTTGTTTCAAAAGTTGTAGTAAAAAAATTATCATGCAAAAACATGGCTAATAAATGTCCTTTCAAAATCTTAAAAAGTGAAAATGTCATTTTAAAATTATTTTTATAAGATAATTAATTATTTTATATAGTTTAAAATTTATATTTTTAATAATTTTATGTAAAATTATATATAAATTCAACCACAACAAGTAATTTATACATATATAAAAATTCAATTATAGTATTTTTAATATTAATATAATAATAAATAAATAAATAATAAATATATTTATATAGGGTATATAATTAAATTTAATGTAAAAATATGAACAGTTATTGAAACCATCGTCATCTATAATTAACAAATGATATTAAAATTTGTATTAAAACTTGTATTTAATCTCATTATATATATATATATACACACACGAAGAACTGGTTTCATCGATTTGAAATCAAACAATCAAAAACAAAACAACCAATCTTGACAACCAAATAACAAAGCTTGAAACCAATCGACCAAACCCAGAAACCAAATCAAATCAAACAACTACTGAAACCAAAAACCAAAACCTCAAACCAATCACCAAATCAAAAACTAAAAACCCAGAAACCATCTCTTCTTCCATTTCTTCTTGCTTGGGTTTGCGGCCTAGAAACCAGAGAACCAATTTCTTCTTCCATTTCTCAGGCGAACCCAGAAACTAGAGAACCAAGGTCTCCTTGGTTGGGTTTGCGGTCGTCGCTGCTTGTTTCAGGCCACCGCTCCTTGCTCCTTCACTGCCGTTGGTCTGGGCACCGTCACAGAGCCATTGTCTTTGCCGGATCTGGTCTCGCACCTGGTTTCGCACCGAACCACATAGGTCGAGAGAGAGAGAGGAAGAAGAGAGACGGGTGTTCCGTGTGAGACGGGTGTTCCGTGTTCTGGTCTGATTAGGTCTGATGGGTGGATATTAGGGATGATGATGAGATATCTGCCCACTTAAAAGATTTTTTTTTTTTTTTTAATTTTTTTGTTTTTTAAAAATAATCTCCACCGAACGCGATTGATAGGTGAAAATCTCACAATAATTTAAAAAAAAAAAAATATTAATATTTTTTTATTTTTTTAATTAAATTTTAAATATATTTTTATTAAATTTTATTAAAATTTTAATTTTAATTTTTACGGTTCATTTTAAAAGAAAATGATGATGATTTTTAAATTTTTTTTTTAAATATGAAAATTTTCTTTTATTAAATATTATTTTTTTAATATTATATCTTATTTTGACAATTTTACCCTCTCTCACATTGAAGGTCAACTCATATTTTTTAACATCCGGTTTCATGTTAGGGGTTTTTTTTTGCTATTTTATATATCACAGGGAGTTTTCTATTTATTTTATAAATTAATAAAGGGCCCTTAATGATTTTCGAAAACATTGATGTTTTTTTACTATTATATCAAATTACAGGCGGAAATTAAAATTATCCCTTAAGTTTTTTATCAAGTGATTCTTACTGCCACCGTTAGATGCAAATGCAATCCGATGGTCAGATTTCTTTCACATCAATATATGAAATGAAACCCTTATACCTGTACCGCTTGTCTAATAAAAACATTTTTTTTTTCTTTACAATTTAATTTGATCATATTTCATTTCTCACATAAACACTTTTTTCCTTTTTACATTACAGTTCCATTTATAATTACCGGATCACTTGATCAGGACTCTATGGTACAACCCGAACGTTACTATTTACTCTCTACTCCCAACAATACGAGAAAGAGTAACTCACATTAAGTGAGAAAGCCGTCCACCAATTGAAGAGATTTATTAGAAATCTATCACACATATATAGGTTATGAGGAAATTGTCCATTTTTTGTAGGCAATGATATTCGAACTGTCATTTGCTTGAAGAGAAACGAGTTACGTAGACATTTTTTCTAAGTTGACACAAACATAATTTCAAAGGAAGTTGAGAGTATCAATTTTATTGACCTCAAATATTAAAATATTACACCGAATTGATTATAATTATATTTTTCAAATTTGATTTTTGATATACTTATTTATTCGTCAATAATTTTAAATATAATTTATTTTTTAAATGAAATATAAACTTTTTTTCAAAACAATTTAGAATATCTTTTATCTATTATAGTGAATTTGGTGCTTTGAGAGTATGATGACACTCAAACTCACGATCACGATGATTTATGTGAGAATATGACGTGGGAATTGCTCTTGTCAATGGTTTAGACCAAATTACACTAGTTACTCTAAGTATATCTAAAATTGAATAGAACTTGTAGAATTTTGATCGTTATATATAGATTATCCATTGAAACAATTGAGTAACAATTGAAATTCGTTAATCATTAGTCATCAAGTGTTGAAGAGTAATTTAATCTTTTGCATGTGATGTTAAATAAATAATAAAAGAACATAGATTGCGCAATTAAACATCATCATGTCAACTCTAAAATTTTAAATTAATTAAAATTAAATTAAAACTAAAATTAAACAAAACAAAAAAAAACAAAGCCACTAGAAAAGTGGCTTCCATGTCAAACAGCCAGATCTCTTCACCTACAATAGGAGAGCAAAATCTCCCGTGGAGTAGATTGTACCATTTGTCCATTTCCCACTTACCTAAACATTATTAACATAAAACTCCTTAATGGGTGGAGGAGATTAATTTGGTAAATCGCCAAGATTAAAGAAACAATGAAATCACAATTATTTCCAATGGCTTTTTTTTTTAATTAATTAATTTCATTTCAATTATTAATAAATTTATTTTTTATCACTATTTTATTTCTCTCTAAAATATGAATGAACATCACATCATGTCGTTTTGCATCATTCCACATGCAGACGGCAACTTTGAACTTTTACTTAATTAGTTAATGGCAGACAATGGTCAATGGATATTCAACAAATTTGATAAATAATTTATGTGAATATTAGAGTTTTACATGTTTCATGGAATGGCGGACGTAGTTAAAGGTACGTTAGTCCAATTTTTTTTTTCCAATGATTTATTTTATTGAATTCTATGCATTCTAATCTTAGGCCACGCTAGAAACAATTACATTTTTTTTTAATAAAAAAATTAATACTAATTTAAGGATCAAATTGCAATGTTATTTCTTCATTAATATATAAGCTTTGAATTGATGGATAAACTCCTTTCTTTCTTTCTTTTTTTTTTTTTTCAAATATAATACTAGTAGAGTCAAAGATCTATTAAGTGAATGGGTTCACTTAGTACAAATATGTTCCGAATAGCAATTCCCACTAAAAAAGAAGGATTTTTCCACATTTTGCCTTTTTAACCCTATCATATAACCAAATGGATGTACAATGTCAAGGGACAACTGTAATTATGAGCTAACCTTACATATTTGACCTTGTCGTTTAAACATAGAGAAAGTTTGTGCAATTTACCCTTTATCTTATCATCCTCTCTATAAGGTCTATGGTTCTAGACCCTTATTTAAGATGACAAGTTTATAACAAAACGCTCTTTGCTTGTATTTTCACTTGCTTCTTATATTTGTATTGAATACTAATGTTCATAGATGAAGCTATTGCTACAAGAAATGAGGAGTTACTTTAAGAGGTACATTATCGAATCTTGACTCATATTATAGTTAGATTTGATCTCTAGATTTTGATTAGGATCACACACTTACTTTCACACATCATTGTTGTTCTAGGATACTAGAGACTTAATTTCAATATGTGTGTATCGATCCAGGTTTAGTTGTCTCATTTAGGTGTTTTATGATATTATTACTAAAGAATGGAAATTAGTGAAGTAGCATAGATGTGCAACACTAGTAATAATGTCATGTTTCACATCGCATCGTGAACTTGACGTCACTTGTAGCGACATGCACTAATAAGTGGGCCGACTCCACATCAAAGCATCACTTTATTAATGCTCTAGCAAGGGGCGTCAATTCCAAGTCATAACATGAAATTGGCTTAACTCCTATGTGGTCTCACTGGTGACCGACGTAGAGTTGGCATCATTTTTAAGTGGTCTCGCTAGTGAGTGGCATCAATTTAATGTCATGATGTAAAGTTGGCAGCACATTGATTGAACATACTAATGTGTGGTGCCAGGAATGGATGAAGCGTAGAGCTAGGTGGGGCATGTGCCCTCCCTGAAATTTATTAAAAATTGATTAGGTTTACTATATTAGTCATTAGATATTTAAATATATAAATAAAAATGCAATATATTTTAACGAACATACAATGGCACTGATGGCAAGAAGCTTGTCTTCTTTTATTTCCATCCTCTATGGTCCACGATTCAATCCCTAGCCAACTCTACATCAATGTAGAGTTGACACCATATTAATCGAATATATTAGTGAGTGGTGCCAATTCCACATCACAACGTAGAGTTGGTGCCATGTTATCTGGTTTTCACTAGAATGTGACGCTAACTCCATGCCACGATGTGGAGTTGGCGTCATCACACACAAATGGTGTCATAACATTTACATCATGATAGAAATCTGTTGCCATCTTGACATAAGACCAAAAATTCTGTAATTTAGAAACTCTAATCTTTTAGAGGTTCGGTCCGAAAAACTAAAATGGGTCTCTTTATAAATATAGGTAAAATGTGTCAGCTTTGGGGCCATTCGTGTGTTAAAAATATTTTTAAAATTAAATTAGCATAATAAAAGCAATTAGCATAGCTGGTTACCAAGGGTAACAAATGCATCCTCTTTACCCTTCGCAATAAACTCTCCTTCGTGTCTATGAGGCTCCACCACTACCTTACTTCCTCATTTCATTCCACTTTTTCCACCACGACCACCACCTCATCTTCCTCCGTCGCCACGACTTCTCATAGCATTGCCACCTTTACCGTCGCCTTTGCCTCTCTCTCATTCTCCTTCATCACCTCATTTTCCTCCTCTAAATCCACCACCACCATGACCTCTTAAGGGTCTCATTTTGCTTCTTTAAATGCTAAGACAAGAGTTACAAACTTAGTTACAACTACAAGTTTTGTTAGGGTTTGATTGGCTTTTTATATATATTACCCAATTTAGGATTTAGGGTTTTAAAGTTTTAATCGAGCGGGGCTCACTACCACCGTTGGATGCAAATGTAATTTGACGATCAGATTTCTTTCATATCAGTACATGAAATGAAACCCTTGTACCTATACCGCTTGTCTAATAGTAACACTTTTTGTTTTGTTTTTTTTTTTCTTTTCAATTTAATTTAGTCATATTTCATTTATCACATAAACATTTTTTTTTCCTTTTTACATTACAAATACATTTATAATTGTTGGACCACTTGATTGGGACTTTATTGTACAACCCGAATCTCTATTAATTACTTTCTATTCCCAACAACATGGGAGAGAATGACTCTCATTAAGAGATAAAATTGTCCACCAATTAGAAAAACTTATCAAAAATTTGCCACACATATGCAGACCTAGTGTAGGGCTAGGTGGGGCACATGCCCTCCCTCAAATTTTTTAAAAATTGATTAAGTTTACAATGTTGGTCATTACATGTTTAAATATATAAATAAATATACCTTCACGAACGTACAATGACACTAATGGCAAGAAGTTTGTCTTCTTTTATTTTCATCCTCCATGGTCCATGATTCAATCCTTAGCCTACACTACATCACGATGTAGAAGTGGCCCTATCTTAATATAAGACCAAAAATTCTGTAATTTTGAGGCTCTGACCTTTTAAAGGCTCAGTTCGAAAAACTAAAATGAGTCTCTTTATATATATAGGTGAAATGTGTCAGCTTTATGGCTCTTCGTGTGTTTAAAACATTTTTTGAATTAAATTAGCACAATAAAAGCAATTAGCATAATTGGTTACTAAGGGTAATAAGTGCATCTTCTTTACTCTTTACAATAAACACTCCTTCGTGTCCATAAGGCTCCACCACTACCTTACTTCCTCTTTTCATTCCACCTTCTCCATCACGAACACCATCTCTTCTTCCTCCACCATCACGACCTCTTATAGCACTATCACTTCTATTGCTGCCTCTATCATCTTCTCCCCCGCCTTTACCTCTCCCTTCTCATCCTCCTTGCCTCATCTTCCTCCTCTGAATCTGCCACCACCACGACCTCTTGAGGGTCTCATTTTGCTTCTTCAAACACTAAGACAAAGTTACAGACTTAGCTGTAGCTGCGCGTTTTGTAAGGGTTTAACAGCCTTTTTATATATATTGCCCAATTTAGGGTTTAAGATTTAAAAGTTTTAATCGAGGGACGCTCATTACCATTGTGAGATTGCTAATGCAATCTGACGGTTAGATTTCTTCACATCAATATATGAAATAAAACCTTTATACCTATATCACTTGTCTAATAAAAGCACTTTTTGTTTTCCGTTTTTTCTTTTCCTTTTCAATTTAATTTAGTAATATTTCATTTCTCATGTAAACACATTTTCTTTTTCTTTTTGCATTATAAGTACATTTACAATTACCGGACCATCTGATTGGGACTATATGGTACGATTCAAATTGCTACTAATTACTCTCTACTCCCAATAACATAGAAAATAGTAACTCATATTAAGAGAGAAAACTATACACCAATTGGAAAGACTTATCAGAAATTTGCCACATATATGGACCTAGTGTAGGGTTAGGTGGGGCACGTGCTCTCCCTGAAATTTTTTAAAAATTGATTAACTTCACAATGTTTGTCATTAGATGTTTAAATATATAAATAAAATGTAATATACCTTCATGAACATACAATGGCATTGATGGCAAGAAACTTGTCTTCTTTTATTTCCTTTCTTCATGGTACACGATTCAATCCCTAGCCAACTCTACATCGATGTAGAGTTGGCACTACATTGATTGAATATATTAATTAGTGGTGCTAATTCCATTTCACGACATGGAGTTGGTGTCATGCTATCTAGTTTCCACTAGAGTGTGATGCCAACTTCCACACCATGTGTAGAGTTGGCACCATCAACACACAAGTGGATGGCATAACATCTACAACATGATATAGATGTGGCACCATCTTAATATAAAACCAAAAATTTTGTAATTTAGAGGCTTTGACCTTTTAAAGGCTTAGTCCGAAAAACTAAAATAGGCTTCTTTATATATGTTGGTGAAATGTGTTAGCTTTGGGGCCATTCGTGTGTTGAAAATATTTTTTAAATTAAATTAGCACAAGAAAAGCTGTCAACATAGCTAGTTACCAAACGCCCAAAAGTCCCTCATCATACCAAGTATGAACATTGTGTTGGTTGGCCACCATATATTTAATTCTAAAAAAAGAAGAAAAACACGCTAAAAGAAAAACGTGTTAGGGTTCGAACTCAGGTCTCTAACAAACATTATGAGACCTTTTACTATAAAGGCTGTTTTAAATTTATAAATGTTATGTGAAATATTAATTATATATTGATTTTACAAACTAATTATAGGAAAAAAATTGAAAATTTGTAAAATTTGAGACCCTAAAATTTGGAAGCCTAGGGTGATTGTACCTTTGGCACGTGCTCAGGGCTAGCCTTGCGAGTAAGGGCCAGGGCCTTTCCAATATCAACCTTCTAGTAATTAACATTCACCTCATGTTTATGTTCTGTTGATTGAGCCAATGTTGGTAAGTTTTTTTTTTTTTTTTTTTTTTTTCTTTAGTGTAGTTGGTTTTATGAAACCTCAATGACTATATATAGATCTTTGTGTTTGTTTCATTATTTAATTCTGACCCTTTCTTGCTAAGGATTGTTATTGTTATTGAGAATTATTCAATTGTAAGTTCGTATATTTATTGGAATAACATACTATCTTGGAATGGTGATTACTAGCCTAAGGTTTGCTTTACAAGTATTATTCAAGCGTAAACTTGTACCTTGTATAGACATGTAACTAGGTTGTTCTCACAACTATGTTAAAGGTATTAGGCATTATTTGTTTTACCTGTTTCATGAAGTAATTATTGAGAAATGCAAAGTTCTCTACACGTCTAGTGATCGAAGAAGTCCCTAAGCATTTGAGGAAGAGTTGCAAAAGACTGATTACATCTTTTATTAAACTTTTGATGTTGCAAAGCTCAAAATAGAAGAGAGTTTTCCAAAAAAAAAAAAAAAGAGTATAAGGTTAATTGACTAGTAAATTCCCTATATATTTCAAGTTTTGGAGAATTATTGCCTAATTTTTTACTTCAAGAGTGTGAATGAGTTACAAACATTAGTTATTCTCATATTCGATTTGAATGTTTGTAGTGGAACACTTTTTTAATAGGAAAAAGGATAAAACATCTGTTAATCCTCTTAATTCTACATTAAATATTAGAGACTGCACAAGAAAATCGAGTTCTCCAGAATTAGGACTTGACAGAGCAGTTGTTGACATCGTTAAGGATAACAATTTTGACATCATAGTAAACCTAGTTATGAAAGGTGATTTATGAGAATACTTTATTTACATATATGGCTTAGAAATTTAATGGACTAGATTAAGTCAGCCTCGCTTTAAACATGTTCAGAATCAGAAAGGATTATAATTGCCAATAAAAAGAGGATTTTTTTTTTTTTTTTCTAGGTAATGTTTTTGCGTTAGAGCCTACAAATTCTATTGGAAACTGTCAAAATGGAAAGAGTTTCCTAGGAAATATAGATGCAGATAAAAGTTGGTTAATCAGAAAACAATCCACTATATGTAGATAGTTCTCTTCCTAAAAGAAAAAGAAAACAATCCTATATATATAGTTCTCCCAAATCAAAACCATGCACATCAAATACTTTCTTTATTATTATTATTTTTTATATGGTTGACCACTTGACCATCTCTTCAATCTTGTCTTGTCATTGGTGATAGCCATGAAGATGAAGAGAACCAAACCCAACAAAGTTGGTGCTTTCATCAAGTATCTTCCAACTGACTTTCTTAGAGACATTCTAACTTGTGTGGCCTTTGATTCCATCACTGACCTTTTCTATGTGCAACTATGTTATAAAGATCTTCGTGAAATTGGAAACAATGATTATGTCCTCTAACACGCTTACATGGACAGTTTTCCTGTCACTCCATGGCCTAGAAAGGAAAAAAAACTTTTTCCTTCTTGAAACGTTATAGAGATAACAACAACATGAAAACTCTCTTCAAACAAGGCATTTATGAGTCCTTCACTTTACCTAAAAAGGATTCGAGACTTGAGTTATTAAAAAGAGTTGTAAAAGAAAATGACATGTAGAAGCAATCTACATGTATAATATCTTACTATGTTGTTGTCATGAAGACAAAAGACTACAAGCTTTAAAAATATTGTCATGTCTGAAGAACTTGAGATGCTTCAAAGTCAATGAATGTAAGGGGAGAGTGAAACGGATTGTTTCGATATTGTGGGTGCATAGAAGCAACATTAATACTATTCAACATGTAAAAGAAAACGACCATGGCTCCAATTCAAGAACATGCAAGTGTTGGAACACATGGAACAAATGATTGAAAGAAGATGATTATGGTGATACATGCTCTGAAGCTTGCTTCCAGGATCGTGAAGCAGCTTTATTTTGTAATTTGATCAGGACTAGTCTTGTTTAGATGATAATAAGTATTGAATATTCTTTTGTAATGGTTAGTGATTACTAATTAAATTTCTAATTTGAGTTATTAATTACTGATTACTAATTTATTTTTTCTTTTATTTACATAGTGATGGATATTGATAGAACAAGTTTCGATATTAAGATTCATTCTTTAGTTCGAAAATCACCAAATTTCCCATCAATAAAGTACCAATCACATTTTCAAAGTGTAAAGGCTATTATTATTGACAATTTGCATTCCTCAAAATTGAGGGAAAATGTTTATACACGTAGTCATGTGAGAGAAAACGTTTATTGGTCATCTGGGTCGGTCATCCCGTCGAACATTTTCAAGTGGGGCAAGTTAAACTTTTTTGGCATTTCTACCAATGCAATGGAACCGACAAATGGAAAGTTTGCATAACTTATAGAGGTATTTTTATTGAGTGACTTTGGCACACCAAGGATTCTGCTAATCATCGCTTCAATCTCTACAAATCTCCTAGAGAGCTCATTCGACTCCAATGTTTTTGATGTCTAGTTCCTCCATGTCTCATAATGCTCCTTCATGAATTGGATCAATGCTGGTTTATTTAACGTCCAATAAGTTACGCTTGTCGTACTTCGGGAATTCATTTGAGATCCTATAGTCGACTATTGCATTTCTCATCTAACCTCCTTCGAAGTTGTTTGTATCGAAATTTATGGTTAGATTCATCTGTTGTCTAGCTGGCATGGCTAACCATTTTGGGGTTAGCCCATTGGCCACCATTGGCATTCTCCTAGCTTTACTTTCTTCATTAGTTAGTTGGGTCCCATTCTATTGATTTATTCTTGTAGTGTTGTTGCATTTGACCCTAGCTTGCTATTTTGTATTTTCTATTTGAATTGTTTGATTTTCGGTTTCGAGCTACTTTAGTTGTTCTGCATAGCTAGATCCTCTTCTCCTTTGGCATACCTCTCTTTTTATAGATAGGAAAGAAGCTATTGGGAGTTAAAGCTACGTCCATTGGAGGAGTTATCATCCATTGATTCTCGCCTTTACCATTAAAGGAATAGTTCTTGGTCGAACAGTTGTGCATTGATAACATACATTACAATAGGTTCCAAACTAACCTATTGATTGCTATCAATCCCCATTAAAGGGAATCATGAGTTGGCAAGGGCTGTTGTTTGTTTCTGGGTTGGGTTAACTTGGACTGAAACATCTTGTGTGCTTTAAACCCTACTTGGGCTCGATCTACACTAAGGCGTACCACTTGGGGTATTATTCTAGGCTATATTCCTTTCAATTATGCCAACATAAATTTTCCATTACAATGAATACATTTGTTTATCGGGTTAGGTATTGACCCGATTTAGGTTAGATCTAACCTGAAGAGATAAGTTGTCTTCAGGTCAGTTTTTGACCTAAATTGGGTCAAGACTTGACCTTACAAGACAAATTATCTCTTTAGTTCAATTTTTGACCTAAATCGCATCAAAACGTAACTCGATAAGGCAAATTATCTCTTTAGATAAATCTCTAAACTAAATTAGGTCAAAACTATCCAATGAGACAAATGTATTCATATGGGTTAAATAGGTTAAATAGTGGCCCAATATTGGGCTAGGCTTGACATGAAGCTTCATTTTTCTTTTTAGAGTGATTTTTTTGTAACAACAAAAAATAACAATAATTTTTTCCAAAAAATTAAACAATCTAAATTTTAATGTACTAACCTTTTCAACACTTCTTACAAATTTCTTCAATCTTTCATACACCCAAATATAAACATCATGGAAAATTGTATATTGTAAGAGTAAAATTATGATAAAAGGGAGATCAATTTTGGGTTGATGTTGTTCGAATGATTTGTTTTATTAGTTTTATTATAATTTAAACTAAATTGTGTTAAATGTGATGGTTTATATTAATTAGGGGCACTTTAAGAAGTTTGGGGCATTTTTTAAACTTTTTTTTATGGGGGATAATTAAGCGAATACAAGTATAGAAAGCTTAGTTTTGCTAAATTCCCTAATTTTATTGATATATTTATTTTTTTAAAAAATAAAGTACTTTGGTAAAAATTCATTTTGTTGTAAAAAATACCATGCTTATTACATCTTTTACACATATATATATTATATATTATTTTCACAATAACCTTTCTTTATATGCAAAACTGACAAACCTATTAATAACTCAAATAATTAGTATTTTTCTTTTATATATACCCGTAAATATAAGGTAATATAATCTCATTGTTATTTACAAAATCAGGAATTGCAGATAACCTAATTACTGCAAGTGAACTAAAAAGAGTTGCTTTCCAAAACCATGATCTTGTCATGTGCTGCTAAGCCTTTTAAAAACTTAGGAATTAGGACACTACCAAAGTGATGGAGACGCTTGCGTTGCAAGAGTAAACTGAAGCTTCCACGGATCAGTAGATATTTTAGGCGAATTAGGTAAGGTGGGCCCAAAAGTGGAATATCCCACAAAGACGAGACAATGAACACAAAATATCTATCAGGACCTCATCAATTTGTTAACAACTATTACGCACCACTCTACTTCCATCAAAAAAACATAAAGTATCACACACCACTCTCTCTCTCTTATCCTTTCGAATTTCATTGAAAAAAAAACATGGTAACTGCATTTGCCGGTCTCCTGAATCTAAAAACGCCTATTGTTTCAATAGCAACTCCAAGAACCTCATGTTCACCCCCTGCAAGGCTACTGCGACACAAATATTGCACAACATGCAAAGCCTCGTCGTCTGCTAGTAATAATATGATGAGCAATATTGATTTTGACCTGTATGATCTTTTAGGCATTGATAGTAGTTGTGATCAATCTCAGATCAAAACTGCGTATCGTAGACTGCAGAAGAGGTGCCATCCTGACATTGCCGGCCCTGCTGGACATGACATGGCTATTGTCCTCAATGAAGTTTACTCCCTTCTCTCCGATCCCACTTCTCGCTTGGCTTATGATAAGGTTCTTGTTCTTTCTTTTTTTTATTTATGTACAAGATTTATTATATATTATACATATGTAAAATATCTCATTTATTAAAGTATTATAACTTTAAGTTTTAAATACTATAATTAGGCTCTTTCCTATCAGTTTAAGTTTTTGAAATCGGTGGTAACTAACATGCGATGAGAGCTTGAAGGTCTCTGGTTCAAACTCTGTCCACCGTTTATCTGAAATTTTAGTTACATATGTTACATTTGTCAATCTCTTTATCTTACACATAAAAGATATATTAACGTGTCATATATGACTATCAGTTTAAATTTTTGAGTCTGATAATAACTAACATTATTAATACAATTAATGAAAACTTAAATTGAGCTTGCGTTTTACACCATCTAATAAGCTCTACATGGCATAGAGCTTAATTTGCCAGGAAATATTTATTTTCTTTTGTTTTATTTTAGAATACTATTCAAATAATTTGCAAAAATTTAAAATTGTAGTCTATTTTCGGATAATCAATAAATGTTATCCAAATAATATGACACATTGATTTGTAATTATATCTATTTACCCTATCATGGACACATTATTCTATAATCCACATAATTACTATGAAACATTTTGCTACATAATTTGACTAAACAATTACATTTGAATAGAAGTTCAAACTTGTGAAATGCATGAGAAGCAAAAGTCTGTTGGTTGATTTTTATTGTTTTAAAATGATCAATGCAGGAACAAGCAAAGATTGGCGAACTGCGAGGGTACACGGGAAAGCCAATATACTCAGTGTGGTTAGGATCAGAAAGCGAAGAAAGAGCAGTGTTTGTTGATGAAGTGAAATGTGTCGGTTGCTTAAAATGTGCCTTGTTTGCCCAAAACACATTTGCTATTGAATCTGTTTATGGAAGAGCTCGAGTTGTCGCTCAGTGGGCTGAACCTGAGCACAAGATCCACGAAGCTATTGAAACTTGCCCCGTTGATTGCATCTCGTAAGTATTTTTTTTTTTTTTTTGACCTTTTTCTTAACTATTACAATTCAATTCGATTGGTAGGGAAATATGTCAATTTCTACCAAGGATTCTTTGCTAGAACGTAGAATCTTAGGCATCAACTGTTTTTTATACTGATGTATCATTGGATTATCAAAAATCATAACATTTTATACGCTAATATGTCGCTAAAGTATCAAAAATCTAACAAAAAATATTAACAAAGAATCCTTATTTGTGGATTCCAACGTGCTTCATAATTGGTCAGAGTTAGGATTCTTTATTAGTTTTTCATTTTTAAGACTTTTGATAATCTAATGACTCGTGATTATAAAAAAAATAATGAATGACCCAAGATTTTTACATTTTTTTATCTTTCATATGCATACGTTACAATAATTTATTAGAAAGAAAGTAATAAACGTTTTTATTAATATCATTTTTGCTCCTCCTGCATCAAGAATTGTAGAGAGGGCGGACCTAGCAGCACTAGAGTACCTAATGACAAAGCAGCCACGTGGCAATGTACGAGTGGGTGCAGGCAATTCTGCCGGTGCACGTGTCTCGAATATTTTCGTGGATGTCAAGAAATTTCAAACCAGATTTAACGATGCCATGAATAAAGCAGCAACTAAGGTACGTGCATTTCATTAAATTTATAAGCCAAAAGCATGCAATAGAAATCAAAGGAAGCTCTAAACTGTTTTTGGAAACAATGGATACAGAAGAATGACAAGGAATATGGTTGGGATGTTTTGGATGATCTACAAACTAAAAAGTCAAAAGATTACAGAAAAACAAAATGTCAATTTTTGAGTAGTTTAATCTATAAGCATTTACGTTAGAGTAATGCTACGTTACTCTAATAATTTGTCTAGAATTATATCCAAAATCATACATTACATCATTTGAATATAATTTTAAACAAATTTTGTGGATAGCGTAGTTTTATTCTTTCGGTTGACAACCTCATTGATTGATAATCAAATACGTACAACTTTCATTTCAGGAGAGTGATGCAGATTGGGAAGCAAGAATTGCAGCAATTCAAAGTATCAGATCAATCTCAAACTGGTTGTATTGGCAGTCACCCACTTCAGAATCTCACCAAGATCTTACTCATACCACCCAGCCCTCAACTGAACCAATTATTAAAAAGCTTCGTGCTGCCGCTGCTGCCAGAAAACGAGCAACCAAAGTCATGCCCAGAATTTCATCTTCTGACGAGTATTGGATTCCAACAACTGAGGCTCTTCCAGCTTCAATTCAATTCCAGACCAATTCCTCAGAACCTCCACAGAATGGAAATTGGAAGAAAGCAAACGAGAAGCGTCACGAAGAACTGAAAACCGACACAAGGAACCCGATTGCAATGGGGATTCCGGTGGTTACAGCTGCCATTGCAGCTGCCATAGTACGGTTGCATGTTGGTCAAGAAGTGGTGGGTGAATTAAAGGAACATGTGGGTGGATCATTGGCATTGAACATTGTGAATAGTTCTTGGTTACAAGTTACTTTGGCTGGGATTATATGGTATTTCATTGGAGTGGCAATTGTAGAAGTCATTGAAGTCATAGGAAATAGCCAAGACTAGACAAACTTAAAACATATATACTTCCTTTCACTTGTCACAAAGAACTGATTGTAAGTTCATTATAAGCTCAATTCACAAAAGACTATAATATCTTTCACTTGTCACAAAGAACTGATTGTAAGTTCATTATAAGCTCAATTCACAAAAGACTATAATATCTCTTTTTTATTATCTGACATCATTTTTGGATTAGAGGACTACTGAGACCAACCTAGATAAAACTTTAATAGTATAACTCGGATAACTGTTCCCAGACATCGGAAGAGATTTACTCACACCTTTATATGAATATTAACACAAAATGTGGAAATAAGGAGACTCGAATCCACTACTTAAAGTAGTAGGTGGAGGTGATTAAACCATTATGTCAACCTCACTTGTCCTGACTATAGTAATATTTGAAAGCACAAATAAACTCAATGCATAAAGTCTAATTCAGTACTTCTCCCATTTAAGGAGAAAACAGAAAAAAGATTCAGTCCTCCCAGGCGAAGCCAACTTGGCAACTACAGAAATCAAGCTTTGGAGAAATAAGTTCTACTACTCCTGGGTGACAAAAGCATTACCGGTTCATCCATTAAGCTCCAGCATTCTAATTTCCAAAACCAAAATGGTAAGATCTCATCTCATGGCATCACATTAATAAACCCCCCACAGGACCATATTCAACACCGGATTCTATAAGAAATTGCTACATATATATTTTCATTCAACATTGCCAACAACAGATGCATGATATGCTTGACTAGCAAGAAAATTATGCAAGCATAAATATGTATACCATCATAAATTCAACCACAGATATTCAATTGACCCAATTTAACAAAATCAATCCCTCAAAATCACAATGCATCTCTGGTTGACTAGAATTAGAAATGAGAACATAAGAAACATCAAGCAAAAGATCAAACACAACCCTCTTTAACTTGGATAAATTCTTAAACAGAAAAAAATGTTCAGTAAGCAAAATGCAGCTTTACAAATGCATTTTATTTTTACTGCTAACATTAATTGATACATCCTTTTGTGATCGAAAAACCAATTCCTACCTTGTTCAGAGACACCCCAGTCACGGAATCTTCGCTAGCATTAATGCCATTAATTTTTTGACTTGTAAGCAGATTATAATTTGCACTTTCTCAGTGATAGAAGCTGCATGGAAAACAGAGGCACAAATAGACATCCAATTACGTATCTTATTAATTCGTCAAGTAATATGCAACAGGTTTTCAAATGAGTTAGATTAGAGGTTGGACAATAAATCAGTAGCGGTATTTGGTGGAATAATCCTTAGGCGCAATGACAAGACCACGACCCTTCCTAGCCCCACGGTAGACAGTCTCAACGATATCAATAAACTCCTGCTTGTCCTTGAGAGCCCAGTTGATCTTCTTGTTATTTCCAGTACCAAGATCAATCATAATGTGCTTGTTCCTAAAGAAGAACATGACTGTCGATGGATCATAAAGCTCATACATAGTATATTAAAATCAGGCACCTCCGTGATGTCAACCAGATAAATCACAGCAAAATTTTTATAGTCTCAGCAACAGATGCCAGCACTTCGTCCATCTATTTCAAAAAATAAATGAATAAAATAAAATAAAATAAAGTCTAAAAAATAAATAAATAAACAAAGTAGACAGTAGGGTTTGGTGTGAAAAAGGAAAAAGGACCAAATTACTCCTCTTCTACTGCGCTCCTAGAGTAAGGATCCTTTCCTAGCAATCTTTTCTTCTTTTTTTTTTTTTCCCTAAATCTTTTATAATCAAACGACACATCAATATAAAAATAATGGACCAAGATTACTATATATTTATCCTCTCTCATACATTACTCAAACTAATTTTTGTCAAGCGGGGTAAGGCCAAGCATGTGAATTACTTTTCTATTAATTAGAGGGGATGTATGTGCAGCATTCAACGTTATTTTTATTCATACATATATATATAAATTCTAATATATATAAAAGACCAAAAAATTAAAAATCTGCTAAGATCCATCAAATAAAATATATATCTCATAACGAGTTAGATTCTCTTCAAGGCCTTTTTTTTTTTTTTTTTTCTTAAGACTTAAGATAATCTAATGACATATTGATAATAGCGGATAACCAAGATTGTTACATTTTTTTCGCTTTTTTGCCTCACTGATAAAACACTCATACATGCTTATGAGATGGACGTAATCGCTAAAAACCTTTTGGTAAGCAACAATTAAATCTAATCACTCCTTATGAGAAATGAAATAATCAAGACAACCAACGAATTTAAACATGTACCTTTTGGTGCCAGATATCCCCTGTTTTTTTCAATTATATGCTCAGAGATATAAATATAACTATTAACTAGAACTATAATAATTTGAAACCAAAACAGTAACGTATTACGCAATATGCAAGCTAGAACCGGGCATACCTTTAAGACGATGGAGCGTGCATGCATGGGTTGGTGTTTAAAGAAAAATAAAGTAGAAGAAATGAATGAATTACCTGCTACATGTATCGTCCCAGTCGTGACCAAACCGTATGATGACGACGCGTTCTTCCTCAGCAAGAATGGCCTGATCCACCGGCCATCCGAGTGCAGATGAGGTAGCAAATACGACATCTTTTATCTTTCTCTCCTCGTCTCTGAAGATTTCAGCTTTCAATTTTAAAGCACGCCCACGAAGGCTCTCTAACTACCTCCCACTGCCACTCATTTGTTCTCTATATTTCCACGTTACTTCAGTGGCCCACCTACCACACCCAATTTATTTATTTATTCATTATTTATTTTTTTGAAAAAACTTCATTTGAATCCTCGATATTTCAAAAATATCAAGATTTTAAATCTATTTTATAAACAGCTCTTTTTATCTTGTATTTTTTCAAAACTCTTAAAAAAAATCTAAACCGTTAGCTAATCGACAGTCAATGATGAATATAGATCATTTTTAATAATTTAAATTCAAAAGTATTTTACATAATTTAACTTATAAATTTATTATTGTATTACAATAATCCGATAATTTACGTGAAACTAACAACTATTAAATGTAAAAATATTTTTTTACGTATTTTGTTAATGATGATAGTCAGTTGATTAACGATTTTAGACTTTTTTGAAGAGTTTTTGAAAAATTAAGAATGAAAAGAGTTATTCTCAAAAAAGTATTAAAAACTTGATATTTTTCAAAAATTTAAAGACTCTAATAAAGTTTTACTTTTTTTTTTTTTTTTATAATTGATACAAACCCAAAAATCAAATGACAACCAAATGAGATTTGGCTTTAGATTTGGCCTAAGAGCAACTCCCGTATGGGAGGGAATATTCCATATATAGGCAGAGGGCAACTCATGTAATTATTTGATGAGAGAGAGATCGTTGAGTGTAGAATCGTACATTAAAATACCAAATCATTGTACTTAAACCAACGCAACCATTGACCTGCTACTAGCGTACTAATATACCCAAATTTTGCTGCCCTTTTTTTTGCATTAATTATATATATATTTGGAAATTTTAATTAATTTGAAATTGATTGATATCATTTTGTGTTTAGAAAAACTATAATAAAAATATTGTTTTTTTAAATAAAAAAATATTGTTAATATTGAGGAAAATATATTTATTAATAATAAATATAATTTACATATATAATACATATAAATTTAATCGCAATAAATTTTAATAATTTTACTTTTAACAAATAGAATACCCTTTTTAATAAGTCTCACATGTTAATCACCCAACTGGTTAAATAAATAAGTAATAGTAAAAAAAAAAATCCTCATGATGTATTTTCACATAATTTTTTATTTTTGCAAATGTATTTTTAGTGTTTCTCATTTCGAAAAATAAAAGACGTATTTGTGAAATGTATTAGTGAAATAAATTATTAAATTTAACGAACAGGCCCTAATGTTTTTACACATGCTTTTTCTATTTTTCGAATTAAAAAATACTGCGAGATATGTTCGTTATGTACGTTTTCACATGAAAAAGAGGGAAACAAAAAAAAAACACAATTTTCACTTTTATTTAACCAAAGCTAGATGCCTCAGTTTATTCTTTTCACTGATTTACACTTTTATTTTTGGATAAAGTGTAAAAACATCTTTTGAACTTTGAACTTCTTACCATATTAATCAAATTTATATATTTTCATATTGTATTATTTCACGTTTGTTAAATACGAATATAATACAATTATTACCTCATAAATATTTCATTACAATTATCAAAATACTTGTTACATTCATGATAAAATTCCATTTACAATCCAAAGAATTACTATTATATAGTTACTAAGGATAACAACGAGTTAGATAGAATCTGGTTTGGTCCGCCCCAAATCTAATTTGAAATTTTAAATGGTGCCCAAAACCTAACTCGTGCACCAAATGAGTCGCTACTTTCTGTTTTAAACCCGCTTCGAATAGACTACGTTCCTTGGATTTGGATAGGATCAGATGTTTTTATCACCCCTAGATACCCATACCAATAAGAATACTTATTTTTAATTTCTAGATAATTTATTAATAACTATACCCATAGGCTTGAATCTGTGCAGCGCATGTGTTTTTTTTCACTTTTCAATTTGAGTTCATTAATGCTGCAAATATTTTAATTATTCTTTTTGTGAAGCGAAGGATACTATTCATGGTGGTTGGACGGAACCTTTGTTTAGCTTTATAATTATTAATTCGTTTGAACTTTAAATGAATTATGCAATTATGGTCCTAACATGTAGGCAATAATCACACCTTTAATTTTTTTTTTTTTTTTTAATTTTGGAAATATCATTACCAACAATCCCGAATTTAGGAACCACAACATACAACCTTAAAAACACCCAAATTTGGGGCTATCAAATATACACAATACACTACGATCAACCCTCCACAAAAGAACAAGAAAGAAAGACCAGAAGAAACACCAAGTGAGTCCCAAACATAGGAATAGCCAGACAACACGGATTCCAACCAACCACCAAACATCTTAACAACAATTTAAACAAAGCAAAGGAAAACGAAGAAAAAATTAGTAGTACCCAACTAGACAATACAAAACAACCTCCTTAACTCCAAAGACAGCTGTTGAAGGAAAGTCTTTGGCAACCGAAACAAGGCGCCTTTAACGAGAACCATCCCTTCAAGCATTCTGATCTCCATCTAGACTTGAAACACCCATAAAGAACATGAGACCAAGAATGAATGCCAAATCCATTTGACTATCCTCCAAAAGTAACACCATCACATCCACAGGAGATCAAACAACCATTGATTTTCGTCTAACCTGCAAACAAAAACAAAGCCCACTAGAGCAAATTTGGTTTTTAGAGCTGGATCCGGTTAAAAATTGGATCCAGCCCTAAAAACCCTAAAACCAGCAAAAAACACTGGTGAGAGACCAAAAATGAAGGAAAAGACGATGATTGGGAAAAGAAAAGAACAAAAAGATGTTGGAATCAGACCGAACCTAATCAAGAAATCTCTTCATCGAGACTTTCTCTCACTAAAGGATGAGAGAATGTTCTCTCTCTTATGAGAGTCTTCAAGAAGGACTAATCACACATTTAAATTAAGTTTAAATCTTAAGATTACAATTTTTTAAAAGGATCAAATTTAGTATAATGATATAATAATTTAATGTATTGAATTAAAGTCTTAATGGTTGATAAAAATTTATATGCAATCAAAGATTACATGTACTTTCTTTAAATTCGAAACTAAACAACATAAAGATATGTCGAAATTCATCACTACTAATATAACTCGATATCTAGTTTCATAATAAAAAATAATTAATTCTATAATAAATGGGAGAACTAGTGACACAAATCGTACAAGGTGCATTTGCTAATTAAGATAAGATGAAAAGGAATTAAGCTCTAGTGGAAAGGGAATAAATCAAACATTAAGTGTATTTACTTTTTAAATTTAAAACTAAACAACATGAAGATCTGTTGAAATCTATCACTACTAATACAACTCGATATCTAGGTTCGTGACAAAAAATAATTAATTTTGTAATAAGTGGGAGAACTAGTGAAACAAATTTTACAGATGTGTTCACTAATCAAGAATAAAATGAAAACAGAATTAAGTTCCCAGTGGAAAGGAAATGGATAACAATTAAAATTAAGTTACAAGTCTTCATTCAAGTGTTTATTAACTTTTAGGAATTGGGGATTGAATTAAATTAATTCATTTTCTCTTGTTTACTAAATTAAAGAATAGGAATGAAATAAAATTGATATCCACTAAATTAAATTGGATTTTGGTTTTCAAGTTTCATGATATTTATATTTTCTAAAACAAACAAAACTCACCCAAATGTGAGTTTATCTTTGGGTAGTTTTATTTTGTGTTATTTTAAACAATAAATCAAAGAAAGAAACTATGAGAATTCATGAACTCAATCGTAATTCAACCCTTCAAAATCACTGTTATACAGAAGAAACCCTAAGACACACCTTAAACCGAAATCAACAAAATCAACTATCAATTTATTTTGTCAATTTTCAACAAAATTAGGTTGTGATTTTAAACATAATATATTTCATAGAAAACTATATTGAATTGAGAAGATAATTGAAATTACAAAATATATATATTCATACAACGGTGTTGAAAAAGAAAACAATAAATAAAATCAAACATTTACTATTTGTTATTTTTATAAGTTATATTATTGAATTCATCATACTTGTAATACTTGTAGAGAGATATGAAGAAAACAATGAATGGAAAAAAAAATAAAAAGGCAGAGAATAATAAGCAAAAGAGAACGATATAAAAAGAGATATATTTACAATTCTTTTTATTAAAATTGATAGAGAATATTTTTGTAAAACAATATAAATTCCCATTTTGATTAGCAAAGGGAACTTGATTCTTATGTTGAGAGGGAAAGAATCAAATTACCTTGCCAACAAGAACTTAATTCCCAATTTAGATATGAAGTCCACCTAATTGAATTCTCACAAGTTTTAGTAAATATAGAATTCACTCTCCTTTGCTTCTCTAGATTCTTGATTTTGAAACATGTCAATAATGGTTACCTAAACAATTGGGAAAGGGTGGGATGTGCAAAAAAGTACTAGAGGTGGGCAAAAAAAGGGGAACCGAACTGAAAATATTGGTTTTCAATTTGTATATGGTTCGGTTTGATTTTTGATGTCAAAATTCAATTTTATTTTATTTTTGTTTCAGTTTTGTTTTGGGTCGAAAATATCGATCTAACTCGAAAATCGAAATTAAAAAAAATTGAGGTATAAAAGGTTCACAATTGCAGAAAACAAAAAATAGATTCAATTCGATTTATTTATATAATTCGGTTTGATACAGTTTTCTATTTCGAAACCATATTTTTTTCGTTTTGGTACGATTTTGCCCCTAGCCACCCCTAAATAGTCCATGTATTAGTATTACCATAGAGAGTCGAGTAGAGACAAAAGATAGAATGAGGTTGGGTGAAAAAGAGTGGACAAATTGCGGCAATGATGATCGTGGCCGTTGATTGAGTATTAGACGGCTGCGATTAAGAGAAGCGCAGAGGATAGAAAAGAGAGAGAGAGAGGGAGAGAGAGAGAGAGAGAGAGAGAGAGAGAGATGTTGAATAAGGTAGTATTATAACTATAAGATCCTATCCATCCAGAGCAGAGCAGAGAGCGGCCTCCCTTGGAAGCCAAGCCAAACTGTTTGTTTGTTCATCAATGGAGCTTTGTACAACAAACCAGGCTGCTCTCATGGCGCGCCATTCTTCTCATCATCACCATCATCATCATCAAGCCTTGCTTAAGTTTAACAGAAACCCACGTCTTAGGCTCACTACTACAAAAGCCTCAGTTGCTGTTGAGCCCAAGGTCGCCATTATCAGAATTGGCACTCGCGGCAGGTACGCACTGATTGGGTCTTGCTCTCTGTGTCTTAATTGCAATCTCTCTTTTGCTTTTTCTTTTAACGTGTTTCTTAATTGTTAGATCATCCATTGACGTTAAAGCTTAGAGTCTTTGAACCGCTCTCTCTGTCTCTTTATTTGTGGTCATTGATTTATTGCTTTACTAAAATTTATTGTGATGCAAAGCAAGACTTCCATTTTTTAATGTAGACATTGCTGATTTAAATTTGGATGTGTATTGTGTGTTCATGAAATGCAATGTATTTCTAATTTGGACCTGCTAAATGTATTACTTTACCCTTGAGTGCTTAGTAAGAATGGTTGGGTCTTGTGGTTTACTTCCTCGAGGTCTAAGGTTCAAACCTTTATGGGCACTTACATGGCCAAAAGCTATAGTAGTTTACTGCACTTCAAAGATTGAAGGGTTTAGTGGGGCATCTAGTTTCGATCTTGAATTCGTTAAGTGGTTTCAAGGGATTTTTGGATTATCGTAAAAAAAAAAGGGATAAATGGTTTACTTTGGTAAAATCAGTTGAAAAATGGTATGCAAGCTGTGGAATCAGTTGTCTCGTCCACTGCTAAATCATGTTCTCCAATTTTTATTTAATTTGTCCTAGGTTGTGGGTTGCAAATTGTTTCTCTTTCAAAATTCTGATTCTTGAGCATTTTACTTTTTTTTTTTTTTTTCCCCTCTTGTCTTTTATGGTTATTTACGTTCTTCTTGTGTGTGGGACAGCCCACTAGCACTTGCTCAGGCTCATGAGACACGAGACAAACTCATGGCTTTGCATCCGGAGCTATCTGAAGAAGGGGCCATTGAAATTGTAATAATTAAAACGACTGGTGATAAGATACTGACTCAACCACTTGCAGACATAGGTGGGAAAGGTTTGTTCACAAAGGAAATAGATGAGGCACTTATAAATGAAGAAATTGACATTGCCGTGCATTCCATGAAAGATGTTCCCACGTATTTACCTGACAAGACGATTTTACCTTGCAACCTTCAGCGTGAGGATGTCCGGGATGCATTCATTTCCTTGAGTGCTGCTTCACTAGCTGAGCTACCAGCCGGTAGTTTTGTTGGTACTGCTTCACTCAGAAGGAAGTCTCAAATACTTCACAGATATCCATCACTTAATGTAAGTTGGTATACTTTGTCAAATGTAATAATATGAATCTGCTAAAACTGCATTCAATAACAACTGCTTCAGATTTTCTTTACACAAAGATTAAACTATAAACGCACGCTCACAAATACTTTGAATATTTGTAGTTACTTTACTAGATAACATGCATGCAGACACGCGCACACATGTACTTATCATTACACTCTTGTCCACATATGCGCGTGCACATACACATGCACACAAATTATGCATGATAAACTTTTAAAGGCTGTTGCAGAGAAGATCTTTTTATCTTGAGAGGTGGCTTTTAAGTAGTTCTTATACATTGTTATGCAGTTCATCTATTACAATTATTGCAAAACTATGTAATAAGTTATTTCCTTTTGAGGAAAACTGCATTCATGGGAACTAACAGCTATTGAAAGAATCGTATTCCAAAGCATGTAACCTTACGAGGGACAACATGCTACTTCAATTTCACTACTGTTATACATAGAATTCTTGATTGGTAGATGCTGAGGCAGTGACCTAGACCATGAATTCTTATGTAACAGCTTTTCACTCTGGGAATTTGTGTGTGTGTGAATCATTGGGTGTGCCAATTTTTGGGTACTGGTGATAGCAGAGTAGGTATTTAGATTCACGACCACCGTGAAGTTTTCTAAAGTGTGATCCATATAATGAACCAAAATTTAAAGAGTTCTGGACTGATTATTGTCATGCTTTATATGCTTAGGAGGCATATGAGGAAAAGTTAAGGCCTATAATGATCTGAACATGCTCAAAAGGTGAAAGGAGGGAGTTGGTGGTCGAGCCTTGAATACATCTTATGATGATGAACTAGATGATATCCTATGGGTTCTGTGGTTTGGAGCTCATCTGCCCTTGAAATTTAGTCAAAATATGATAAGGGCTTGAGCACTGTAATTATATCTGACTAATAACATGCTGGGTTATCAGAATTGTTGTAATTTGATAATGGACTTGACTATATAAACTGTTTCCAAACAAATGAGTACTGCAACAAAGAGACCAAGGGAGCCCCAACCCAATACGAGTGAATGGGGCAGTAAGGTGATGGCAGCATGAAGGAATTATCATCTAGTTGTTGGGAAATTCCCTGTTTACACACACACACGTGCAAAAATTCTTAGGCCCATATGTTCTTTTCTTTTTTCTATTTAAATTTGGGGCTGGAAATAATTTTTATTTTATTCTATTTTATTTGCTTATGCTATTCTGCGTTTTGTTTTTATTTTTATTTTTGTTTAACCAGGTGGTTGAGAATTTTAGGGGCAATGTCCAGACGAGGTTGAGAAAACTTAATGAAGGAGTTGTCCAAGCGACATTGTTGGCTCTAGCCGGACTTAAACGCTTAAACATGACTGAAAATGTGACTAACATTCTTCCAATCGATGATATGCTTCCGGCTGTTGCACAAGGGGCAATAGGAATTGCCTGTAGAAGCAATGATGAGAAAATGGTACATTTTAGTGCTATACCTGCGCTTCCATATTAAATAATTTTAATTTAGTTGAATTATTGGCTAAAATCTGAATGTCTGATTCATGCTTTTCGCTTTCATTATTCTGCTTGAACTATGCAGCTTTAAGGCAGTCTGTTTTCTGACTGGTCACTATATCTAATTTGACACAGATACTTTCATAATTAGTTGTTCTCATTGATGTAGTTATGCTATCTGATTGCTAAATGTTGTAAAAGGGGCTAATGGATGGTAGACATTGGGATGATGTGTTCATGAGAGAGATTAGAGAACATATGAATCGAACATACTTGAAAAAAAGTAATGCAATTTGGCTTAAGAGGTTTGAAGTGTTGAGTTAATGAAGGTTTAAGTTATATTTGAAACCTTTTCTTTTCTTTTGTGGATGGCTGAAGTCCAACTTAGATAATGAGAACTGAGAATATTTATTTAATAATGTGATAGTTGCAAATTATCTACTTAAAAATTGGTTTGGGATCCCAATTGGAAACACGAGATGCATTACAAAAAAAATAAAATGCTAAAGTAAACACGTTTGTCTAGAAGAACTTTATTCGAGTAATTTTTACATGTACAATCGTAGAGGGCCGCAAACAATACTTGATTATAAATGTCAACCTTGGATGATTGTGTGCGTATACATTTTAATTTCTAGTTGTAATGTGCACTTGTCTCTATCCTATGCAATATTGGGATTTTAGGCCTCGTTGGTGATGGATCCATGCAAAAGGTTTTTAAATGGATGTTCTTGTGAACTTGTTATCATGCAAAGTGATGTTTTACTTTATATTATAAGTAGCATGTGCAGTTCTTACAGCCAAAGCTAAACATTGTTTATTTAACTTAATGGGTAAAGGAGCTGTGCTAGATCTTGGTATGTATCTATAAAGTAAAAATGTTCTTTAGGTAAGATTTTGGCTCTAGGGGATCTGAGGGTTATGATTTTGTGGTGCAGTGGGTGATGAAAATTGAATCTGAATTCCTTATCGGGGTGGGATAAAATGGAATTCTTTTGCTGGTTAAGAATGCTTGCTTTGAGTGTTTTGGCCTTTCTTGTCCTTGATTAGATACGAAGGATAGAGTGAGATTAATTTAAAGTTTTGAATTGGATTGTTGTAGCTGTAGCAAAAGTAATTTCTGAAATATTTATTAGATGACTGTGTCCTAGTTTATTGTTATTTAATGTTTGGTGAATTATTCTTGTTCTACAACTTTTTAATTTTTTATGTCTTAATAACATTTTAGTTTGTGAGGAAAAACATTTAACTCTAAATTAAGGACAGTAGATGGACACTATCAAATGCTGTTGCTTAAGTTTATAAAATGCATGGTTCCTTTGGGAAAACAAAATTGAGGAGCACTTAAGGGGGCCTAGCTTACTAAATCATTTTTGTATGGTACTCACTTTGTCGATCCATCAGATTTCATTTGAGAAACCTTTTGTTCATTTTAATTTATACTATGGTTAGAATTATTTTAATAATGCTTCTAATTTCATTTTTATGTTTTCCTCTGGTGATCTCATTTGTCTCTGATGTCATGTTGTGGTGGTTTTGCAAAATCATGTCTGTCTTTGTGATTTTTTTGTCTTTCATTGGATTTTTCTTTTTAGGCAAATTACTTAGCCTCATTGAATCATGAGGACACTAGACTAGCAGTTGTTTGTGAGAGGGCCTTTCTTGAGACCTTGGATGGGTCTTGCCGCACTCCTATCGCTGGATATGCATCCAAAGACGAGAACGGTGATTGTATATTTAAAGGGTTGGTGGCGTCCCCTGATGGGACTCGTGGTATGATATACTTTATTCAGAAAAGAGTTCTTTTAATTTTATTTAGCTACTTATCCATTTGTGAAACCAAGTAGTTTGTAACATAGCTATATCTTTCTTCTGTCTGTGTTTTTCAGTACTAGAAACTTCTAGAAAAGGTCCGTATGCTCTTAAAGATATGATTATGATGGGAAAGGATGCTGGCCAGGAACTACTTTCTCAGGCTGGTCCTGGCTTCTTTGATAGTTGAGTTGCTTAACAACAGTGCAAGGAGAAGGAAAAAAACTCCAGTCATGACGATTTAACTTCGAGGGTTGCATAAAGTGATTTGATTTTACTCCTGCGCTGTTATCTGTTGTAACATTAAGAATAATAGATTGATTGTTGTAAGTTAGCGAGAAATTTCTGTTCATTCATGTGAGGCTTAGATTATTTTGTTCTTTCAATTAATATTAAGAAAGTCAAATTCTCTCTTCCTCTCTCGCTCTCCCTCTCTCTTTTTGTGCATATGTTTGTGTGTTTTTATTGCACAATAAATTTACATATATCCATAAGCTTTTGTTTTAGACTGTATAGGTGGAAAGCACTAGATTGATTTAGGTGTTTTAAAATAGGTTCTAACATGGTAACCACTGGCATGGATTTGTAGTTTAGAAAACATAAGTAAATATGGTTGGTGTACTGTGCTTGTATCTTTCAACCTATAATCAGAAGTACTAAAAATTTTTTGTTTTGATGTCATGACTCTTGAGTTATACAAGTCAGATTCTTTAGGCCCTTGCTGCAAGCCTGCATTATTCTGGATTCTTAGGTCTGCTGCACAAAGTTTTACCAGGTAAATCTCTTTTATTTTTCTCCATACTTTTGCCGTTCAGGTTTCACCTTCTTAATTTTCTGACTGGGATTCGGATTTATACCCTGGATTGGACAGAATTGAAGGGCATGATGATTCCTGAGCAAATGGGTGTTTGGGAATTTATTCCTTTCAGCAACTTTTGCAGTGGAAGACGAATTCAATATCCTAAACAATTTCCTGAAGTTTCCTAAGAAGCCTATTTATTATCAATTGGTTAGAAATTGTTTGGTTTCAAGAATCGTGTATGAATAATTACATGTTCAATGCCGAAGCTCATACATAAGTTGAAAGCATTATTTGTGGAATGAATCACAGTTCCCATCAATGGAAAGGTATAAGCAAGACCTATGCACATAACTCGGAGAGATGAAGAAAGGAAGGTATGTTGGGTGTTAGTGGCATTGGAAGAATGCTGAATCCTAGCCTCTGTTACGAGGTGAATAAGGCTTAACTGCTGTAACCTGTAAGTACTCTTTTGTATGACTTCTCATTTCTTAAAATTGTAGAAAATGGATTTTCTAATAGAAAGTAGAATAATATGCAGAAAGCTTGAAGTTATGACATGACTTACAGCTGTTGGAAGTTGGAACCAATCTTTAGGGGTTATAGGGGTAATATAATTCCTGCATGTAAACACTCTAAGGTGTGGATCATTTTAAAGTTTTGTATGTTGTTTGGTTCTTGGAACAATTTACGCAATTGGTGAAGCTGATGATTTAATTGATGTCGGATTAATCTATTCTGACAGCAATTTATGATTGAGACATTGTACTGAACCCTTTCACTCTTTGTGAGGTTAGAGAAAATATTTAACTATGGTCTAGGAATTGTTCATTTCCTTTCACATATTTGTCGCCTTGTTTAACTTTAAATCCATTTAACCTCGTCTTGGGTTTAAGTTTCTTCCGAGACTCAATTACATTTCTGGGTATTCCTGTAAATTGATGATTGTGGCACTCACATGGTGTTTAAAATCTCGTTTGTAGATGGCTTCTTTTCGCAAAGCTACTTTTTTACTGAAGGTTCTGATATGTGTTGGCTGAGCTGTAGTAAATAGATAAATACATTCTAAAATCTTTGTTTAATTTATGACATCTGTATTGTTAACTGTGAATACCAGTGGTTTGTGTTTCACTTGTTTTTATCCTTATGGGTTTCATCATGAAGGATTTAGAGAGACGTTCTTTTCATTTGTGCTTATAAATTGGGAGGATGTTGTGCAATAGGTCTTTTTGGGATTTTCTTTCATTTCAATATCAATTTTGCATGTGGGAATGGACAGCCTTTTTTTGGTTGTATGTAATGTCTGGTTCTTCCTCTTTTGGCTCTTTTTGCTAGCCTTGGACTGCTTGTTCACTTTAATATTTTGTGTAATGAAATTTTGGTGGTTTCCTATAAAAAAAATTGTGAAGAACAGAAAGACTTACTCAATTTTGTAGATTTTTAAATTGAATGAGCGTATGTGCTCTCTCTTGCTATTTTTCATTGTAAGGTTTACTCTGCTAATGCATCTAGACTCATCTACAGAATCTCTATAAGGAGGTATTAATACTCTCTTCCTTTCTTATTTATCTATTGGTCCAGGGGATCTTGCCTTTTATGTTCTATGATTGTAGTTATCCTGGTAGTGTAATTTTTACAGCAATAGTATCAATAATTTTCTTGTCATTTTTTTGGCAAGTAGTGTAGTTAGTGTGCAATATTTGTAACCTACCAATGCTCATTATTTTGTGCTTTCGTGACTGAATACCTTGTGGATTGCATTTTGTTCTATTGTTTCTTTATTTAATTAAAACTTGGTTTGCTGAACTAAAAAGAAATCAAAATTTATAATAAACTATTTAAATCTTTCCCCTTCTATCTCTTCAATAAGAACTGACTTACACAATACTTTCTGCCCTAAATTAGTAAAACATTTTGTCTACTATTTTGATATGAATATTTTTAGCAGCCGCTAGCATGCCTTTGTGGGGAATATTATTTTCTGTTTTATCATAAGTAAAAAATGTTTAAACGAGTGGTTTGTTAAGTAGATTGAATAATTGGCTTAAAGTTGGCAATTTTGTGAAACTTAGCAGTTGGGCTCTTTCTTTGGAAGTCAGAGATATTGTTGGTGCTATTATTCTTTGATAAGAATTATTCAAAAATCTGATTCAATGAAAAGATAAATGGGCTGATCTGGCTTAAATTATATATGATGTTTCATACTTCTCACTAGTCAATTTAATTTTGCTTATTTATGATACTGGATCAGCTTCACTTGGTTTTATTGTGTGGATGTTATTATTTTTATCATTTTCTTTTTAATTGTTTGGTTGAGCTATATTTATTCACTGTCATTGAATGCCCAAGTAAGCTAGGATTTGAGGATCTTTTGTCCAAAAGTAAATTTCGTGGCAAATTTTGTCAATAAAAATGTAGATTGGTGATGGATGGATATAGGTGGACTGATTCATGTTCTGAATCTGAATGGAATCAGTCATGGAATGATGAGCAATCAAGGAGTTATGTTTTTTTTTTTTTTTGGAACTAATCAAGGATTTATGTTATTATTCAAATTTGATGAGCTTCTTTGTAGTTTGTATTCGTCATTTTGAGATTGTTGGGAACATGCTTCTGTAATACCAAAAAAAAAAAAAAAAGAAAATCATACTGAACTTATTTTACTAGATTTAATATTTGGTGTCTATTATTAATTTATTTATTGAGTTATGTCATGGCTAGGACCCTTAATGAATTAATAGTTACCTATGTAGGAGAGTTTGAGAGATATGAGATCAGTGATAAGATAAGACTTTGATTACGATAAGGATTAGTATAATTTTCCCTTATATATATGAGTGACCAAAAAATAAAAAGAAAGAAAGAAAGGTACGTTGAAGAGATTGAAGAGTTTCAAGAAATTTTAAGTTCAAGAAGCAAGTCTTTCAATTCTATGATTATCGTATAAGCCTAGGTTTTTTAAAAGCCTTTTTATATTGAAGCTAAAGAGTTTAGTGATCTGATTTGAGGTTAAAAAAGGAGTATTCATGTTTTCTAAGAGGTTTAATTATGATCGTATGGGAATAGGCTTGATTGAAACAAGGATAATTGAATTTTTATCATTATTCTGCAGTGCGGTAGACAAATCCGATTTTTTTTTTTAAATTGTTATGTTTTTATTTTAAATCTAAATCTTTTATATGTTAAACTAGACATCTTAAGGTTTAATTTAAAGTTTTTTTCTTTTCCCCTGGTTGTATAAGAATATTGATTACGCAATTTATTGTGCTTTTTCGAGATTGGACATAAGCTGCTGGAATTCCCCTCTTTCAACAGATTAGTGTGATTACAAAATTGTTTGACAAGGTTATTATTATTGAAAAATTATGAAATTTGGTATAAAGAAAAGTTTATGTGTCTAGTTTAATTCTGTAATATTTCACGATTTTATGATATATACACAATTTGTTTTATGTTTTTAAAGTACTGAAGGTCACTGCTGAAATCAACCTGACAGATTCGAACACACTTGAAACAACGGATGGCTTTGACAGTTTTTGAATTTTTATTGCATTTTGATTTGATATACTAATGTACATGTCTACTACATTTGTGTAAATTTTCATAACGTTTTGACTTCTGGATTTTATTCTGAAATTGGAGAGTCAGATCTACTCAGTGTTGAATTATTTAGGATATTAATTTTCGGCCCTTAAGTACTTAGTTAAGAGCTGTAGCATTGAGGAATGTAATGTTTTGAAGATTGAGGTATTCACATGAATATTGGGTTGATGAGTTTGTTATATGTGAATATTAGGTTGATGAGTTTGTTATATGTGGTAAAAATTATTTATTTGTCGTGACTCTGGAGAGGTAAGTAAGCTAGACATTTTAAATCACAGTAAGTTTCAAACTTGTTTTTGACATAGAGATTCTATATTTTAATGAATTAATATATGATTACAATATTTTATGTTTTCTATATTTTAATGTTTGATCTTTATAAGTGATATGTGTATTTGAAGCATGTTCACTGACAGTAAAACATTGTTTTGGAAAGCCTTAATTCATTTACTATTAGTAGGCACCTAAGTGAATGTGGAGCAATAAGTGGCAAGTGTTAAGTGTGTGGTACAATGCGAAAGGTCTCGAGGGTGCCTTAGAGACCAAATGAGTCTTTGCATTTGTTCATAGATGTATATGTACATGTGCGAGGGCTCGTTAACAATCGCATAAAAAAAGTAGCTCTTACATTCTGGTATGAGTGTTTTGTTTTGAAATTTTGATTTCCTCAGTTGTACTAGCATCACATACATCTGTCACACCAACGGGTGATTTAAGTGGCTCAGTTAAGTCTTAAGTGTTAAAAGTGAAAGTTCTACTAATGGTACATGGATGATGGTAATGCTAAAAGAAAATTAAACAAAAAGTTTTGATATGTTGTGATGTGAAAGTCTTTGAAATGGAATGTTTTGTTTATTGCCATCCATATGTATAAAATTCGAGTGTGGTTTGTTGTATTTTATATATATGAAAAACTAGCTTACTAACTGAGTTTAAAACTCACTCATTTATGTTCTTACACAATGGATTTGACATATGTTGTAAAGCAATGTCATTGTAACTTGCTTTCGTAGGTTATCATGAGTAATTCTTAGTCCATTGAATATGCAAGTTGCATTGTATTGTGAAGCGATTGTTGGATTTTATTCGTTGTATATTAGTGGATTATATAGTCACAAGTTTAGTTTTCTTTAACTGAGTGTTATGATTGATAGATTAGGCTCACTCCTTTGACCCTCAGGTTGGGGTGTGACAATTTCCATGATCTAATAGGACAATTTTCTTGCAGGCTGTTGGAGTCGATGTAGATTCATTTTCTGTATGTGTTGAGACATTATCCAATAGGACAATTTTCTAATAACCGGAATGTTATCTGCATGGAGATTCAAGCTTCCGGAGTCATGTTTCTTCAAAAGGCAGCTTAGAGACATTATCACCTTAATGGAGAAGACAAGCTTCTAGTGGTTCAGACTTCAAAAGGAATCATTGAGAGGTACTAGAATCAAGTTCAGACTCTCGCCTGGTCTGATTTTCTGATGGTCTTGTCATAAGCCAATGACACCTAGGTATAAAAACTTCACAGGGTCGAGTGTTTTCTTCAAATTCTAGTACACTTAAAAACAACCTATTGAAAAGCCATATCAGCAGAGGATTCAAACTCATTAGAAGTTGCGAGAATATTGATTATTCCTATACTTGTAGAATTTCTCCGCGTCACTCAGTAATCCATACAAGTTTTATGAATTCTCGTGGTTCTTAGAAGACTAGTTAGAAGCTACTGTTGAGGGGCAAGCTCACCATTGATGAGTTAGTGATTTTTCTATCCCATTTTTGAAGGGGTGTAGAAAAATATATTTGTTTGCATCTTTCTTTTTAATGAGTTGTTTAATACCTCAATTAATACATCACCAAAAAGTTAGGCCCTTTTAGCAACTAAGCATGCTTTAGCTTAAAGAGTTTACTTTGTTACCAAAAGTTCGTTGTGCATGTTTGAGAAGCAAGTGTAGATTAATAATTGGTATCTATAAACTAATATATATATATATATATATATATATAGCCACAGGACGATTAGTTGATGTGTTATACTGATGTTGGTATGACATTTCAATAATAATGTGACACGTGACATTTTTCTTTTGTGAAAAATTAATGTTGATGCTTTTTTTATTTATAAGAAAATTTTTATTTAAAAAGTTATGTCATATATTATGTTGTTATTGAAAGGTTATATTAATATTGATTTTTCATAAAAGAGAAATGACACGTGTCACATTATTATTGGAAGGTCATACTAACATCGGTATGACTCGTCAGTTAAGTATTCCATGAAAGATTTTATCTTAGAATCAGAGGGTTAGATGATGAAGCTTATACTACAGCCAAAAATGTTAATGTTGCTAAAAATTAGAATATGCAAAAGAGATCTAAACAGACATGACAAGATAAGAAAATGCAAAATTTCTACAAATAAACAGACAAATTAATGGACAAGTTGTCTAAGTCCTTGGTGATAAGCTTCATTTACTAAAAATGATATTTCAAAATTAAAGAAAAAAAATTGCTATCCTTTATTGTATGTTCGACACAGATAAATAAATCTTTGATTCGTAAATCCAATGAGCAGAAAAAGAGGAATTAGAAAGGGGCAGAGGGCAATTTCTTATTGGCTAAGAAGTGTTGAAGTAGCTGGAGAGATTGCCTGGCTGCAAAAGTTGGAACTTGGTGACCAGCTCCTCTAACAGTCACAAACATGAGTCCATCATACACAATTGTCCACCCACCAACCTATTATTCATTAAATACCAATAAATAAATAATGAAATTCAAGCTTAAAGAATTAATTTACTGTTACAAAATCAATAAAAAGCAGAAAAAAAAAAAGACATACTTCTTGTTTGCTGTACCAAGGTGTCCATTCTTCAATAGTCTTCAATCCAAGTTTTCTCAAGGTGTATCTAGTTCCTGTTACAGGAATTCTCCCATCGGTGTCTCCACTGCCAAAAACAAAAAATAACTTAATGTTTTAATACAGGTTATTTACAAGTGATTCTGTTAACTAGCACATGTTAACGTAATCAGATCGGTGATACAGAAATACCTGTACACCCAGATGCGGATGCCTCCAGCGATAAGTTTTTTTAGTACAGGAAGGACTGAAGCAGGTGCATCTCTCCAAGTTGAGATCTTGTCACTGCACACACAAACTACTTGCTATAGTGCCCCATGGTTTCTGATTATGCCATTTTATTAAGTATCTTTAATTTGATAGCATTTAACTAATCAATCTTTTGATGAGTAAAAACATCAAAATTTTATATGATTGATGGAGGGTTTATATTAATCATCATAACCACTATTATCTAATTGAAAAAAAAAAAATCCTTAATAGGATGTTGTTTTCAGAAAGGTGAAAGGTTCATAGATTGTAAAAACATAAGGGTACCTGCAATGAGTCCATGGATAGGGGATTTTGGTAACATTAGCATGAAGTGCTTTTTGAACGTCAGGCCTATTCAAGTACACTTCTGTGTAGTCTGATGCACAAGGGTCATAACCAGCTGGTTTCTTCCGCCAACCATCCTACATGTATGTATCATGTATAATAACAACAATCTCCTTTTCTAGTTCAAAAATATACAATTTTCTTAGAGATATATAGTACTAGTTTTATTGCACACTTGATACATATATATATATATATATATATGACTACCAAGACCTTGCCGGATGGGACATTGGTGGAGAGCAGCTCTCATACGGGAGAGGTCGGCTCACACAACGGTTGAAGGACGGCCCACACAAGGTGGGAAGACAGTCACATAGTGGCTGCATTATTTGGGTGTCGAACTCAAGTTCTTAAAGAACTTAGGTGTGCTGCCTACCGCTAAGGCAAAGCACAAGCGACTACTTGATGCATATTTTACTGCAACCCTTTTAGGTGTTTTTACAACAAGCGCTTTGATATCAAGTTCTAAGACAATCCTTAAACATTTCTGAGTTGCATTGAAAATTTAGAAGTTAATGATGTAGAAAACTTACATAATTGGAGAATAATTTGGGAGCAACACTGCCTTGAATGCGAGGAAGTTGTCTGGTTGTGGTGGAATTACTATTGTCATGACAAGAAGGAGTATACAAGCTGTACATGTCAATAATCCTATAAACAGCAAAGTACTGACGAAGAGCTTGGTCACAATGTTTTGATGGATGTGGACTGCTGAAATTGCACTTGCTTTTAATTTTATCATACAAGCCATCTGATATCACAGCATGATCCCATGCATAGTCTATCATTCCTTTTTGATCTGTTTCATCATCCAACAATGCATTCCCAATCTGTTCATATCACAAATCCATCATTTTCACTTCATGTTGTTTTCATAAATAATAGTTGGTAAGAAAGTTAATGTTTTAATCCCATCAGTATTGTTTTTGCTCTGCAGGTCCCCCCACACACACATCACTTAAATCATTAACTTGTGTAGTGATAGAAATTGAACCTACACTAAAAGGGATGGGTTTAACTATATATATTATTTCAAAATGATAATCCAATGAGATGACCTTAAATTATGAGTGAGTTTGGAAAATGACACTAAACTACTAGATTGAGTTTTAATTACACCTAAGAGTGAATTACCAAGTTTACTCTTCATTACTCTCTTCTCTAATTCTTCTCCTCTTTGAGCAGGTCTCTCTTCTCTTTGAAATTTCTTTAGATTAAGTTACTCTTCTTTATTTTTTGTCTCACTCATCTTCTTCACTCATTGTCACTTTCGCTTGTTGAAGCTCGCCTGAATAAAAAACACAATTCTTGAACACAGATAATTCATATGAAGAGACAATTCGTGCCAACTCAAACAATTCATGCGAAGAGATAGTTTGCATCAACTGAGACCATTTGCATGAATTGTCTCTTGAACAGGACAATTTTATCTTTGAAAAAGTTGAATGATATTTTGGTGCTACTGCAATTTATTTTTATAGTTTGGTAACTTTTTCAAACTTAAGAATATGACACTAAAAACAAGCCTTCCTTCCCCTTTTGTCATTGTCACTAGATTAATAATTTTAGTTTTAATTGCACCTAAAAGTAAAGTGTCCATTTTCCAAACTCACTCTTTCTTTCTCTATTTCTCTCTCTTTCACACACAAGCCTTCCTTCGCTTTTTGTCATTGTCGCCATTTATTGGTCCCTAGTTTTTTTGGTTGTCTTCTCCTTCTCTCTTCCTTTCTCTCTTTCTCTCACACAATCTCTATTGGTTGTTGAGTTTTTATTTAATATAAGGGCAGTTTTATCCAAAACATAAAATATGAGTCATATAAACTCAAACTATTGATTGATGACATTTTCAAAACTCACCCACTAAAGTGTGCTAGTAAAAAAACTGACTTCATTTCAAAAGCAACTTTAGGGTACATGCCTAATCAATATTAGTTGAAGCATATCAGATGACAGTCAAGAAGAAAATTACGCATGCAAATGGGTTCCGAAACCAACAATGTATGAAGGGCTCTTTTTTTTTTTTTTTAATTAGTAGTGTGGATTTAAAATTAGTACTAGATTGTCCAAATGAGTTTTATCAGTCACAAACTAATACTTAATTTGCGAACAAAAGAAAAGTCTGCTTGCGGACTAATTAAGTTAGGAACTAATACTTAATTTGCTAACATAAAAGCAGCTTGTGCTTGCGAATTAAGTTAGGTTGCGAGCACAAAGATGGTGCATTGGTTTCATATTCTAGTGTTAATTTTAAAATTCACTTTATTTTTAATAGTTTTGTTGGGATTTTCACTTTAATAAATATGAGAAACAAAGTGAATATGATATTGACATTATGTTAATTGGCAAAGAACTTTACCGCAAAACCCTTGAAATTTATGTAATCTTTCTTGGAAGCTTTCTTATTACCATCGTAAATGACCTCCGCAAGCTGTGGAACGTAGTGCCCTGGATTATCATATCAAATAGTTAACATTGACATTGATAAAATGAGAAATAAAATGTGGATATTTGTTATTAATTTTCATGGAATCCTATATTAACATGTTAGAAAGCCAATGTTAGTATGTCTTTTCTCAAAGTGAAAAGCCAATTAGGTTATTAAAAATAAATTATTCTTTATTCTTTATTTAAAAAATTTATGTCAAAAGTCCAAATATACATTTTATTCAAAGGATTTGGATTCTCTCCTATATTATGTTGCAGATTTTTCACCGAAACATATGGAAATAGTGACGTGTGTAATCAATTGCGATTTATTTCTTTTGTTATTTTCCATCTCCTAATTTTTAGGTACAGTGAATTATCAATAAGTGTTTTAAGTTGCACATCACCCCTTAGTAAGAGTAATTGAATACTTTTCTTAATTTTAAGAGATTAAAGGTTTAAGTCCCACATTGTCCTAAAATACAAGATGTAAGTAGTTTTCTATATATTTAATCTCCCCTCTCCCATTATAATAATAATAAAAAACGTGTCTTAAGTTGCACATTAGCCCTTAATAGGAGTGATTAAACACTTTTCTTGATTCTTTAAAATCAAGGGTTCAGATCTTACTATTGTCCTAAAACAATAAGTGTGACTAGTTTTATTTAAATTTAATCATCTTTTCTCATCATTAAAAAAAAAAAAAAGAGTAATACTAAGTTTTTCAAATTTTTGGCCCAAATATATGTTCAAATAATGCGGCGTGTGAGATACGATAAAAAAAAGAAAAGTTTTAAGTTAGCTAAAAGATAATCATAATAAATGATCTTAATTCTTATTAGAAAGGGCAAAATACATTAAAGTCCATTATTGATAACCTAATAACACTAGGGGGGTTGCCTTTAATAGGGTTTATTACAAACTAACGCCTACAATCCCATATCACACAATGATAGGACTGGTCGAAGGACTTAGAATTTTAGCAATGAAAAAAATATTCCTTCATTTTTAATAATATTTAATAATAAAATCAAATTTTTTAAAAAAGGACCCACAGTAGATGGGTAGGCTTGCCACAAAGAGGCTCAAATCGAGCCTCCCTCCTCCCTAATGGTGGAGGCTTGCACAATCCCTCACAATTTGTCACAATTTGTACATCCTTATGGCGATGGGAGAGTGAGCAATTGTTCGAGCCAACTTATGGTCAGAAAGGTTGGTGGCTCACACTCTACCACCACAAGAAGAGTCACACGAGCCTTTTGATAGAGTTGTCAATGGTGTCATGTCCCCAAATCCCTATCCCTATTATTACAGAGATTTCAGAAATCTTAGAGAATTACCAATGGGATAGAATTCCATCCCTAATTTTAATCCACCCCTATCCCAATTTCCCACATATTCCCGTTTATAATATAAAAATATAAAAAAATATTTATATTTAATAATTTCTTAAATTACAATTTTTGAAAAATGAGTAGTCAAGATTCCTAATTATTTCTCATTTGATTTTTTTTTTTTTTTAATTTGTAATGGTTTTATATTATTTGAATTTTTGTTATGTGTTATGATTTATATAAGAGGATTGTAATTGTTAAACAATGTTTTTAAAAAATTTAGTATATTTAAATGTCATGAAATTGGATAACGTTATTGTCATCCATAATAATAATTTAAACATTAATTTTTCTAAAAATATTTATATGATAAAATTATAAAGAATGACAAATATATATTAGTAAAACAATTTATTTATTTTTAAAACTTGAAACAAATTTTCTTTTCTAATTCTAAGTTAACAAAATAAATAAAAATTCATAAATATTTCTAATAGAAAATCTACTAAAAAAAAGTTTATGAATCTTATGTATATCAAATGATTCTTTATATATATATTTAAATAAAAACATTATTTTCAAATTTTATTTTTTATTTATCTAAACAATAAAAATTGATTAAAACACAAACTAAAGTCTCATTCTTAATGAAAAATTTAGTGACTTCAAACTTCAAGTATGGCTTCATCTTCTTCTTCTTCCTCTTGATAAAATGTAAAATTATGGTTAGAGTTAAGAATTTATGTTTAAATGAAATAAGGAAAGAATACAGATACAAATTTTGTTTTAAATAAATATAATTAATGTTGATTAAATTGTGTTAATATTGGTATATTTACGGTGCTTATATTAGTATTCAAAATTTTAAATTTAATTAATGGGTGCATTAATAATTTAAGTGAGGAAATCGTATTTGTGGTGGCAATATCTAAACCCCATGGAATTATTTTGCGAATCATATTTTTAATAAATAAATAAATAAGTATATATATATGTATATGATCAAACGGAGTGAAACGGGGATGAAAGAGATGGTGGAACCCATCTGTAAATATCTCCATCCACATTTCTTTAAGATGGAGATTTGGATGGGGACAAGAAAGAGCGGAGGAATAATGATGGGGATAGAGATGGGACAACTCACCCTTATCCCCATAAATGCCCATTACCATCTCTACCATCCCACCAAACACAATGGAAGTTGTGCAAGCTCCACCATAAAACATGTACGAGGATGCTTATGCTAGCTTTCCTCTCTAACCACGTGATAGATATGTAGTTTTTATAAATTATTAATATATCCTTTGACTCATAATATTTGATGAAGAACAGTGGGTGTTATGTATGATAATTCGTTAGTGACATCTCAATGTCATGGTGGACAATGCATTTTGTCGTACTCGAAATAAATTTTATATATATATATATATATATATGAATGTATAATCTGAATATCTAGTGTACCTGCGTAGCTTTCTCCTGCAATGAAGAACTCATGGGTCTTGAATTGTGGGAATCTTTTAAACCAGTTGATGAGAAATGAATATGAATCCTTAGCTAATCATAAAAAGCCAAATAAATTAAATGATTACATGCGGGAAGAAAATTTTTGGCTAAGGTATTGATAATTAAATTGAGGAAATTAATTACCAGTCATTGTGTCTCCAAGTTCTCTGATGTCGCTGCTAGTGTTTGTGTACGAAAATCCAACTCCCACAGGTGACTCCACAAACAACAAATTAGCCGCTGAGTCAAACATAGAAGGCAATAATTGAGATTAATTATATGTGACATAAAAATTAAACAATAATATAAATTGATCTCAGCTTTCTAAAATTTGTATATCATAAATTTTGTAGGAAAACTAAAAGGTTATGATAAGATTCCTTAGTACAAAGTCTTCTCATGCTTCTCTCTAGAGAAACAATGTAGAAGTTTACTGTCCTTCAAGGTAGTCTGTCAGACGAAGGTGGAACCTACACATCTCCCCTAAGGTTAAAAGTATTTTATCCCCCGTGCTGTCGGACCATCTTCGAGTAACCAACACTCTTGGATTCCTCCTCCATTTGGGCTGTCTGAAGCTAAATTCTGATGTAGCAGTTTGCCCGGGTTTGTCTTATATCAGTACTGGTGGGGGTGGTGATAAGAGATCAGCAGAGTTCTGTTGTGGTTGTTGTTAAGAGGCCTTTTAAAGGCTATTTCTCCCCTTGTAATTGGAGAGCTGGTGGCTTTAAGAGAAGGCTTAATTCTGGCCCAAAGTTTGAGTGTGTAGGTATAGTTTGTGGAAGTTGATGCTGTGAATGCTGCTATAGATATTAATTCGGATATCATACAGTGTGGAGATGCTAACGTTCTTGTAAATTGTATTAAAGCGTTATGTAGTGAGGTTGGAATTGTTAGTTATCAGACCATTTCCAAAAAAAGGGAATCGTTTGACCTATAATCTGACGTTTCTTGTTTAGTCCTCTTTAGAGGTTCATAGGTGCCCTCACAGGTGGCACTGTGCCATTAAAGTTTGTATTTTTTCATTTTATATTTAGTAAAGTTTTTAATTTCGAAAAAAAAAAAAGAAAAAATGAAAAAATGAAAAAGAAAAGTAGAAGGTTATATAGGATGCAATACCTAGATTCCATCTGTAAGGATTGAGCCTCAATTCAGGTTTGCCTTTCTGGGTCAAGAAAGGCCCTAGTTCCTCTGCTTCTCCATATCCAATTGAAGAGCATCCCGGACCTGCAAGTTCATTAATTACTTTCAACAAAAGTTCTAAAAACTAGTATTAAAATTGGAGTAAATTTTGAAATAGGTACTAAAACATAAAAATAAGTGTCTTTAATACCATATTTATTTATGTTCGTGAACAAAAGCAATAATTTGAAAATTATTCTCCTATATTCATGAATTATTATTTGCGCACTAAGACAATAGTTCGCAAACAATAGTTTGCAACGAAAGATGATGTTGAAAAATTCATTTTCATAGTTTGTTGTTAAATCTAAAGCTTACACTAATTTTATGTTATAGAAAAAAGCATTTATTTATTTTTAGTATAATTTTATAAATAAAATATAACTATATATAAAAACAAAGATTATAAATAAAATGGATAACCTTTCTCCATATATATTCTAGGTTGCCAAAAATTGTTAATGGATGAATAAAGGTGAATTATTTTATTTTAATTATCCTTGCTTAAGACTTTTGCTTCAAGATAATTAAAGCCAAACATTCAACAGAAAATAATGGGCTAACAGAGAAATGCCAGTTATGGTACAAAATTCAGAGGGTTTCAGTATTAGCAGTCAAGACATTAAATGATGAGGATTCCAGTTTGGTTGAAGTCAAGAGGATTATTATTATGTTATTGGACTAATAATAATATTCAAGGAGTCCATATTTGTAAGGCATGACAGCTAGCTAATATAGAGATAGGGAAGTTGCAACTGCTCAGTCTATGTGGGGTTCAAACCATATATATATATACATATATATATTCTTTTATCTTATGTATGACAAATTGACAATAAGAACTAACATGCTTTTCTCTTTGTCTTCTGTGCATGGAATCTTTTCATTTCTGAAATAAATTTGCATATAGAAAAATATCTGCCACAATCCGGTGACCATAAAAGTTTTCTGATTCACAAAATTACATAGCTTTATAATAAGTCTGAACTGTGAAGTTCAAATAATTCATTTTAAATAGCATAAACCTTATTTTGTTCAAATTTAATGTAAACAACTAACCACTTGACTGTAGTATGGGCCCATAATAGATAATAATAAAATGAACACCCTTTTTTTTTTTTTTTTCTTTTAACTATTAATATATAACAAAGAGATGGACCTAACTGCTTAAGATGCATGCACAAGAAAGGCAAATTTGGGACCATGCACATATAGCCAACCAACTGCTAAAAGATAGAAATTGCGTGTGGATCATTGTTCATCATGTAAAAGAGGCAAATGAGTGGTGAAAAAGGTAAAATGAAACAATTACACAGCTCAGTTTTCTTATGGAACAACATTCTAGCTAGTTATACTAGTAATTTTTTTGAAAACATAACATTATTATTCAAGAAACATCAATAAGAATAATGTTTGAAATACAGTTTGGAACAAAAAAAAATTAAGATTGAGTATAATTACTTTTAAAAACCTGGGTTGCTAGCTCATGAGCTATCTCATTATCTTTTTTTAAAGGTAAATAATTAATTATTTAATTTTTATAATTAATTGAACATGCTTGAGAGTGATTTTGGTTATAGATAATATGTTATTGCTTTCAGGAAAGTACTTGTCAGCTGGATATATACAGTTTTTCCTAATATCTTCTTCTGCAAAGCGCTTTTACTCAGAAATGTTGTCTATAATATTGAAGACAATAATTAATTAAAATTAAAGTTGAATCTGTAGAGGAGAAGAAGAAGCATTTTGTTAATTTGCATGTTCGATAAGTAATATTTATTAACCAATGAAAAAAAATTAAATATAAAGTAAATAAATATATAAATAATACCTCCATTGAGCCATAAGAGGAGAGGTTTCTCTTGTGGTGTAGTAGAGGCCTCAAAAAACCAATAAAACAATGCTCTTCCATGAGTTTCATTTACAGTAACATATCCTGCATATTGCTTGAACGTCACAGGAGGCTGCCCTGGAAGCCTATTCACTCGGTCTGCTTCTTGCTGAGCCAACACTTGATGACTAAGTTCACTCCATTCATGAGCAGCTCCTGATGAACCCACTTCACCAAGCCTCAAACTTAGAACAAGCGCAATAAGAAGAAATAATTTCAATGAAATTGGATACAACTCCGTTAATGAAGAACAATCCATATGTCTTTTTTTTCTCTCTGTGGCTTTTATTAATTATGTATATGTGTGTGGCTTGCGTTCATAAATAGTGACAGATTCAAAGACAGATAAGAAGCATGTGTAGTACTGCTGGTAGCTAGCTAGTGTCCTTTTTAAGATACATATATATTCCCAAATTTTGGACGTTTTCTAAGCATATATAATTAACTTGTGGCTTCCACTGAAAATAAAGGGAAAGTTTGTACTTTTTAGGGATCCTAAATATATGGAGGATTGTTCTGTTATTATTATTATTTAATTTCATAGTTTTTGTTTGAAAGAAATAGGAAAGGGCGGTTTTACTTTTGGTCAATTGCTTTGTTATGGGACTGTTGACAACCGTGAAGATCTACTCTTTTGCCTAAAATTCTGATCCGTTTCCTATAAGATATACTTAAGTATGTGTTTAACTATAAAGTCTGTGAAAGAGGGCAACTAAATCTTCAAAATATTCGGTTGGTGACTTGGTGCTAATGTGGTTTGTTTGTTTAATTGTTGGTATATGTTGATGCAAAAAATTGGCTTTTACACCAATGAGTAAAATGTGGTCTCTAATCTCTTAACTAATGGTGGAAGACATCTTCAGTAGTGTTAGGGATGTTAGGACCAGGAGATATTAAGTGGTCCCTTGGTTGGCTCCCCTTCGTTGGATAGTTTCCATACAAGAATGCCCTTAGGAGCAAGTTAGGTTCACCTTTGCTCTAGCCCCTACTAAGGGATGAGGTGGATCCTAGGGGGTTAACGTCTAAGCATGATGATTCTTAGGTCTGTAAGTACCTATGAGACAAAGAAAATCATCAAGGGCTCATTGGAGGGTTTGGCGGCGAAGACACTTCAACATTCAAGTTAGATGGGATGGACGAAAATAAACCCTTAGGAAGAATAATTATGACATAAGTATATGAAAATAGTGGAGATGGAGATATACTTCCCTTTACTGCAATGTTCATATATAAGGCTGTGTGGATATTGGGTTGTAAAATGCGAACCAGTACGACCATATAAATACAGCCACATATGAACATATGCAGCTGGATTGGGTTTGAGTAAGGAAAAAGGGAAAAATAAATTGATGGAAAAGCCTAACAACTCTAAACCTTTCATACCTCTTGATAGACTATTCTCTCTCTCAACCTCTCTCCTTACCAACGACTTAATAGCTTCCATTTTCGGTGAGATCTCTCACGACAGAAGCTTTCCAATGGGTTTTCGACAACTTCTTTCATGTGGGATTAGAGGGAAATAGAAAGTAGAAGAGAGGAGGAGGAGAAGAAGAGGAAATGGTGGAGAGAGAAAAGTAATCAGAGAGGAGGAAAAGTAATCGGAGAAGAAGAAGAAGAAGAAATGGGTGATAAAGTAATAGCATTTTTTTTTTTTTTTTTTTTTTTTCTGTTTGAAAACTAATAAACTGATAAAGAAGAATGGGAGAGACATCTAGCCGTGGGGAAATAGGTGAGACATCTCTTTTTTTGTGTTTTAATATATTAATTTTTTTAATAAAAATATTTTAATATTGCTTTTTATTTATTTAATATAATTAAGTAAACATTACAATTTAAAAAATAAAAAAATTTAAGTAAAATAAAAAAATAAATATTTATTTAACACAAAATAAATATTAAAAAAATTAAAAAATGTAAATAAATATTAAAAAATTAATGTTTTTGTTTTTGTTTTTTGTTTTTTGTTTTTTTAACCATTTGTCATATGTATACCCGTATAAACCATACTAGGTGTGCCGCATCGCCTTACGGTGGGGTGCCCGTACCATCTTACTTTATCGTTTGATAGAGATCCTAGTGAGAGATTGACTTATGGTCTTCCTAGCTCCCTTCAACCAGAAAGGACACTAGGGCTTCAATTAGGCAATATGAACCCCTTAGAAGTTTGAAAAGTAGATTTGATGTACTTAGATTTTCCGTGGCGTGATGCAACTTCCTTGGTGAGCAAATGTTTAGTTATTTTTCCAACCTTTGGCCTTTATAATGGATGGGTGACATGGAGATATCCCTTTTATAGATAAAAGAAGGTTGAGATCCCTTGAATTTCAAAGATGAAACCCCTATGAGACCTTTCGGGTTTTATAAGGTCTTTAGACTAGATATCCTTCCTTTTATGATGGAACCGTATCTTTATATAGAGCCTCCTTGCTTGGTCAAGGTGCTTCCACGTCTCATCTTCTTGCTGGTCAAGACTTCCTTTGGTCTTGTCCTTTTCTCCACTGGCATGTTTGATCTCTTCATGTTCTCCTTAGTTGGTGGTCAATTCACTTTGCTATCCCTTTTGGCATAGAGCCACATGGCCGAATCTTGTTTGTCTGTTCTGACAGAAGACCACATGGTTGATCTTTGGCCTTTTCCTTTTCCTTAGCAGTCTGGTCTATCCTATCCCTTTTATATTTTTCCTCGTTCTGTGTTCCTTTATTGCTTATTCTGACTAAAAACACATGACATTCTCTCATTTGCTAGCTCTGACATAGGGTCATGTGGCCAATTCTAGGCCCTTTCTTTTTCCTCTACAGTTTGGGGCCTATAATCTCTAGGTGTTTGTCTCGCTTAGGCCTACTACAAGACTTGAACTTCTTGTCCCTCTAATAATGCAAAGGCTATTAAATGACATGGAGACTTTTTAATTTCAAGATGGAATTTCCTTTTGCTTTGTTTTTCTGCCCCTTGTTAGCGGATTTTGGTCATTTCTATACCCTTTCTCAAGGTGATTGGGTTGGAGGCTATTGTGCCCCTTTGGACTTGTCTCTTAGGCTCCCCCTTTGGACTTCTCATGCAAGTTGACTCTAAACTTATCCTTTGGGTTTTCCTTTTAGGCTTTTTTTTTTTTTATAGATAGCTCTGGGCACCTCCTTTGAGTTTCTCTTATAAGCTGACCTTGTGCTTTTGCCCTAAGCTCCCTCTTTGGGCTTCTACAACGGGCAGACCTTGAGCTTATCCCTTAAGCTTGTCCTATAGGCCAACCTTTGGCTTATCCCCCAAGCTTCCCCTTTTGGCTTCTCCTACTAGCAGTCCTTAGGCTTTTCCCTCAGGCTTATCCTTCCTTTGGCGCCTTTTTCTTGAGCTAACATTTTAAATTAATAAGCTTTATGGTTTGAGTCCATTTTAATTTTGGAGCTAATTTCCTCCTTAAATAGTATATATGTTTACTGATTTTCCACTCCAACATCTTTTATCTTAAGGTACTTCAAGAAATTATGTTAGGAGTTTTCAAATTTTTTGTCTAAAATTGTGCCTCATTAATTTGGGATATGTATTATAACTAATACATCATTCACCATATCATCATAAGAGGAACGTAATAATTACAACTCACATTGTCCAAATTATATGCCCAAATTTATACCTATTCTAATAATATATTATTTTATCTTTGGATCATGCTAAATTAATTTAAGAGGGTGTATTCAATTTAAAATTCATTGGAATTTAAAACAACTTAAAAGTTTTGGGGTATTCAGTCCAGACTTAAAATGCAAGTGAATGGAATTTTTGAAAAGTTTGAAAAATATGGTATAATCTTTGACCATGTTTTATATATTGAGCTTGTTGCTCATGTTTCTGCTATTGATATATGTTGTTTCCATAATATTTTCAGATATCGATTGAAGGTACATCGAGTGATCATCTTCAAGCGGTAATGATCAAGGTTCAAAGAAAAGAAGGACAAGGAGCCCAAAGCACTTGGATTTTAATAAAATGGAAAAGGCAAAGGCAGTGGGTGTAAATTTTAATGAGATGGAACAACTATTTGGTGAACTTTTGGTGATTTTAAGTACACGTTGTGGAGCTATTAACGGTCAAATGATTCCAATAACTTATAAAAATGGGCCAAAGATACCGGAGGTAATAAAAGATAGCGTGTGGGAGACTATAAAGGTATGAATACCATATTGGTTTATGGCTATTATTTATTTATAATATTTATCTATCTTATTTATTTAATTTTATAAAAATTACAAATGCAGATAAGTTTTAGTTTGGATTAAATTGGGAAAGCTCACACATGAAAGGCAATGGGTAATTGTTGGAGAGCATAAAAAAGCACAAAACAAATTATAAGTGTTCCTCCTAGTCCTGATGCATAAAGAAGTCGAAATTTCAGATAATTATACATTGATATTATGAAATAAGCATGTTAATCTCTAAGGGATTTTGATTTAATTTACAAAATTTTAGGAAATACGTAATCATTATTCTGAGTTGGCAAAGAAGTGTGCAACCCCATGCACAACTAGTGATAAAGGATTGGCGCGACTACGTGAAGATGTAGTAAGAAGTTTAATTATTATGAAATGCTTTTAACATTATCAATAGGTAACAAAGGTCATATTGTGTCAAGTTAAAGTTTGCAATTTGAACTAGGTTATTGCTTGTTATCATTCCCTTAGCTCCATGACTTTATAATTAAACACAAAAATATATATTGTTTTCTTTATGGTTTTGAATGTTACAGAGCTGAAAAAGTGGCTTCAAATGAAGACATGGATGAAGTGGATAGAGTTCGAACATGGATAGCTAGTCACAAGCATAAAGATGGGATCCCAGTGACTGAGGATGTAGGTGAAAAAATTGTGAGCTACATATTTATTTATTTTTATTAATATCATTTTTCATAATATATAGAGACAAATGGAGACACTTCATGTATAATCTCAACCATCAATTAAAGATTATGTTATATCTCAAGTTTCAGGAAAATAGCATCAGGTTTGAGTTCGAGGAATGGGTGTTGGTGTAACAACTATAACTGTACAAGCATCTATAGTCGGTAAACAAACCAATGCATAATTTTAAAAATGGATGCAAAATTTGATTCATGCATTTGCAAACTTGCAAAAATATGTCCTAAAAAATATACCTCAAGCCAATATTGATTTAGATCAAGGTCAAGGAGGAGCATGTTTTCCTACCACACAACCATTAAACAACACCAAAATTTAAAATTCTTATATTTCCATATTTTGATACTTAATAATTTTTTCCATACATGTTTGTTGAAAGCCTTTTATTTATTTTTTTCATAGACAAAATATTAAAGTGGCTCAAATTTGGTGGGAGGTGAAAATATCAAATTTGTTAAACCTTCTTCAAAGGTAAATATTCATGAAATTGATATTATTATTGTTGGCACTTAATTGGATAGTTACTTTTGATTATTTAATTCTTTTGTGAATATGTAGTTATTATCTCGGGCTTTTACAAGTCATCCAGTCAATGGTTCAAGTAAGAGTGAAAAAAAGTGCAAGTTAATGCATTGGATGGGTAATGGAGAAGTGGTAGCCAAAGCTAAAATTGATTGCACAGATCCACACATATTAGTTCATCACATGAACCTTGGTCTAGGTTGTTGGTGAGTTTGTGTCAAAAAAATAATAGTGAGCATGATTCCCTTGTTTCAACCTACTAGCAAGCCTAAAACTTTAGAAGGTAAATTAAACTCCTATTATTCTTTGGCCAACAAAATTATATCTTAGGATTTTGTGTACTAATTATTCATGATACATTTCGATGTACGGTGACTTCAGGTGATATACAAATACCTACATATACATACACACACAGACACATGGATACATACATACATATATATATGTATGTAAGTAAAAATTAATAAATGCCAATTTATCTACAACTGGATGTATTTACCACGGACATGACAACGGACATTGCCCTTGATAGAAAAGCGAGCTTTTGTATTATAGGGGCAAAAAAGGTGGGCTTTCCACCCACTGTAGATAGTAATCTACAACAGGTATTACACATTGTTGATGCCTTGTTTTCTTGTAGTATTGATTCAAGTTTCTAGTGATCATATTCTTTATGTTTAAATTATCTGTCTTTTTTTTTTTTTTTTTTTTTTTCTTGGATAACAAAACAGGCAAAAACCTAGGCTCAAGCCTTACAAAATCTAGAAAAGCTAACTTCTATATATAGCATCCTCAAATAGGTTTTGATGAACATCACTGGGAGGAGAATGAAACACATGACAACTAGTAGGAAGATACACTGTGACATTTATGACTGAATGCAGCACGATGTAGTTATTATTGAATGAGAATGAAGTTGGAATAAACACCTTACTTGACACTATTAATTTCTCTCAAATAAATGAATTTACATTGATGCAAACACCATGCTAGATGGAATTTTGCTCGTTTAATTTTTTGTTTGGAATTCCGAACTTATTGCAAATTGATGACAATCGAACATTATACAGATTATCAATTCTGTTAGACAAACTAACCCTAGAACTTGATCAATTATTACTTGAATTAATTCATAATATATATTGGATTGGTATGGTGAAATCAGAGACTTAATGTTAGCTCTCATTGATTTTTAATCCTTTGAATTGTACGCTAATTCGGTTCTTTCAATTTTTCCTCACATACATTTCAGACTTCCTTTGTTAATTTAATTGCTTTCTCAATTTAGTTTTAGATTTTGCTAATATATATATATATATATATATATCTATATCTATATATAGACGTGAAGAACTGTTTTTTTTTTTAGAGGATAAACGTGAAGAGCTTGAAACAGAAGTTTCCTTGAATTAAGCAGAAGAAATCTTTGGCCTAGATTTTAAATATTATTAAAAACAAAAATAAATTTAAACAAAGGCGGTAGTTTGAATTGAATCTAGAATCAATAAGCAGCAGTTGGCAATCTCTTGTTGGCCAAGACGTGTCTGATGAGTTAAAGAGAATGCTTTGGAGCAAATGTAGGAACTTGGTGGCCAGCTGCTCTCACTGTTATGAACGTCAAACCCTTATATGTAATAGTCCAACCTCCAACCTGTTTCATTATACCTATACCTATATATATATATGTATATTGTCATGTTATAACTGTGGATTCAACACCTCCACAAGCAAACAAATATTGTTTTATTATTTGACCGGTGCTTCTTTTGCCTATATAAGCATGTATGTCATTTGAAAAAGGTGTGTTAGTTTTGCTTTCCAAAATCAGTAGAAGGCACAATTACTCTCCTATTCTTTTCTACTCTCTAATTCCTTTCTTTTTCACATTTTGTTTGCTTCCATTATTTCATATTTATTTGTTTACTTCTATTATATCTCATGTGTGTTATCCATTCATTCTCCTACTTCTACCCCTTCTCTATATTATCTATTAATTTAACTGATTTCATAACACGTTATTAACACGATATTCTATTTGGAAAGTTTGGCTATGCCAACCCAATTTCTATCTGAGAAGTTTGGCTATGTCAACCCAATCAATGTACGGCTCTGCCAACTTGATTATTATATTAACATTATTTATCATTATTATCATGCAATATATATCTCACTACCTAACTTTATTTATTGTTGTTATCATATATTATATGTATAGCTATGCCTATGATTGATTTTATTGTTGTATTTAATTATTGCCACATATGACTTTATCCATCATCTTTATATAAATATGTGATTCTTAATAATATATTTATCTATTTTTTACTTTTGCATAAAACTAATTATTATGTTTTTATGGTAAATATAGTTACTGAAAAATGTCAAATCTCAAGAATCTATAGTTTGTTGCTCTTGATATCTTAGGGAAAAACTACATTTCTTGGATCCTAAATGCTAAGATGCATTTGCAGGATACAATAATAAGGGAAATGAAACAACTTTACAGGATAAGGCAAAAGCTATTATATTTCTCCTACACTACCTACACAAAAACTTGAAGGCCGAGTACTTTACGGTGAAGGATCCCTTAGCCTTATGGAACAATTTAAAAGACAGGTTTAACCACCAGAGGGATGTATTCTCCCAAAGGCTAAATATGAATGGATCCACCTGAGGTTACAAGACTTCAAAACAATTACTGAATATAACTATGCCTTATTCAAAATAATCTCATAATTAAAATTGTATGGTGAAGCAGTAACTGAACAAGATATGTTAGAAAAAAACGCTCTCGACATTTCATGCCTCAAATATGCTCATACAATAACAATACCGAGAATATCGATTCCAAAAATATTCAGAACTAATCTCATGTTTGCTTTTTACAGAACAAAATAATGAATTGTTGATGAAAAATCATGAGTTACGATAAGCAGGTTCATTGGCACTCCTAGAAGTGAATGCCAACACATATAATGGGCATGGACGAGGTCGTGATTGAGGATATGGAAGTGGAAGTGGTTCTTGTGGGCGTAGTGGTTATAAATTTTTAGGGCACCGTAATGCCAATAATACATCCCAGAAAGGGAATGTTTATATGGCTAAACAACAAAATGGAAAAAAAAAATGTGGAAAATAAAATCACTAAAAGAACTGAAAGTGCTTGTTTTAGATGTGGTGGATTGGATCATTAGTAACGTACCTACCATATGCTCAAACATTTAATAAAACTTTATCAAGAATCCATAAAAGGAAAGAAGAAGGTTGAGACGAACATCGCAAAATTTGCCAGCCCCGAAGATACCACCCACTTTGATATTGTAGATCTTTTTTTGAAAATGTTGGTGGAGATATTGATCTTCTTAAGAATGGTGATGGTAAAGAGCAAAGCAACTAGCATTAGCATCCGAAAACTACTGTTTCTCTTTTTGTTATGCATTTTCTTTCATAATCATCTTTTTGTGTAAAATGGTGATGGGAATGCCTACACCAATTAAGACATGACAATCTCTTACTTTCTTTTGCTTCTTTTTGTATCAAGTCAGATGTACTTTTGCATTCATGTTTTGCTTCTTTCATTGACTAATATGAATTTCTTTTAAATGAAAAGGATATGGATGGATCATCTATTTTCAAAGGAAAAGGTGAAGACATATGCTTGATTGATAGTGCAACCACACATTCTATCCTTCATGATAAAAAGTATTTCCTAAATTTGATATAATATAAAGTTAAGATAAACACTATATCATGTCCTGCAGATCTAATTACGGGTAATGGGAAAAGCCATAATCTTATTGGCAAATGAGATTAAAATATGTATCCATGATGCATTATATTCCAACAATTCTAGAAGAAACTTACTCACTTTTAAAGATATATGCAATAATGGATACCATATTGAGACTATAAGTGAGTATAACATAGAATATCTATGTATTACATCCATTGTCTTATGACGAAATATCATTTTAGAAAAGTTCTATGCTCTCTCATCTGACTTATACTATACAGTCATAACTCCCATTGAGACCTACATGGTTATAAATAAAAATTGTCACCATTGAGACCTATATGGTTATAAATAAAAAATTGTCAGACCCTAAAATTTTTTGGCTTTGGCATGATTGCCTTGGTCACCCAGGGTCTCCTATGATGCGTAGGATCATTGAAAACACTAATAGGCACCCATTATAGCATAAAAGGATTCTATTGTCTAAAGAGAATTTTTGGATGGTTTGCTTGCAAGGAAAATTTGTGATTAAACCATACCCTTCTAAAATTAATTTTGAATCCCTTTTATTTTTACAAAGAATTCAATGGGACATAAGTGGGCCTATTCATTCACCAAGTGGACCATTTCGCTATTTTATGATTTTAATTGATGCATCCACACGATGGTCACATGTTTGTTTATTGTCAACTCATAATGTTACGTTTGTTAGACTCCTTGCACAAATTATTAAACTACAAGCACAATTTCTAGTTATTTAATTAAAACAATTCGCTTAGATATTGTTAGTGAATTTACATCAAAGACATTTGATGAATACTGCATGTCCATTGAAATTGATGTTGAGCATCTTGTTCCACATGTTCACACTCAAAATGGTTTGACGGGGTCATTTATCAAACCCTTCCAAGTAATTGGTCGAATTTTACTTTTACAAATGCAATTACCAATATCTATGTGGGGTCATGCCATACTACATGTCGTTGCATTAGTTCGCCTTCGACCTACTGCATATCATCAGTATTCCCTATTACAGTTTGTACTTGGTTATCAACCCAATATATCTCACTTAAGAACATTTGGTTGTGCTATATATATAGCTATTACACCTTCACAAAGGTCTAAGATGGGATCCCAACGTCGTTTGGGGATTTATATTGGCTTTAATTCGCCTTTTATTATTCAATATCTTGAACCCCTAACAGGAGAGCTTTTCACTGCACGTTTTGTAGATTGTCATTTCAATGAAATTTTGTTCCTATAACTAGGAGAAAAAGAAACTCATTCTATAGGAAAGTGTGAACTTTTATGGAATGCGAGTACGTTGTCTCATTTGGACCCTTGTATTGATCAATGTGAAAATGAAGTACGGAGAATAGTGCAATTACAAGTGATTGCTAATCAGTTACCAAATGCATTTACAGATACAACAAAAGTAATCAAATCTTATATACCTACTGCCAATTCTCTAGCTCAGGTGAATATGCCTATTGAACAATTGAAACAAATGGTAGCAAATGAGTCATCTGTTATGGTCAAAAACATTATTCTATTCAAAATCTACTAATGGTGTAGGTTTAATTGGTCATGCTAATGCAGAATATCTTTCTGATCCACACAAGGCACGTTCACAAACTGTATATGTTTTTATATATAATGTTAGGATTTTTAATATTTCTTATTGTGGGCTTACATATTAAATAACAATTGTATTATAGACTATCAATTTTAATAGGGCCAAATAAGTGATCTATTAATTGGGCTCTATAAATATCCATTGGATATAGACTTAAGTGTGTAGAAATCTAATACTAATGGAATTAGGGTTAATGGGAACCTAATTAGGTTAGTATATAAAGAATATTATAAGGGTTATGGTCCCCAAGTCAAATCAACATACATAATTTTTGCTCCCTTTTCCTTTCCCCATTCAAGAAGAAAACTACAGAGCATACTAAGGTGATTTGGCTGTGAAAGACTTAATTCTTCTCAAGTTTATCAATATGGATTAAGGTATATTTTTTCTGTAACAATCCTTAATGATTTAATATGAGTTTCTAGATTTTGGTATAGGTTTATACCTATTAAAGTTATTTCAACAAGTGGTATTAGAGCCTACTCATATTGAATCATTGAGAAATTAATTGATTTAATTATTGTTGTTCTCATGGAAGCATGATGAAAAATATATGTGTATATATTGGATGCTAGTGATAAAATATTTTTTTTTACAATAGCCGCAAATCATGCCTTTAGGAAAACTCGCGACAGTGACATGAATATATATGTATTGAATTGCCTTTTGCTTGCAATTTGGATGTGAATGCCCTCTGTGTTGGTTACAAGTAGAGACCAAAGAATCACTTAACCTTTTGTGGTTTTTTAAGTTATACAGAAGCAAAAGGCTGCACATAGAAATAATATAGATGGGCGAAAAAGTCAACAAAAGGATTATTTATTTACTTTCTTTTTTTTTTTTTTTTTTTTTATTAAGTACAATTGCAGAGAATGACAATTCTCAAGAGGTCTAGAATTGCGATTCATAGAACTGTACGGCAGTAGTGGCACTTCCAATGATAAAGTATTAGGCTTACTATTCTTTGTTTTTTTTTTTTTTTTAAAGATAACAGGATATTATGGTCTTTGAAATAAACTAATATTGATGATATGCACGATATCAATTCATTATGCCTTTATGTCAGATATTGAGTTATGGTATCGGATATTGAACCTATTTCATATTCGTAAGTTTTAATAATATAATATATTATTTTCATATATTATATATTCGTTTGTGTTATTGGTATATATATATATATGTATATATTTTTTCTTCGTATTTGAAAAAAAAAAAAATCTTATATTTCAAAATAAATTGAATCGAAATTATATTTTGCCAAAGTAACCTTTATAATGTAAATTTGTTTATTTTGGAATATTAAGATATGTATATCTATTATTTATGCAAATAATGACAGACCCAAAGGAAGGTTGTTATTTGGCCAAATAATAGGTATACTTGTGGTAATAAATATGTGACGATTATTAGGTTTTCCATGTGAGCAATAAATCGGTCCAAAGAATGGTTTATTGCTTGACCGGATTAATTGTCAATATTTGATTACTGCACGGAGAGTACCACTTACAGTTGATCTTTCTGTCCAAAGACTAAATATCAATGTTGTGCTAGGTATCTTGTTTTAGGGCCCACCATTATGGGAATTATTTAAGCATGTCATGTATAAATTAATTAATTAATTATTCTTGTATTATGACATGATTATTGATTATGAGCTTGTATTTAATTTTGTTCTCGATTCAGTTACTACTTCTGCTTCAACAATATCTACCAATATTAATTCTATTCTTGTGCTTAATGGCACGAACTTCAAGAATTGGAAAGAGAACGTTATGATTGTTCTTGGTTGCATGGATATTGACCTTGCGCTTCGGGAAGAACGCCCTGCAGCTCTTAATAAGAATAGTTCTACCGATGAAAAGGTGAGCATGGAGAAGCGGGACCATTCTAATCGCATGTGTCTTATGATCATGAAACATTCCATTCCGGAAACTTTTAGGGGCTCTATGTTCGAAGAGAAAAATGCTAAGCAGTTCATTGAGGAAATAAAATAACATTTTGCGAAAAACGAAAAGGTTGAAATAAGTACCCTTTTAGCTAACCTTGTTTCAATGAAGTATAAAGGAAAAGGGAACATAAGAGAGTACATCATGGAGATGTCTCATATCGCTTCCAAACTAAAGGCACTAAAATTACAGCTGTCTGAGGACTTGTTGGTGCACTTAGTTTTGATTTCTCTTCCTGCACAACATAGTCAGTTTAAAGTGAGTTATAACACTCAAAAGAACAAATGGACTTTTAATGAGCTCATATCTCACTGTGTGCAAGAAGAGGAAAGATTAAAGCGAGAAGGTCTTGAAAGTGCTCACTTAGCAACTATCTCTAAGGACAAGAAAAGGAAAAGAGGAAAAGAAGCTGCAGTTGGGGCATCACAGCATAAGGTGCAAAAGAAACAGGATGAGGAGTTTACCTGTTACTTTTGCAAGAAAGCTGGACACATGAAGAAAGAATGTCCCAAGTACGCCAATTAGCGTGTCAAGAAAGGTATGCTTCTCAATTTGGTTTGTTCTGAAGTTAATTTAACTTCTGTACCTAAACATACTTGGTGGATAGATTCTAGTGCTACTACTCATATAAGTGTGTCTATGCAGGGTTGCCTGTGGAGCCGAAAGCCAAGTGATGCTGAAAGATTCTTCTATATGGGCGATGACAAAACAGTTGTAGTAGAGGCTATAGGAACTTTAATGTTATTATTAAAGACTGGTCAATTTTTGAATTTGGAAGAGACTTATGTAGTGCCATCATTTAGACGGAATTTGGTTTCAGTTTCTATTTTAGACAAATTTGGTTATTCTTGTTCATTTGGAAATAATAAATTTAGTCTTTTTCAAGATTCGAATCTTATTGGTACTGGTTTCTTGTCTTTGCATGATAACATATATTTGTTGGATAACATATATTTGTTGGATACAATTGCCTCAATTAATGAAACCTTGCATACAAATTCACGAGGTACAAAATGAAAATTAACTGACAGGGATTCCGCCACACTATGACACAAACGTTTAGGTTATATCTCTAAACAGAGAATTCAAAGACTTATGTCTGATGGAATTCTTGATTCCCTTGATTTAATAGATTTTAAAGTCTGTATTGAGTGTATAAAAGGGAAATAGACAAACATTAGGAGATTAGGTGCCAACAGGTGTTTTGATGTCTTAGAACTAATACATACTGATATTTGTGGACTATTTCCTACAGCCTCTTGGAATGGTCAACAGTATTTTATTACGTTCATAGATGATTATTCAAGATATGAGTACTTATATTTGATACATGAGAAGTCTCAATCCCTGGATGTATTTAAGGCTTTCAAAGCTGAAGTTGAAAATCAACTTGGTAAGAAAATTAAAGCTGTCAAATCTGACCATGGTGGTGAATACTATGGTAGATATGATGGATCCGGTGAACAACGTCCAGGACCTTTTACGAAATTCCTAGAGGAATACGGTATCGTCCCGCAATACACAATGCCAGGTAAACCTAGTATAAATGGTGTTGCTGAGAGATGAAATAGAACGCTTAAGGACATGATAAGAAGTATGATAAATCATTCTTCTTTACTAGAATCCCTCTGGGGAGAAGCACTAAAAGCTGCAGTGTATATCCTCAATAGGGTTCCAAGTAAAGCCGTAGCTAAAACCCCTTATGAATTATGGACAGACAAGAAGCCTAGTATTAAGCATGTACACATTTGAGGTTGTCCAGCTGAGGCAAGGCCTTACAGGCCTAATGAAAAGAAATTGGACTCAAGAACTATAAGTTGCTACTTTGTTGGGTACTCTGAACGGTCAAGGGGTTTTAAGTTCTACGATCCCACTACTAGAACATTTTTTGAGACGGGAAATGCAAGATTTCTTGAGAAAGTTGAGTTTGTGGGGGGAGATAAGGTTAAAGACATTGTCTTTGAAGAGGGATTTATTTCTCTTCCTACTATTGATTTTGATAATGATCAGGTTTTTATTCCTAACATTATTCAAAATACAAATCCAGAATATCAAGATAATATGGAAGAGCTCCCTGTGCAAAATAAAGAAATTATACCTGTAGTGCAAACTCAACAACCTTAAGAGAATATGCCATTAAGACGATCCACTAGAGAAACGAGAAGTGCGATTCTAGATGGTTATATCGTTTTTCTCCAAGAACATGAGGTTGATAGAGGAGTGGTGGAGGATGATCCAATCAACTTCCATCAAGCCAAACAAAGTTTTAATTCTCAAAAGTGGATTAATGCCATGAATGATGAGATGAAATCTATGAAGGACAATGACGTTTGGGATCTCGTTGAATTGCCTGAAGGTGTGAAACCCATTGGTTGCAAATGGATATTTAAGACCAAACGAGATTCAAAAGGCAATGTTGAGAGATATAAAACTCGTCTAGTTGCTAAGGGTTTCACTCAAAAGGAAGACATTGATTATAAAGAGACTTTTTCTCCGGTTTCAACGAAAGACTCTTTTAAAATTATAATGGCACTTGTGACTCATTTTGATTTGGAGCTACATCAGATGGATGTAAAGACAGCGTTTCTCAATGGTGACATTGATGAAACAATATATATGATGCAACCAGAAAACTTTGTATCTGGTGACCCAAAGAAAATGGTTTGCAAACTAAAGAAATCCATCTATGGTCTCAAACAGGCTTCCTGTCAATAGTATCACAAATTTCATCAAGTTATTATCTCGTATGGGTATGAGGTAAATAAGGTTGAAGATTGTGTATATCATAAGTTCAGTGGGAGTAAATACATATTTCTGGTGTTATATGTCGATGACATACTGCTTGCTAGTAGCGATATAGGCTTATTGCACGAAACCATGAGATTTCTGACAAAGAATTTTGAGATGAAAGATCTTGGGGATGCCTATTTTGTATTAGGCATACAGATACATCGAGATCGAACTCGAGGTATCCTTAAGTTATCACAAAAGAGCTATATCGAAAGAGTTCTTGATAGATTCGGCATGAAAAATTATGCACCAGGCGATACCCCTGTAGCTAAAAGAGACAAGTTCAGTCTCAATCAATACCCTAAGAATGAGTTGGAACAGAAAGAAATGTAAAAGATTCCTTATGCGTTAGCTGTCAGGAAGTCTAATGTATGCTCAAGTATGCACGCATCCGGATATTGCGTTCATAGTAGGAATGTTGGATAGATATTTGAGTAACCCAAGGATGGATCATTGGAAAGCAGCCAAACGAGTTATGAGTTATTTACAGAGAACAAAAGATCACATGCTCACTTATCAGAGATCAGATCATTTAGAGATCATTGGATATTCTGATTCTAATTTTGCTGGATGCCAAGATAGTAAAAGATCCACGTCAGGTTATATTTACCTGCTAGTTGGAGGAGCTATTTCTTGGAAGAGTGCTAAGCAGACACTCATAGCTTCTTCCACTATGACAGCTGAATTCATAGCCTGTTTTGAGGTATCCAATCAAGGAATATGGCTACAAAATTTTGTCACGGGGCTACGAGTTGTGGATAGTATAGAAAGACCATTAAAGATATATTGTGACAATAATTCGGCTGTGCTATATTCTAATAACAACAGAAGCTCTACGAAGTCAAAACACATAGATATCAAGTTTCTCGTTGTTAAAGAAAAGTTCAGAGTAATCAGGTGGCTATAGAACACATTGGGACAAACTCCATGATTGGGGATCCGCTTACTAAGGGATTACCACCCAAGGTCTTTCATGAGCATACTGCTCATATGTGTGTTGTTTTAGTTGATGATGTGCATGTTTAGTGGGAGTTGGTATTTTATGTTCTTTGTTATGGATATATTTATTTCTACAGAATAAAGTATATGATTTATTTATAAACTCTGAATATTATTTGTGTTTGATCTCACTAATGATTAGTAGGACCAGTTGGAAATAGGCATGTTTAAGATCACATTGCATGTAATTTCCATGCTACACATCCATACTTGATCTATGTCATTGAATATATTGGTATGGTGACCATTGATGGGTCTAGTTACTAATATATGTAACAAAGGTCGCTTTGATCTCATACTAATATAGTAGATGGACCAGATTGTAACTAAGGGGATATTTCAAAACAGATAGCTTTTCAGTGCGAACTCAAGACTATAGATAATATAATTGTTTCAAAAAACATATGTAGCCCAAGTGGGAGATTGTTGGGATTTTTAATATTTCTTATTGTGGGTTTACATATTAAATAACAATTATATTATAGGCTATCAATTTTAATAGGGCCAAATAAGTGATCTATTAATTGAGCTATATAAATATCCATTGGGTATGGGTTTAAGTGTGTAGAAACCTAATACTAATGTAATTAGGGTTAATGGGAACCTAATTAGGTTAGTATATAAAGAATATTATAAGGGTTATGGTCCCCAAGTCAAATCAACATACATAATTTTTGCTCCCTTTTCCTTTCCCTATTCAAGAAGAAAACTACAGAGCATACTAAGGTGATTTGGCTGTGAAAGACTTAATCCTTCTTAAGTTTATCAATATGGATTCAGATATGTTTTTTCTGTAACAATTCTTAATAATTTAATATGAGTTTCTAGATTTTGGTACAGGTTTATACCTATTAAAGTTATTTCAACATATAATGGCACAACAATCTCTTGGCATTCCATGAAACAAACTCTTGTTCCTATATCTTCTAATCATTTTGAGATTTTAGCACTTCATGAAGCAAGTCGCGAGTGTGTATGGCTGAGATCAGTCATTTATCATATAGAAAGTATTTGTGGACTCCTTCAAACCAACAAAGGGCCAACAATAATTCACAAAGACAATGCAGCTTGTATTGCTCAAGTGATGGGAGGATATAACAAGGGAGATAGAATCAAGCATATCTCACCAAAGTTCTTATATACTCAGAGCTTCAAGAGAGTAAATAGATTGATGTGAAACAGGTACATTCCATAGACAATCTAGCAGATTTATTTATGAAAACTCTACCAATATCAACATTTGAAAAATTGGTACATGGCATTGACATGCATCGACTCTTCAAACTAGATAGTTAACTTAGCAGAAGTTTCATCTGGGGGAGAATATCATCTTTTAGCAAGGGAAGCATATCATCTTTTTTATTTTATTTTATTTTTTATATATTGCACTATTTTTTTCCTCGACCAGGTTTTATTCCGTTGAATTTTACTGGTAAGGTTTTTAATGAGACAGTTTATCGTAGGAGGTGTAAATCCAAGGGGGTGTGTCATGTGATAATTGTGCATTCACCACCTCCACAAGCAAACAAATATTGTTTTATTATTTGGCCTGAGCTTCTTTTGCCTATATAAGCTTATATGTCACTTGAAAAAGGTGTGTTAGTTTTGCTTTCCAAAATCAGTAAAAGGAACAAATACTCTCTTATTCTTTTCTACTCTCTAATTCCTTTCTTTTTTCACATTTTGTTTGCTTCCATTATTTCATATTTATTTGTTTTCTTCTATATTATATCTCATGAGTGTTATCCATATATTCTCCTACTTCTACCCCTTCTCTAGTTTATCTATTAATTTTATAACATATATATATATATATATATATATATTGGAAACTTTTGAAATTAATATTTCGAATGACGTACGTTCTGAAATCTCACTAAACTTTTTTAAGTTCTTTATGAGAAAGGCCGTCAAAATCACTTGTGTTTAAGTAAAATTTCAGAGTATTAGAGATTTGATTTTTACGTTTAAAATTAAGCTACATTTTTAAAGTTAAGGTTTTATATTAAAAATCACCTAATTATTGAATTAACTTAGGGATATTATCGTAACATATTTTCAAAATGAAACTAATGTGAAACAACCAATTTTTTTAATTAAAAAATGTGATTCAATGATATTATTTTTTATTTTAGAGTATTTTACAGATTTTTCCCATTAAATGTATTGTAATTAATTATAACACAGTAAATATGCATGGGACAGCCTATTTATCCACATGACTCACCTATTAATTAAATAAATTATTCCTTGCACATGAGGTGGTGTATTAGAGTTTAAAATTAGTCGTTAAATTTATTTTTTTAATTAAACTTTTGAGTTGAGTCGTTAATAACACAAAAAGAGATGGTTGAAATTCACCCTAGTTAAGTTTTAAATAATTCTCTTTTCTTTATATATACGTTGAAGCTAGGGTAATTCCAGTAAGTAACTAAAGCAAGTAATTTTATCTAAAAAATTAACAAAAAAAGAATGGTTACCAAGTAATTAATTTACCTCCCTCCGGTTGTACCATGGGGTCCAATCTTGAGTGATATTCAGTCCAAGTGTATTCAATGTGTACCTTGTTGAGGTCACTGGAACTCTCCCATCTGTATCTCCACTGACATAGTGCCAGAACAAAATCTTAATATAAATAGTTTACTTTTGCAAGAATTGAGTAGAAAAATAAGAAAAGATTATAGAATAATATTGTTTCTCCTTCCTTATGGATCTCTCATTTGTTACCTGAAAACCCATACACGGATGCCTCTGTCAATTAGTTTTTTAATTAATGGCACAATTGAAAATGTTGAGTCCTTCCAAGCATGGTTTACTTTAAGGCTGCAAAATTGTTCGAAATTAAATAATTATGTTATGATTATGATATGTTTATCAACTCATGTAATGAGGAGTTATATCAAGTTAATTTTTGTTACAGTAATTAGCATATTCATGAGGAATTATATATTTATCAACTCATGTAAGTGGAAATTTTTTTATTTATAATTAGTTAAAAAAATAATTAAATTGAATTTTAAAGAAGCTCAATTAGTTAAAATGACCTGCAAAGGCTCCATGGACGAGAAATTTTGGTTACATTTGCGTGCAAAGCATCTTGAACATCTGGACGATTGAAATAATCAGTTGCATAGTGTATTATACGTGGATCATACCCTGCTTGTATTTGACCCAAAATTTCCTTTCAAATTAGCATGAAAACATCAACAAGAAACAACAATAAAGTTTCCTTACACATGCTGATACTGTATAGTTAGGCATTTGTGTTTTCGTAAATTATAACTTCAAGTGTTAAATATTATAATTGGATTATTTTTTATCAGTGATAGATTAAATGTGGACATGTAACAGATAATGGATATATGTTAAATACTCAATACCGTATAACATGAGGGAGGGGGGTGAGAGGGTTTGAACCATGAACTTTTAATCTCTGATACCATGTTAGTTATCATCAGATTTAAAAGTTTAAGTTGATAAGAAAGTATCTAACTATAGTTTTTAAGACTTAAGGTTATAATACGTTAACATTGACGTTAAAATTAAGAAGAAAAGAAAAGAAAAGAAAAGAAAGAAAGAGGAGAAAACAAACAAACAAACAAACCAAAAAAAAAAAAAAAAGGGAGCATGTGTAAAGAGAATTAGAAAAATACCATTGTTGATAAGGAGGTGGATTGTAGAGGCATTAGAGAGGCGGCAGCGAAGGGTCGATCGAGGGGGGAAGTGGGAGAGTACAAGCTGTATATGTCGATTAGTTGATAAAGTTTATAATATTTGATCAATGCTTCGATGCAATTTTGCGTCTGGTTTTTATTTCCAAAATTACAGTGTTGCTTAATTTCTCTATACAGTCCATCTGAGATGACTACTGCATGTCCCCATGCGTAATCAATCATTCCATCTTGATCAGTCACATAATCCAACAATGCGTTTCCTTTCTGCAATACCATCAATTTTTATATTGATCACTTGTAATATAGATTTTGTCATAAAGCAACAGAATTATATATCTATGTATTCTTAATACATTCTTCTATACTTTTGTTAAAATGCTGGATATTATGAAAATCAGAAAATGACTCACTAGTGATTTTTTGACTACAGGGGGTGTTTAGCTAATATTTTAAGAAAAGGGACAAGATTTAAATTAATTTATCTTTCGGAGGTTGTTTTGTAATATCTCTTAAAAGGCAGACTAGGACTCTGAGCATAACTTTGTATAAAACAAAGTATACATTTCCCTAACAATCCATAATTATGTTTTTATTTTTCGAGCACCCATAATTATGTTTTGATGTAAATATATATTAATTCTGAACGTCTTACCTGAAAATGAATAAAATATATGTTTTTATGAATCTTACAAAACAATAAAAAGTTAATAGGATAATGTCACCACCATCCCTATTGTTTAAAAAATCAATTTAGTCTCTATTGTTTATCATGCATAAAAAAGTTTCAGTATGTTTTTAATAAAAAAGTTATGAGTTTTGAAATTAATAAAAAAAAAAAAAACCATTTTCTTTTAACACTAGATAATTTGTGTAAGTAAAGAGTTTGTGATCAAATACATAATTCGCTCACGAACCAACATTTAATTCACAAGTCAAGGATAGTGCCTAAAACACTTAATTTTTTTTTTTTCTTATTTTTATGTTGATTTTAAAATTTACAGTTTTTTTAATTAAAATCTAATGAAATTTTCAATAGAAGTCTTTATAATTTCATTTGAATATCAATAAAGCCTTTAACCATTTAAGTTCGATCAAAGTAGTCCTTTAAGACCATCCCATTGAAGGCCCGTTTGGTATTGCTTTTGAGAAATTTAAATATGATTATTTAATAATTTTGACATAAAAAAGGTGTTTGGTAAAACTTTTATAAGTAATTATTTAATAATTTGAATATATTTAGCAATAGTTTTAAGAAGTAGGTGAGGAATTACTTTTCTAAAGTAATTATGAAATAATCTGCTGTGGAATTTAATAAATCTTTTAAATGACCAAATCATAGCTATTAATTTTAATAAAAAAATATTTATATCTTAATAGTAATTATATTTATACCAAATATAAATTAAAATATTTTATTTTCATACCTAGTTTAGGTATTTTATAAATTTACAATAATTAACATAAAATTTGCTAAACATATATAGAGTACCTTTGATAGTTTTAACAATAGAATTAATCAAACACTAGCCTAATTAACTTTACAGTAAATTATTTCTTCAGCACAACTACCAATAATATTATATTAAAAGCTACAATAATACTCTTAAAAAAAAAAAGAAAAAACTATAATAATACCAAACTGGCCCTAAGTTCTGTTTAATCAGTTAATGAGGATAATTTTGTACTTTTAGCTTCAATTAAATAACATTTTAGGGAATTTTCTTTAGGAACTTTAACATTAGCAATTTGTAACTATCAGAAGTTTATGTAGTTTTACGGTTTGTTTTGCAATCTTTCAATGTCTGTTTTACTAATTTTTAATAGAAAAAACTTCATTTTAGTTACTGAGGTTTTGAAAAATATCAAGTTTTCAAAACAATTTTGAAAACAGTTTTTTTGAAGTGTTTTTTTTTTTTTTTTCAAAACATTTCAAAAAAATTCAAACCGTTAGCTAACTGATGGTCAATATTAACAGAATATGTTAAAAAATATTTTTGTCTTTCATGGTTGTTAGTTACAAGTAAATTATCGAATTACCCTAATAAAATAATGAAATTACAAATTAAATTGCTTAAAATGTCTCTAAATTTAAGTTATTAAATTACGATTTAAATTATCTAAAGTCATTGTTGACTATTAGTTGACTGATAATTTAGACTTTTTTAAAGAGTTTTGAAAAAATTAGGGATGAGAAAAACTATTTTCAAAAGAGTTTTAAAAATCTGATGTTTTTCGAAACTCTAGGAACTAAAATGAAGTTTTCCCTTTTTAATAAAGGGCAAATTGCACAAACAACCCTAAGGTTTGATGAAATACACAAATATGATGATATTTGGGTAACTCGCACGGGCACTACCCGAGGTTTCAAAAACTTTGCACCAACCTCCCCTGTCATTGGTCAACGACGGTTAAATCCTCATAGTCAATGGTTAAAAGTATAAAAAGACTAAAATACTCTTTAATAAATTTAAAATTAATATATTATATATTTTTTAATTTAATTTGAAAATAAAACATAAAAAACAATTTTTTTTTTTTTTTTAAATACTGGCCTCCATGGGAGACCAGATATGGTCTCCCATGGAGACCGACAGTCTCCATCACTGGAGACGACGGCGTCTCCAGCGCTGGAGAACGTCATCTCTAGTGATGGAGATGGAATCTCCATCGTTGGAGATTACTCTAGCGATGGATAGGTGTCTCCATTGCTGTCCAGATCAGCGATGGAGCATCGCTGGAGTAATCTCCAAAGATGGAGATTCCGTCTCCATCACTGGAGACGCCGTCATCTCTAGCGATGGAGACCGACGGTCTCTATGGGAGACCAAATTTGGTCTCCCATGTAGACCAAATTTTTTTTTTTAATTATTTTTGTTTAATATTTTTAATTTTCATTATTTGATGTATTTTTGTTTGATTTGGGTGTTTGATGATGATAATTGATTTGATTGGTTTGATGATGATGAATGATTTGATGATTGTCATAGATGTAGAAGATGAAGATGAGGAGGATGATGATGATGGAGGTAGAAGAAGATGGTGGTAAAAGAAGATGATGGTTTTTTTTTTTTTTTTTAATATTAAATATTAGTTGACTAATTAAAAATATTATTTTTAATTAAAATATTTATTAGCTGTGAAATGACCATTTTACCCTTCAAAATTTTGATTTAGTCGTGGTTGACTAATGGTTGACTAACGACATAGGAGGTTTGTATAGAGTTTTTGAAATCTCAGGTAGTGCTCGTGCGAGTTACCTAAACATCGTAATATTTGTGCAATTTCATCAAACCTCAGGGGAGGTTTGTGCAATTTGCCCTTTAATAAATAATGTGGTTAATTTCATTTTAAGCAAACGCATAGGTGTATAATAATGTTTCTCAACAAAAAGTTAACAAAAATTCTAACAGTAATTGTCTAGAGAAATTACTTCTATACAAACTAAAACAAGATGCAAACTAAAAGAAGACCAACTAGTTTGATAATTTGTGAAACAAAAACTAATTAAGTTATCTAATTCTCCAGACCTTTAGATTCAATTGATAATTTTACAAATAACTCAGAAATAATTTTGATAAGTACCCAAAATTAGTTGATTTGGTTGAACTTGACTATAGCTTAAGAAAAAATTAAGATTTTTTTTTTTTCTTTTACAACAACTCGTGACACTAGGTTAGATGTTTGCTGGGATTTACAGATATCTTGAATGAGCATGAAGCCCGAAAATTTATCTATGGGTATTTCAAATGAGTGTGCAGTCTGAAAATTTACTCTAAGAAGAGAGAAGAATGAACCACAAAGTAGTGGGAAAATTACCACCATATTAAGTGGCTGATGGGGGTTGAACATTGGCACACTACCAAGGTTGGGTTATCTCCACTCCACTAAGCCAATCCAGTTCCTCATCTTTATTATTATTATTATTTTTCTATTTTAACTCTGAAATTCACATATCAACTGATTATCAAAAGCAAAAAAATTTTAAAAAAAAAATCGAAAATGAGATACTTACAATAAAACCTTTGGGATTTATGAAATTATCTTTAGTTGTTTTATGGTTCTCTAATATAACCTCAGCAAGTTGTGGTACATAGTGGCCTGAAATTGCAAATTAAAATGTAGGCTTAACTAGCAGTAATGATGGAGAAGACTTGTTAGTACAACTTAATTAGAAACCAAAACAATTAAGTAAATTAATGTAATTTCTACCTCCTTAGCTTTCTCCTGCTATATAGAATTCACTGAGTTTATGTTAATTGTGGAAACCTCCTCAACCAATTTAGGAGAAATCAGTGTGAATCCTTGGCTACAAAAGAATGAATTTTGAAACATAGCAAACCGTCTTAAGCATATCCATCAACATAAAATCTACACAAAATATACTCAATTTCCGAATTAAGCTGACAACATTACAAGAGATATTGCATAAAACTTCCATAGATGATTTATTTTTTCTCTTCATAAAATATATTTATGAATTTTTTGAAAAAAGTAAAATGACAACATAATTCAAACTTGCGAGGAGGAACGGAACACCATTAGCCACCATAGGGGCCATAACCACTACAAACATTTTGGAAACAAAATCTTTTTTTTTTTTTTAAGCTTTAATTTATTTTCTTAGGGATTTTAACAAAAGCACCCTATCCAACACAACCAATTAAAAGATTACCCTTCTTAGAAATAAGTTGCAAAAATACCCAAAATTCCTGAAATACCCTTAATGAACGCATAATTGAAATATTGGAGAAAAATATATGAAATTATAAAATTAAATAAGTTAGTCTAACATAAAATGAATTGAATATATTTTTATAGCATGAGTTGATATTTGTTTGAAAATAATCAAATTTTGGAAGAGAAAAAATCTTATAATTATAAAAATAGTTGTTTTTTTTTTTTTGAAATTTTCTGTGCATCTGGTTGGCTTGATCAGTGAATTTTGTATCGATCAACCTAACTTGATACATTAAACCTTTCCAATATGCACAGTACTCGTACTTGGTAATATCTTGTGTTATGCATATCAAATTGATGAGATACTTAATTCACCGGAAATAGGATTTAAAATTCTACATTGATACACAAAGCGTTTCCAATATTTTCATATTAATCTCTAAATTTGACCAAGATTTTATGTGGATTCCTAATTTTGAGCATGAAAATGTTGAAATTGCAAATTATAGTGAGGCAATAAGTTCTAGATATATGAATCCACTTTTAACGCATAAATAATCGCATTAAATAAGTATTTATCAAGATATGACCAAAATACCAATATTGTGCATATTAAAATATTTTTATGCATTAATTTCAAAAAAAAAAAAAAAATTTGTTTTATGCTTTAGGTTAGGCTAACCTGATGCAAATGTGCATTGGGTCAACCCGATGCATGAAACATTTTCAAAAAATTTTCAACTTTTCGAACAATGACAACACTATTTTACTCATCCAAAACTGGATTTTTTTTTTCAAATGAATATTAACTTATGCAATAAATTTATTTAATTATTTTATGTCAAACTAACTTGTATTACTATTTCATATATTTTTCTCCAACCCTTTGGTTATGTATTGATTAGGGGCATTCTAGAATTTTGGGGCATTTTATAATTTATTTCAAAGAGAGGATAATTTTGTAAATGATTGTGTTTTTGTTTTTGTTTTATTTTTTTTTTAATAGAAAATGATTGTGTTGGATAGGGCATTTTGCTAAAATCCTTTTTTTTTTAATTATAATATAATTTAAATAATAAAATAAGTGTTATACATCATACTTTTAGAATTTTTTTTTATTTGTTTAAAAAATTATCAACAAATTTATATCTATAATTACAAATTACCTAATAGAGTATTAGAATACTATTTTCAAGTGTTTTTCATTACTGACTCTTTTTGTTCGTAAACCTTTAAAACTGTTATATTTTATCAACACACATTAAAAATAATGTAATTTAATTAATTTATCAATTTTGTACATATTACATTAATATTAAAGTACCTAATTATAAATTTAGAAGTACTTAACATTAATTAATAGCAGTTTTTTTTTTTTTTTTTCTTTTGAAACTTCATATAATTATATTTATAACTATAAAGTATTCTTGTTTTTCACTCTTAGAAGTTCATAGTATTTCATTTTTTCTTTTTAGAAAAGAAGTTAACTGTGAATTTTAGATAATGCTAAATACTTGAGGAATATTTTTAAAATTTTAACATTAAGCTACTATTAAAAATTGTATTTAATTTGGTAGAAGTAGATCTTTCATGAGGATAACTCCCCTTAATTTATTGTCAAAAAAAAAAAAAAGAAAGAAAAAGAAAAAGAAAAAGAAAAATCTCCTCCTTAATATTAATTGGCCATTTCGCTTCCCACAACTATGACTAAAAAAAATATTACATAGAAATGTCTTATAGTCACTGTGGTAAAGCAAACTAATAAAATTTTTAATATTATTTCTCTTTTTTCGGTTTGTCTCATCACATCAGCCGTGAGACAATCTTATGAAAAATGTTCTCCTATAGTGAGAGATTATCACCAGACTATAATCTCTAATTCCATCCTTTTTAGTATCTTTCAAGGAGAAGATTTGTTAATAACTCATTGTAAATAAATCCTATACATACCTGTACTATTATCCCAATTGTTACTAATGCTACTATTTGAATATGAAAATCCTACGACAATTGGAGTTTCTAAGAACAATAAATTTGCGGCTGAAATTATTGACCAAAAACAAGCTAAACAACCCAATTCTCTAACGAAATTGTGTGTGTGTGTGTACAAATTAAATTTGAGTTTTTTGGAAGAACAAAAAAAAAAAAAAAAAATGAAAGTAGGGACTATATAGATATGCATGCCTTTATTCCAAGTGTAGTTATTGAATTTTAATGTTGGACCATTTGCCACTAAAAATGGGCCGAGCTCTTGTGCCTCTCCAAACCCAATAGAAGAACATCCCGGGCCTGTAAAAATCAGTTTATATGTTTTGTTATGGACCACTCAAACTCTTTTTAGCACAACAGAAGTTTTTAATTACTCAAAAATTTTGCACAATCATAAAAAAGTGTTTTGTACAATTTTCCTTCACATTTACAATCAAAGTTCATGTTAGGAGGGTTTGAATCTCATAATATTCACTTATTAATGTGTAGGGAGTAAAATTTCGTGCTATATATTATGTTTAATATTACACTTTCAATTACATTGTAATTATACACAGAAAAAAATTACTCAAAGGTTTTTATCTATTTTATATTAATTTGTTCATTCCTTAATATGGGCAAATCTATTACTAAGATACAAATATAAAAATAAAATACTATATATCTAAAAAATATATTTAAGGTTGTAAGAAAAGAAAAAATCCCAAAAATTAAATGCTGACTTGTTAGATAAATACCAAAACCACCCTCACGTGAGGTTTAATTTTTAAATGGGTTGTCCCTTTTGAATTGCACAGTATATCTCCTTTTGCTTTCAAAATTAAGTAAAAATAACCCTACGGTCCATGGGTTATATTATCCCATTCAAATCCAATGAATGATAAGATCATGCTTTTAAGAAAAACATTTTCAAGTAAATTAAATTGTTGTGATAAGTAACAATACTTTCAATCGCACCATGATTTTTAATTTTGGGTTATGAGTCCAATTGCATGGCATAATGTTGCAGAGAATATTATATATAATACCTCCATTGAGCCATGAAAGGAGAGGCTTGTTCTTAGGCTTGTGTGTGGCTTCAAAAAACCAGTAGAAAGAGCCTTGCCTTAACTCTCATCAACAGTTACATATCCTAAGTATTATTGGAAGTTCACTTGAGGTTGGCCAAGTAGCCATGTAACTCGGTCGGCCTCTTGGAGTGCCTTAGTCTCTGGGTCCAATTTCCTCGAGAACACAATTGAAGAGATTGCAAAAACATAAAGAGAAAGGCACAATAATAAGTTGCCAAGTGTACAAGACCCATCTTAGTCTTGGTTCGTTAGGTGATTGTGCCCCAAAATGGACTTATAAAGGTGTATTGATAAAGTAAGATGAAGAAGGCAACAGACATCTTTGTGTCTACATCAGTGGTCAATTCAAACTTTCTCAATTGCATTACCACTCCACATTCAAGGAAATATTAGCGGTCAAATGCGCCATAGAAAAATTTGAATTCCACCTGATCAATTTTCACTTTGTGATAAAAACAGACATGAGTTTATTCTCCCAAATGCTGAAGTTCAACAAGCATAAACTCCCACACTAGTAATGGCTTCATTGTGCATAATGGTTCTCAAGATTCTTCTTTACAGGTAAGCACATCAAAGGAGAGCATAATGTTATAGCAGATTATCTGTCTAGACCAAAGCCAACAATGAAAGCAGTTCCACTCATACCTTGCTACATGCTTTCAAGTATGACTTCTTCTTTAAACACCCTAGAACCTAATTCACCACCAGAATTTCAAGAACTAGTTTAATCACAGTTCCCTTACCATGACATTAGGTCCTTGATATTCCACTATCAGACTCAATGTATAGAAAATTATGGACAAACACTTTTAGATGCATTAAGGGTATATCTAGATTATCCATTTGCAAAAGTGTTTATCATTCCAGTTAACAGTCACCACTATCATCCCCTGTTCAATCTTTTTGAAGAATTTTTATGATTTTTTTTTATATTGATTACACCTTCATCAAATCATTATAGAGATCCTAAACCACATAATGCTCAGAACCCTAGCAAGAATTCAAAGAACCATGGATGAGTCCTTGGGGTCCTTAGTCAAATTTTTTCAATGGTTTGAAAGACAACCATCCAAACAACAATGGTCATTGTTCATCTTCCACAGACTTCACAAGATCAAACCAATGACTTAGTCTTTACCTAAACACATTGGGAAAATATTGCTAACCACCTTGTCTAGGTATTTGGCAACATAAACAATTATCCAGCTCAGGTCCAACTCATTTAAAAGATTCTTTTTGAAAGAAATCAAATCATACCGATTGAGATATGACTAGCCATGGAAGATGATGTACCCTGGAAATAATAACCACAACAATATATGGATAATCTCAAACAAGCTCAAAACAAATATATTAATACACTAACAGAACAATTATCGTAGCATGGTTATCCTTTGTGGTACTTTCCTAACCCATAATCAAACACTACACAAGAAAGAGATCTATAAGAAGCCAAGGCAAGATAAGACTACAAACAGCAAAAGAAGATGAGGCTCTCACACATATAATCATGATTATCTCCGACAACTTTATCTCTTGACAAACAATGTGACTTTGATGACCAAGCTCAAGATAAGATTGTCATGGATAAGTTCATTGTACAAAGACAGTATGACAAAGACATCCATGAACAAGATAATGACTTAGATGATCTTGAGAAAATAAATTTGTCGGATTTCTCTTTGTAAACGAGATTCTCGTGTCCATATGTATTAAAGGTTTGCCATATTCTCATTGAAAACAACAGACATCATTCATCAAAACGGTCAATTAGTCGAAAGCAAAAAGCATATTCTTATTACTCCAAAAGTTTGACATGTTTTGGGACCATGTCTCCACCACTATTATTTACTTTTGTAAAAGTGTGTTGGCTACTTTGTTAAGTCATAATAGTCCTACTTTTACTATTTGATTTTTGACTAAGCCATGCATGTAATTATTAGTCGACCTGTTAACCTTATCCTTTACTAATGCTTGTAAACATAAGCGATGATGTGTGTAGCTCAATAATTGAGTTAGAGGTTCCTCTATATAAAAATCTCAGTTTGTTGTGAAAAGGAGGAGGAGGAATTTTTAAAAATAAAAACTTTTCTTAACTTTTCTAAATGTCTCTTTAAAATCTTATAGTTCTTATTGAATCAGAAAGAGAAATGAAAGATACTGGTCAATACATCGTTTGATAACACAATGAGCATAGATTTTACACCCACCTTGATTATGTTTAAAAACTTTCATTAGATTTGTTTAAGTTCTGTGTTTAGTCTCAAGAACTAATAAGAGAGAGAATGACACCCCAGCTGAAGTAAGCCCTCGTGTTGAGAGTGAAAGAGACAGTAATGGCGAAACGAGCTGAAAATCTCTTAAGTTGGGACTGAAAGACGTGCTTAGAGCTGAGCTAAAACCAGTTTCTACTATCTGACTTGCAATCATGTTGATACTAGATGTATCTTGTGCCAAGCAAAGCTAGTCTAGCTGGTACTAGAGATATTCGGTTTTTTATTAAACATTCTCTATCTGCTAATTGAGAGACATTTGAAAAGGTTAAGGAAGGTTTTAATTTTTGAAAATTTTCCTGCGATAATTGTTCTATTGGTGTGTTGACATATTTGTCCTAAGCTTGTATACTATGGTGAGTACTGTTCACACACACAATCATGTTTATCTCTAACAACCTTATCACTTGACAAGCAGTATGACTTTGATGACCAACTTCAAAACAAGATTGTTATGGATAAGTTCATTGCATAGAGACAACATGTAACAAAGTCATCCCTGAAGAAGACAGTGACTCAAATGATCCTGAGAAAATGAATATGTTCGATTTCTCTTTCTAAAAGAAATTCCCTCATCCATATGTATTAAAGGTTTGTCATATTCTCATTGAAAGTAGTAGATATCATCTATCAAAACAATCAATCGGCCGAAAACAAAAAGTAGATTCCCATTAATCTAGAAGTTTGACAAGTTTTGGGACCAAGTGTTTAACATTATTGTTTGCTTTTATAAAAGTGTGTCAGCTACTTTGTTTAAAGTAAGTCACAATTGTCCTACTTTTACTATTTGCTTTTTGACTAAGTAATGCGTGCAATTGTTGATGGACCTGTCGACCTTATCCTTTATTAATGCTTATAAACGTAAGTAATGACGTGTGTAGCTTAATAGTTGAGCCAGATGTTCCTCTATATAAGAATCTTAGTCTACTGTGGAAGGGATGAAGAGAAATTTTAAGAAATAAAGACATTTCTTAACATTTCCAAATGTCTCTATAAAATCATATAATTCTTATTGAATCAGGAAGGGAAATGAGAGACATAGGTCTATACATCATTTGATAACACCATGGGCATAGATCTTACACTTAACTTGATTATATTTTAAAACTTTTACTAGATCTGTTTTAGCTCTGTGTCTAGTCTCAAGAACTGATAAGAGAGAGAATGAGGCCCCGACGGAAGTAAGTCCTCGTGTTGATAGTGAAAGAGACAATCATGCCAAAACAGGTTGGAAATCTATAAAGTTAGGACTAAAAGACGAGCTTAGAGTTGAGCTAGAGCCAGTTTCTACTGTCTGACTTGCACGAATGTTGATACCGAATGTATGTTGTGTCAAGCAATTCTTGTCTGGTTGGTACTAGGAGTACTAGGTTTTGTTGATAAACATTCCGTGTCCGCTAACTGAAAGACATTTGGAAAGATTAAAAAAAGTTTTTATTTATGAAAATTCTTCTACGATAATTGTTTTGCTAGTATATTGACATATTTGTCCTGAGCTTGCTTGAGATTATTCACATACTATTATGGATACTGTTCACACACACAATCATGTTTATCTCCAATAACCTTGTAACTTGATAAGCAGTATGACGTTGATGACCGAGATCAAGACAAGATTGTCATGGATAAGTTTATTACATAAAGACAGTGTGACAAATACATCTGTGAAGAAGACAGTGACTTAGATGATCTTGAGAAAATAAATTTGTTCGATTTCCTTTTGTAAAAGAGATTCTCGTATCCACATGTATTAAAGATTTGCTATCTTTACACTAAAAGCAGTAGACATCATTAATCAAAACAGTCAATCAACCGAAAGCAAAAAAGAGATTCCCACTAATCCAAAAATCTGACGTGTTTTGGGACAATGTGTCCACCATTATTGTACTTTTGTGAAAATGTATCAACTACTTTATCAAACATAATCCGTAATTATCCTACTTTCATTATTTACTTTTGACTTCTTTAAGTCATGCGAGTAATTATTGGTCGACCTATTCATCTTATCTTTTATTAATACTTGTAAATATAAGCAATGATGTGTGTGGCTCAATAATTGACTCAGTAGTTCCTCTATACAAGAATCTCAGTCTATTATGGAATGGATGAGGAGAAATTTTCAAAATTAGAAGCTTTTCTCAACTTTTTCAAATGTCTTACTAAAATGTTATAAGTTTTATTGAATCAGGGAGGGAAATGAAATATACTGGTCAATATATCATTTGATGACACCATGGGTATAGATCCTACACCCACTCTAATTATGTTTTAAAACTTTTATTGGATTTATTTCAGTTCTATATTTAGTCTTAAGAATTTGTGAGAGAAAGAATGAGGTTCCGGCCGAAATAAGTCCTCGTGTGGAGAGTGAAGGAAGTAGTAATTGTAAAACGGGTTTGAAATCTAAAGTTGGGACTAAAAGACGAGCTTAAAGCTAAGCTATAGCTAGTTTTCATTGTCTAACTTGCACACATGTTAATACTGGGTGTATCTTTTGTCAAGCAAAACTAATCTAGCTGGTACTAAGAGCACTCGATATTGTTGATAAGCGTTCTCTGTTTGCCAATTGAGAGACACTGAGAAAGGTTAAGAAAGATTTTTATTTCTAAAATTTCTCCTATGACAATCATTTTGCTAGTGTACTGACATAATTGTCTTGAGCTTGTCTGAAATTATCCACATAATGTTGTGGGTATTGTTTATACACATAATCATGTTTATCTCTAACAACATTATCTCTTGACAAGCAATATGACTTTGATGACCAAGCTCAAGATAAGATCGTCGTTGATAAGTTTATTGTACCGAGACAGTGTGACAAATACATTCATGAAAAAAACAATGATTCAGATCATCTTGAGAAAAAGAATATGTTCGATTTCTCTTTGTAAAAAGATTCCCTTGTCCATACACAATCATGTTTACCTTCAACAACCTTATCTCTTGACAAGTAGTATGACTTTGATGGCTGAGCTCAAGATAAGATCGTGGTGGATAAGATCATTGCACAGAGACAGCGTGACAAAGATATTCATGAAAAAGACAGTGACTCAGATGATCCTGAGAAAATGAATTTGTCCGATTTTCTTCCGTAAAAGAGATTCCCTTGTCCACATGTATTAAAAGTTTGTCATATTCTCACTGAAAGCAGCAGATATCATTCATCAAAAGGGTCAATGAACCGAAAGTAAAAAGCAGGTTTCCATGAATCCAAAAGTTTGGTCTGTTTTGGGACCCTGTGTTCACTATTATTGTTTACCTTATCTTTTAATAATACTTGTAAACGTAAGCAATGACGCGTATGGCTCGATAATTGAGCCAGAGATTCATCTTTACAAGAATCTCAAGCCATTGTGTAAGGGAGGAGGAGAAATTTTCAAAAATAGAAACTTTTCTTAACTTTTCTAAATATCTTACTAAAATGTTATAGTTCTTATTGAATCAGGGAAGGAAATGAAATATATTGGTCAATATATCAATTGATAAAACCATGGGCATAGATTCTACACGTACCTTGATTATGTTTTAAACTTTCACTGGATTTGTTTTAATTTTGTATTCAGTCTCTAGAACAAGTGAGAGAGAGAATGAGGCTTCGGCTGAAGTAAGTCCTCGTGTGTAGAGTGAAAGAGGCAGTAATTGGGAAACGAGTTTGAAATCTCTACAATTGGGACTAAAAGACGAGCTTAGAGCTAAGCTGTAGCTAGTTTTCGTTGTCTGACTTGCACGCATATTAATACTGGGTGTATCTTTTGTCAAGCAAATCTAGCCTGTTTAATATTTGGAGCACTCGGTATTGTTGATAAACATTTTCTATCTGTCAATTGAGAGATATTTGGAAAGGTTAAGAAATGTTTTTATTTCTGAAAATTTTCTTGCTACAATTGTTTTGCTAGTATGCTGATATAATTGTCCTAAGCTTGTCTGGGATTATCCACATACTATTGTGGGTACTGTTTACACACATAATCATGTTTATCTTTAACAACCTTATCTCTTAACAAACAATATGACTTTGATGACCGAGCTCAAGATAAGATCGTTGTGGATAAGTTCATTATACCGAGACAGCATGACAAAGACATCCATGAAGAAAACAGTGACTCAGATGATCCTGAGAAAATGAGTCTATTTGATTTCTCTATATAAAGAGATTCCCTTGTCCATACACAATTATGTTTATCCCCAATAACTTTATCTCTTGACAAGTAGTATGACTTTGATGGCCGAGCTCAAGACAAGATTGCTGTGGATAAATTCATAGCACAGAGACAGCGTGACAAAAGCATCTATGAAAAAGACATTGACTCAGATGATCCGGAGAAAATAAATCTGTCCGATTTCCTTATGTAAAATAGATTCCTTTGTCCACATGTATTAAAGGTTTGTCATCCTCTCACTGAAAGCAGCAGACATTATTCATCAAAACGATCAATCAGTCGAAACCAAAAAGCAGATTCCCATACATCCAAAAGTTTGGTGTGTTTTGGGACCATGTATCCACCATTATTGTTTACTTTAGTACAAGTGTGCCATAATTTGCTAAAAGTAAGCCATAATCGTCTTTCTTTCACTATTTGCTTTTTAATTAAGTTATGCGTGCAATTATTGGTGGACCTGTCGATCTTACACTTTATTAATGCTTGTAAACGTAAGTAATGACGTGTGTAGCTCAATAATTGAGCCAGAGGTTTCTCTATATAAGAACCTCAGTCTATTGTTAAGAGGAGGAAGAGAAATTTGCAAAAATAAAAACTTTTCTTAACATTTTCGAATGTCTCTATAAAATCTTATAGTTCTTATTAAATTAGGAAGGGAAATGAGAGATACAGGTTTGTATATCATTTGATAACACCATGGCATAGATCCTACACCGACCTAGATTATGTTTTAAAACTTGTACTGAATCTGTTTCAGTTCGGTATTTAGTCTCAAGAATTGATAAGGAAGGAATGAGGCCCTGGTCGAAGTAAGTTCTCATGTTAAGGGTGAAAGATACTGTAATGGCGAAACGGGTAGGAAATCTAGAAAGTTGGAGCTAAAATATGAGTTTAGAGTTGAGTTAGAGTCAGTTTCCGCTGTTTGACTTGCACGAATGTTGATACTGGGTGTATCTTGTGTCAAGCAAAGCTAGTTTGACTGGTACTAGAAGCATTCGGTTTTGTTGATAAGCATTCAGTGTCTGCCAATTAAGAAACAGTTGGAAAGGTTAAGAAAAGTATTTATTTCTGAAAATTCTCTTGCGATAATTATTCAGCTAGTGTGTTGACATATTTGTCCTAAACTTGTCTGAGATTATCCACATACTATTGTGGGTACTGTTTATTATTTACTTTTTGACTTCTTTAAATCATGCGAGTAATTATTGGTCGACCTATTGACTTTATCTTTTATTAATACTTATAAATGCAAGCAATGACGTGTGTAGCTCAATAATTGAGCCAGAGGTTCCTCTATATAAAAATTTTAGTGTGTTGTGAAATAGATGAGAAATTTTCAAAAATAGAAACCTTTCTTAACTTTTTCAAATGTCTTATTAAAATGTTATTGCTTTTATTGAATCAGGGAGGGAAATAAAATATACTTGTCAATATATCATTTGATAACACCATGGGCATAGATTCTACACCCATCTTGACTATGTTTTGAAACTTTCGCAAGATCTGTTTCAGTTTTGGGTTTAGTCTTAAGAACTAGTCAGAGCGAGAATGAGGCTCTGGCTGAAGTAAGTCCTCGTGTGGAGAGAGAAAGTGACAGTAATTGTGAAACGGGTTTGAGATCTCTAAAATTAGGACCAAAAGACGAGCTTACAACTGAGCTAGAGCTAGTTTCCGCTATCTGACTTGCATTCATGTTGATACTCGGTGTATCTTGTGTCAAGTAAAGCTAGTCTAACTGGTATTGGAAACATTCGGTATTGTTAATAAGCATTATCTGCCTACAAATTAAGGGACATTTGGGAAGGTCAAGAAATATTTATATTTTTGAAAATTATCTTGCAATAACTGTTCTATTAGTGTGCTGACATAATTCTCCTGAGCTTGTCTAAGATTATCCACATATTGTTATGGGTACTGTTCGCACACACAATTATATTTATCTCCAACAACCTTAACACTTGAGAAGCAATATGACTTTGATGACCGAACTCAATACAAGACTTTCATGGATAAGTTCATTGTACAGAGACAGCGTGAGAAAGACATCCATAAAGGAGACAGAGACTTACATGATCCTGAGAAAATGAATCCGTCCTATTTCTTTCTAAAAGAGATTTCCTTGTCAGCATGTATTAAAGGTTTTTCATCCTCTCATTGAAAGCAGCAGACATTATCCACCAAAAGGATCAATCTGCCGAAAGCAAAAAGCAGTTTCTCACTAATCCAAAAGTCAGACCCTTTTTGGAACCATGTGTTTACCATTATTATTTGTTTTTGTAAACGTGTGTCGGCTACTTTGTTAAAAGTAAACCACAATCGTCCAACCTTCACTATTTATTTTTGGACTAAGTCATGCGTACAATTATTGGTCGACTTGTCGACCTTATCCTTTATCAATTCTTGTAAATGTAATCAATGATGTATGTAGCTCAATGATTGAGCTAGAAGTTTCTCTATATAAAAATCTGAGTCTATTATAGAAGGGAGGATGAGAAATTTTCAAAAATCAAAACTTTTCTTAAAATTTTTGAATGTTTTTATAAAATCTCATAATTCTTATTGAATCCCGAACGAAAATGAGATATACAAGTCTGTACATCATTTGATAACACCATGGACATAGATCCTACACCTACCTTGATTATGTTTTAAAGCTTTTACTGGATCTGTTTCAGCTTTATGTTTAGTCTCAAGAACTGATAAAAAAGAAAATGAGGCCCTGGTCGTAGTAAGTACTTGTGTTGAGAGTAAAGGAAACGGGTTAGAAATCTATAAAGTTGGAACTAAAGATGAGTTTAGAGTTGAGCTAGAGCCAGTTTCCGTTGTCTAACTTGCATAGATGTTGATACTGGGTGTATCTTGTGTCAAGTAAATCTAGTCTAGCTAGTACTGGGAGCATTCGATTTTGTTGATAAGCATTCTGTGTCTACCAATTAAGAAACATTTGGGAAGGTTAAGAAAGGTATTTAACTCTGAAAATTCTCCTACGATAATTATTCGGCTAGTGTGTTGACATATTTATCCTAAACTTGTCTGAGATTATCCACATACTATTGTGGGTACTATTGACACACATAATCATGTTTATCTTCAACAACCTTATAACTTGACAAGCAGTATCACTTTGATGACCGAGATCAAGACAAGATTGTCATGGATAAGTTTATTGCATAGAGACAGCGTGACAAAGACATCTATAAAGATGCAGGGGCTTAGATGATCCTGAGAAAATGAATTTTTCCGATTTCCCTTTATAAAAGAGATTATTTTGTCTGCATGTATTAAAGATTTGCCATCTTCTCTCTAAAAACAGTAGACACCATTCATCAAAACGATCAATCAACTAAAAGAAAAAAGTAGATTCCCACTAATCCAAAAGTTTGGCGTGTTTTAGGACAATGTGTCCACCATTATTGTTTAGTTGTATGAAAGCGTGTCGGCTACTTTGTCAAAAGTAAGTCATAATTATCCTATTTTTATTATTTACTTTTTGACTTCTTTAAATCATGCGAGTAATTATTGGTCGACCTGTTAACCTTATCTTTTATTAATACTTATAAATGCACGCAATGACGTGTGTGGCTCAATAATTGAGTCAGAGGTTGCTCTACACAAGAATTTTAATGTATTGTGAAATGGAGGAGAAATTTTCAAAAATAGAAACTTTTCTTAACTCTTTCAAGTGTCTCACTAAAATGTTATTTCTCTTATTGAATCAGGTAGGGAAATGAAATATACTTGTCAATATATCATTTGATAACACCATGGGCATAGATCCTACACCTACCTTGATTATGTTTCGAAACTTTCGTTAGATCTATTTCTGTTGTGGGTTTAGCCTTAAGAATTGGTGAGAGCAAGAATGAGATCCTGACTGAAGTAAGTCCTCGTGTGGAGAGAAAAAGTGACAGTAATTGTGAAACGAGTTTGAAATCTCCAAAATTAGTACTAAAAGAAGAGCCTATAACTAAGTTAGAGCTAGTTTCTGCTATCTGACTTGCACGCATGTTGATACTCGATGTATCTTGTGTCAAGTAAAGCTAGTCTAACTGGTATTGGTAACATTCGGTATTGTTAATAAGCATTATCTGTCTGCAAATTGAGGGACATTTGGGAAGGTCAAGAAAGGTTTTTATTTTTGAAAATTATCTTGCGATAACTGTTCTATTAGTGTGCTGACATAATTCTCCTGAGCTTGCCTAAGATTATCCACATATTGTTATGGGTACTGTTCACACGCACAATCATATTTATCTCTAACAACCTTAACATTTGACAAACGATATGACTTTGATGACCGAACTCAATAGAAAACTTCCATAGATAAGTTCATTGTATAGAGACAGTGTGAGAAAGACATCCATGAAGGAGGCAGTGACTTACATGATCTTGAGAAAATGAATCCATCCTATTTCTTTCTAAAAGAGATTCTCTTGTCCGTATCTATTAAAGGTTTTTCATCTTCTCGTTGAAAGCCGCAGACATTTTTCATCAAAACGACCAATCAGCCGAAAGCAAAAAGCAGTTTCTCACTAATCCAAAAGTTAGACATGTTTTGGGACCATGTGTTTACCATTATTATTTGTTTTTGTAAAAGTGTGTCGGCTACTTTGCTAAAAGTAAGCCACAATCGTCCAACCTTCACTATTTACTTTTTGACTAAGTCATGTGTACAATTATTGGTCGACCTGTTGACCTTATCCTTCATCAATGCTTGTAAATGTAAGCAATGACGTGTGTAGCTCAATGATTGAGATAGAAGTTTCTCTATATAAAAATCTCAGTCTATTATGGAAAGGAGGATGAGAAATTTTCAAAAATCAAAACTTTTCTTGAAATTTCTAAATGTTTTTCTAAAATTTTATAGTTCTTATTGAATCCGGAACGAAAATGAGAGATACAAGTCTTTACATCATTTTATAACACCATGGACATAGATCCTCCACCCACCTTGATTATGTTTTAAAGCTTTTACTGGATCTGTTTCAGCTCTGTGTTTAGTTTCAAGAACTGATAAAAAAGAAAATGAGGCCCCGGTTGAAGTAAGTCCTCGTGTTGAGAGTAAAACAGACAATAATGGTGAAACGGGTTGGAAATCTATAAAGTTGGAAATAAAGATGAGTTTAAAGTTGAGATAGAGCCAGTTTTCGTTGTCTAACTTGCATGGATGTTGAAAGCTAGTCTGGCTAGTACTGGGAGCACTCGATTTTGTTGATAAGCATTCTGTGTCTGCCAATTAAGAAACATTTGGGAAGGTTAAGAAAGATATTTAATTCTGGAAATTCTCCTACGATAATTATTCGGCTAGTGTGTTGACATATTTGTCCTAAGCTTGTCCGAGATTATCCATATACTATTGTGGGTACTATTGACACACACAATCATGTTTATCTCCAACAACCTTATAACTTGACAAGCAGTATCATTTTGATGACCGAGATCAAGACAAGATTGTCATGGATAAGTTTATTGCATAGAGACAGCGTGACAAAGACATCTATAAAGATGCAGTGGCTTAGATGACCCTGAGAAAATGAATTTGTCCGATTTCCCTCTGTAAAAGAGATTCTCTTATCCGCATGTATTAAAGATTTGCCATCTTCTCCCTAAAAGTAGCAGACATCATTCAACAAAACGGTCAATCAGCTAAAAGGAAAAAGTAGATTCCCACTAATCCAAAAGTTTTGTGTGTTTTAGGACAATGTATCCACCATTATTGCTTAGTTTTATAAAAGTATGTCGGCTACTTTGTCAAAAGTAAGTCATAATTATCCTATTTTTATTATTTACTTTTTGACTTCTTTAAATCATGCGAGTAATTATTGGTCGACCTGTTGACCATATATTTTATTAATATTTATAAATGCAAGAATGACGTGTGTGGCTCAATAATTCAGCCAGAGGTTGCTCTACCCAAGAATTTTAGTGTATTGTGAAATGGAGGAGAAATTTTCAAAACTAGAAACTTTTCTTAACTTTTTCAAATGTCTCACTAAAATGTTATTTCTCTTATTGAATCAGGAAGGGAAATGAAATATACTTGTCAATATATCATTTGATAACACCATGGGCATAGATCCTACACCCATCTTGACTATGTTTCGAAACTTTCGTTAGATTTGTTTCAATTTTGGGTTTAGCCTTAAGAACTGGTGAGAGCAAGAATAAGGCCCTGACTGAAGTAAGTCCTCGTGTAGAGAGAGAAAGTGATAGTAATTGTGAAACGGGTTTGAAATATCTAAAATTAGTACTAAAAGAAGAGCCTATAGCTGAGCTAGAGCTAGTTTCCGCTATCTGACTTGCACCCATGTTGATACTCGGTGTATCTTGTGTCAAGTAAAACTAGTCTAACTAGTATTGGGAACATTCGGTATTGTTAATAAGCATTATCTGTCTGCAAATTGAGGGACATTTGGGAAGGTCAAGAAAGATTTTTATTTTTGAAAATTATCTTGCAATAACTGTTCTATTAGTGTGCTGACATAATTCTCCTGAGCTTGCCTAATATTATCCACATATTGTTATGGATACTGTTCGCACACACAATCATATTTATCTCCAACAACCTTAACACTTAACAAGCAATATGAGTTTGATGACCGAACTCAATACAAAACTTCCATGGATAAGTTCATTGTACGGAGACAGCGTGAGAAAGACATCCATAAAGGAGACAATGACTTACATGATCCTGAGAAAATGAATCCGTCCTATTTCTTTCTAAAAGAGATTCCCTTGTCCGTATCTATTAAAGGTTTTTCATCTTCTCGTTGAAAGCAGTAGACATTATCCACAAAAACGACCAATCAGGAGAAAGCAAAAAGTAGTTTCTCACTAATCCAAAAGTTAGACATGTTTTGGGACCATGTGTTTACCATTATTATTTGTTTTTGTAAAAGTGTGTCGGCTACTTTGTTAAAAGTAAGCCACAATCGTCCAACCTTCACTATTTACTTTTTGACTAAGTCATGCGTACAATTATTAGTCCACCTTTCGACCTTATCCTTTATCAATGCTTATAAATGTAAGCCATGACGTGTGTAGCTCAATGATTGAGCTAGAAGTTTCTCTATATAAAAATCTCAGTCTATTTTGGAAAGGAGGATGAGAAATTTTCAAAAATCAAAACTTTTCTTAAAATTTCTGAATGTTTTTCTAAAATTTTATAGTTCTTAATGAATTCGGAACGAAAATGAGAGATACAAGTCTGTACATCATTTGATAACACCATGGACATAGATCCTTAACCAACCTTGATTATGTTTTAAAGCTTTTTCTGGATCTGTTTCAGTTATATGTTTAGTCTCAAGAACTGATAAAAACGAAAATGAGGCCCCGGTCAAAGTAAGTCCTCGTGTTGAGAGTAAAAGAGACAGTAATGGTGAAACGAGTTAGAAATCTATAAAGTTGGAACTAAAGATGAGTTTAGAGTTGAGCTAGAGCTAGTTTCCATTGTCTAACTTGCATGGATGTTGATACTGGGTGTATCTTGTGTCAAGCAAAGCTAGTCTGGCTAGTACTGGGAGCACTCGATTTTGTTGATAAGCTTTCTGTGTCTGCTAATTAAGAAACATTTGGGAAGGTTAAGAAACGTATTTAATTCTGAAAATTCTCCTACGATAATTATTCGGCTAGTTTGTTGACATATTTGTCCTAAGCTTATCTGAGATTATCCACATACTATTGTGGGTTCTATTGACACACACAATCATGTTTATCTCCAACAACCTTATAACTTGACAAGTAGTATGACTTTGATGACCCAGATTAAGACAAGATTGTCATGGATAAGTTTAGCGTAACAAAGATATCTATAAAGATGCAGTGGCTATATGATCCTAAGAAAATGAATTTATCCGATTTCTCTTTGTAAAAGAGATTCTCTTGTCCGCATGTATTAAAGAATTGCCATCTTCTCTCGAAAAGCAGCAGATATCATTCATCAAAACGGTTAATCAACTAAAAGAAAAAAATAGATTCCCATTAATCCAAAAGTTTGGCGTGTTTTAGGACAATGTGTTCACCATTATTGTTTAGTTTTATAAAAGTGTGTCGGCTACTTTGTCAAAAGTAAGTCATAATTATCCTATTTTTATTATTTACTTTTTGACTTCTTTAAATCATACGAGTAATTATTGGTCGGCCTGTTGACCTTATCTTTTATTAATTCTTATAAATGCAAGCAATGACGTGTGTGGCTCAATAATTGAGCCAGAGGTTCCTCTACACAAGAATTTTAGTGTATTGTGAAATGGAGGAGAAATTTTCAAAAATAGAAACTTTTCTTAACTTTTTCAAATGTCTCACTAAAATATTATTTCTCTTATTGAATCAGGAAGGGAAATGAAATATACTTATCAATATATCATTTGATAACACCATGGGTATAGATCCTACACCCAGCTTGACTATGTTTCGAAACTTTTGTTAGATCGTTTTCAGTTTTGGGTTTAGCTTAAGAACTGGTGAGAGCAAGAATGAGGCCCTGACTGAAGAAAGTCCTCGTGTAGAGAGAGAAAGTGACAGTAATTGTGAAACGGGTTTGAAATATCTAAAATTAGTACTAAAAGAAGAGCCTATAGCTGAGCTAGAGCTAGTTTCCGCTATCTGACTTGCACACATGTTGATACTCGGTGTATCTTGTGTCAAGTAAAGCTAGTCTAACTGGTATTGGGAACATTCGGTATTGTTAATAAGCATTATCTGTCTGCAAATTGAGGGACATTTGAGAAGGTCAAGAAAGGTTTTTATTTTTGAAAATTATCTTGCGATAACTGTTATATTAGTGTGTTGACATAATTCTCCTGAGCTTGCCTAAGATTATCCACATATTGTTATGGGTACTGTTTGCACACACAATCATATTTATCTCCAACCTTAACACTTAACAAGCAATATGAGTTTGATGACCGAACTCAATACAAAACTTCCATGGATAAGTTCATTGTACAGAGATAGCGTGAGAAAGACTTCCATGAAGGAGACAGTGACTTACATGATCCTGAGAAAATGAATCCGTCCTATTTCTTTCTAAAAGAGATTCCCTTGTCCGTATCTATTAAAGGTTTTTCATCTTCTCGTTGAAAGCAGTAGACATTATCCACCAAAATGACCAATCAACCGAAAGTAAAAAGCAGTTTCTCACTAATCCAAAAGTTAGACATGTTTTGGGACCATGTGTTTACCATTATTATTTGTTTTTGTAAAAGTGTGTCGACTAATTTGTTAAAAGTAAGCCACAATCGTCCAACATTCACTATTTACTTTTTGACTAAGTCATGCGTACAATTATTGGTCGACCTGTCGACCTTATCCTTTATCAATGTTTGTAAATGTAAGCAATGACTTATGTAGCTCAATGATTGAGCTAGAAGTTTCTCTATATAAAATTCTTGGTCTATTATGAAAATGTGGATGAGAAATTTTCAAAAATCAAAACTTTTCTTGAAATTTCGGAATGTTTTTCTAAAATCTTATAGTTCTTATTGAATCCGGAACGAAAATAAGAGATACAAGTCTGTATATCATTTGATAACACCATGGACATAGATCCTCCACCTACCTTGATTATATTTTAAAGCTTTTAGTGGATCTATTTCAGCTCTGTGTTTAGTCTCAAAATTGATAAAAACAAAAATGAGGCCCCGGTCGAAGTAAGTCCTCGTGTTGAGAGTAAAAGAGACAGTAATGGTGAAACGGGTTAGAAATCTATAAAGTTGGAACTAAAGATGAGTTTAGAGTTGAGCTAGAGCCAGTTTCCGTTGTCTAACTTGCATGGATGTTGATACTGGGTGTATCTTGTGTCAAGCAAAGCTAGTCTGGCTAGTACTGAGAGCACTCGATTTTGTTGATAAGCATTCTGTGTCTGCCAATTAAGAAACATTTGGGAAGGTTAAGAAAGGTATTTAATTCTGGAAATTCTCCTACGATAATTATTCGGCTAGTGTGTTGACATATTTGTCCTAAGCTTATCTAAGATTATCCACATACTATTGTGGGTACTATTCACACACAAAATCATGTTTATCTCCAACAACCTTATAACTTGACAAGCAGTATGACTTTGATGACCCAGATCAAGACAAGATTGTCATGGATAAGTTTAGCGTGACAAAGACATATATAAAGATGCAGTGGCTAGATGATCCTGTGAAAATGAATTTATCCGATTTCTCTTTGTAAAAGAGATTCTCTTGTCCGCATGTATTAAAGATTTGTCATTTTCTCTCTAAAAGCAGCAGACATCATTCATCAAAACGGTCAATCAGCTAAAAGAAAAAAGTAGATTCCCACTAATCCAAAAGTTTGGTGTGTTTTAAGACAATGTGTCCACCATTATTGTTTAGTTTTATAAAAGTGTGTCGGCTACTTTGTCAAAAGTAAGTCATAATTATCCTATTTTTATTATTTACTTTTTGACTTCTTTAAATCATGCGAATAATTATTGGTCGACCTGTTGACCTTATCTTTTATTAATACTTATAAATGCAAGCAATGGCGTGTGTGGCTCAATAATTGAGCCAGAGGTTCCTCTACACAAGAATTTTAGTGTATTGTGAAATGGAGGAGAAATTTTCAAAAATAGAAACTTTTCTTAAGTTTTTAAAATGTCTCACTAAAATGTTATTTCTCTTATTGAATCAGAAATGGAAATGAAATATACTTGTCAATATATCATTTGATAACACCATGGGCATAGATCCTCCACCTACCTTGATTATGTTTTAAAGCTTTTACTGGATCTGTTTCTGCTCTGTATTTAGTCTCAAGAACTGATAAAAAAGAAAATGAGACCCCGGTCGAAGTAAGTCCTCGTGTTGAGAGTAAAAGAGACAGTAATGGTGAAACGGGTTAGAAATCTATAAAGTTAGAACTAAAGATGAGTTTAGAGTTGAGTTAGAGCCAGTTTTTGTTGTCTAACTTGCACGGATGTTGATACTGGGTGTATCTTGTGTCAAGCAAAGCTAGTCTGGCTGGTATTGGGAGCACTCGATTTTGTTGATAAGCATTCTATGTCTGCCAATTAATAAACATTTGGGAAGGTTAAGAAAGGTATTTAATTCTGGAAATTCTCCTACGATAATTATTCGACTAGTGTGTTGACATATTTGTCCTAAACTTGTCTGAGATTATCCATATACTATTGTGGGTACTATTGACAAACAAAATCATGTTTATCTCCAACAACCTTATAACTTGACAAGCAGTATGACTTTGATGACCGAGATCAAGACAAGATTGTCATGGATAAGTTTATTGCATAGAGACAGCGTGAGAAAGACATCTATAAAGATGCAGTGGCTTAGATGATCCTGAGAAAATAAATTGATCCGATTTCCCTTTGTAAAAGAGATTCTCTTGTCCGCATGTATTAAAGATTTGCCATTTTCTCTCTAAAAGCAGCAGACATCATTCATCAACTTGTCTGAGATGATCCTGAGAAAATGAATCTATCCGCTTATCTTTTGTAAAAGACATTCCCTTTTCAACATGTTTTAAAGGTTTGCCATATTGTTACTGAAAGCAGTGGACATCATTCATCAAATTGGTCATTCAACCAAAAGCAAAATGTAGATTCCCACTAATCCAAAAGTTTGACTTGTTTTAGGACCATGTTTCGACCATTAATGTTTACTTTTGTAAAACTGTGCTGATTATTTTGTCAAAAGTAAGTTATAATTGTCTTACTTTTATTACTTTCTTTTTGGCTTCTTGAAGTCATGTGAATAATTATTGGTTCACCTGTCGATCTTATCCTTTATTAATACTTGTAAACGTAAGCAATAATGTGTGTAGCCCATTAATTAAGTCAAAGGTTTCTTTATACAAAAATCTCAGTCTATTGTGGAAGGGAATAAGATAAACTTTCAAAAATAGAAACTTTTTTTAATTTTTCCAAACATTTCACTAAAATGTTATAGTTCTTATTATATCAGGGAGAGAAATGAAATATACTTGTCAATATATCATTTGATAACACCATGAGCATAGATCCTACACCCATCTTAATTATGTTTTAAAATTTTCATTGGATTTTTTTCAATTCTGTGCTTAGTCTCAAGAACTAGTGAAAGAAAGAATGAGGGCCCGGTCGAAGTAAGTCTTTGTGTGGAGAGTGAAAGAGCTAGTAATGATGAAACAAGTTTGAAATCTCTAAACTTAGGACTAAAGGACGACCTTAGAGCTGAGCTAGAGCTCGTTTCCGTTGTCTGACTTGGACGCATGTAGACACTGGCTGTATCTTGTGTCAAGCAAAGCTAGTCTGGCTGGTATTGGGAGCATTCGACATTATTGATAAGCATTCTCTGTTTGCTAAGTGAGAGACATTTGGAAAGGTTTAGAAAGGTTTTTATTTCTGAAAATTCTCTTGCTATAATTGTTCTACTAGTGTACTAACATCATTCTCCTGAGCTTGTCTAAGATTATCCACATATTGTTGTAGGTACTGTTCGCACACATAATTATGTTTATCTCCAACAACCTTATCACTTGACAAGCAGTATGACTTTGATGACCGAACTCAATACAAGATTGCTATGGATAAGTTCATTGCACAGAGACAGCGTAACAAACACAGAGACAGTGTAACAAAGACATCCATGAATGAGGCAATAAGTCACATGATCTAAAATGTTATAGTTCTTATTGAATCTGGAACGAAAATGAGAGACACAAGTCTATACATCATTTGATAACACCATGGACAAAGATCCTACACCTACCTTGATTATGTTTTAAAGCTTTTACTGGATTTGTTTCAACTCTGTGTTTTGTCTCAAGAACTGATAAGAGAGAAAATGAGGCCCCGACCGAAGTAAGTCCTGGTGTTGAGAGTAAAAGAGACAGTAATGGTGAAACGGGTTAGAAATCTATAAAGTTGGAACTAAAAAAGGAGTTTAGAGTTGAGCTAGAGTCAGTTTCCAATGTTTGACTTGCACGAATGTTGATATTGGGTGTATCTTGTGTCAAGCAAAGGTAGTCTGGCTGATACTAGGAGCACTTGGTTTTGTTGATAAGCAGTTCTATGTCTGCCAACTGATAGACATTTGGAAAGGTCAAAAAAGGTTTTTATTTCTGAAAATTCTTCTGCTGAAAATTGTTCTGCTAGTATGTTGACATATTTGTCCTAACTTTGCTCTAGGATTATCCACAAATTATTGTGGGTACTGTTCACACACATAATTATTTTTATCTCTAATAACCTTACAACTTGACAAGCAGTATGACTTTGATGACCGATATCAAGACAAGATTATCATGGATAAGTTTATTGCATAAAGACAGCATGACAAAAGCATCCATAAAGAAGACAGTGACTTAGATGATTATGAGAAAATGAATCTATTTGTTTACCTTTTGTAAAAGACATTCCCTTGTCAACATGTATTAAATGTTTGCCATATTGTTATTGAAAGCAGCGGACATCATTCATCAAAATGGTCATTCAACCGAAGGCAAAATGCAGACTCCCACTAATCCAAAAGTTTGGCGTGTTTTGGGACCATGTTTCCACCAATAATGTTTACTTTTGTAAAACTGTGTCGACTACTTTGTCAAAAGTAAGTCATAATTGTCCTACTTTTATTATTATTATTTTTTACTTCTTTAAGTCATGCGAATAATTATTAGTCAACTTATCGATCTTATCCTTTATTAATACTTATAAACGTAAGCAATAATGTGTGTAGCTCATTAATTAAGCCAAAGGTTCCTCTATATAAAAATCTCAGTCTATTGTGAAAGGGAATAGGATAAATTTTTCAAAAATAGAAACTTTTCTTAACTTTTCTAAACATTTCACTAAAATGTTATAGTTCTTATTGAATCGGGGAGGGGAATGAAATATACTTGTCAATATATCATTTGATAACACCATGGGCATAAATCATACACCCACCTTAATTATGTTTTAAAACTTTCATTGGATTTGCTTCAGTTCTGTGCTTAGTCTCGAGAACTGGTGAGAGAGAGAATGGGGCACCGGCCGAAGTAACTCTTTATGTGAAGAGTGAAAGAGACTAGTAATTATGAAACAAGTTTAAAATATCTAAACTTAGGAGTAAAAGACGAGGTTAGAGCTGAGCTAGAGCTCATTTCTGCTGTCCTGACTTGCACGCATTTTGACACTGGGTGTATCTTGTGTCAAGGAAAGCTAGTCTGGCTAGTACTGGGAGTATTAGGCATTATTGATAAGCATTTTCTGTCTGCCAAGTGAGAGACATTTGGAAAGGTTTAGAAAGGTTTTTATTTCTGAAAATTCTCTTACGATAATTGTTCTGCTAGTGTGTTGAAATAATTGTCTTGAGCTTGTCTAAGATTGTCCACATATTGTTGTAGGTACTGTTTGTACACATAATCATGTTTATCTCCAACAACTTATCACTTGACAAGTAATATGACTTTAATGACCAAACTCAATACAAGATTGCCATGGATAAGTTCATTGCACAGATATAGCGTAACAAAGACATCCATGGAGAAGACAGTGACTCACATGATCCCAAGACAATGAATCTGTCCTGATTTCTCTTTGTAAAATATATTCCTCTGTCTATATGTATTAAAAGTTTGTCATCTTCTCACTGGAAGCAGCAAACATCATCAATCAAAATGATCAATCAACCGAAAGCAAAATGCAATTTCTCACTAATCCAAAAGTTTGACATGTTTTGGAACCATGTGTCTACCATTATTGTTTACGTTTGTAAAAATGTGTCGGCTACTTTGTTAAAAGTAAGTCACAATTGTTTGACCTTCACTATTTACTTTTTGACTAGGTCATGCGTACAATTATTGGTTCGACCTATCGATCGTATCCTTTATTAATGCTTGTAAACGTAAGCAATGACGTTTGTAGCTCAATAATTGAGTCAAGGTTCCTCTATATAAAAATCTTAGTTTATTATGGAATGGACGAAGAGAAATTTTTAAAAATAAAAATTTTTCTTAACATTTCCGAATGTCTCTCTAAAATCTTATATTTTTTGTTGAATCAAGAAGGGAAATAAGAGATATGGGTCTGTACATCATTTGATAACATCATGGGCATAAATTCTGCACCTACCTTGATTATGTTTTAATACTTTTACTGGATCTGTTTCAGGTCTGTGTTTAGTCTTCACGAATTGATAATTGAAGTAGGTCCTCGCATTGAGAGTGAAAGAGACAGTAATGGTGAATCAGGTTGGAAATCTATAAAGTTTGGACTAAAAAACAAGCAAAGCGACTGACTTGCACGAATATTGATACTGGATGTATCTTGTGTCAAGCAAAGCTAGTCTAGGCTGGTACTCGGAGCACTCGGTTTTGTTGATAAGCATTCTGTGTTTGCCAGCTGAGAGACATTTGGAAAGGTTAAGAAAGGTTTTCATTTCTGAAAATTTTCATGTGATAATTGTTCTACTAGTGTATTGACATATTTGCCCTGAACTTGTTAGAGATTATCCACATATTGTTGTGGGTACTATTTACATACACAATCATATTTATCTCTAACAACCTTATCACTTAACAAGCAGTATGACTTTGATAACCGAACTCAATACAAGATTGCCATAGATAAGTTCATTGCATAGAGACAACGTAACAAAGACATCCATGAAGCAGATAGTGACTCACATGATCCTGAGAAAATAAATCTGTTTGATTTCTCTTTGTAAAAGATATTCCTCTGTCCACATGTATTAAAGGTTTGTCATCTTCTCACTGAAAGCAGCAAACATCATTCATTAAAACGGTCAGTCAACCAAAAATAAAAAGTAGATTCCTACTAATCCAAAAGTTTGACGTGTTTTGGAACAATGTTTCCACTATTATTGTTTACTTTTGTAAAAGTGTGTCGGCTACTTTATCAAAAGTAAGTCATAATTGTCCTACTTTCACTATTTACCTTTTGATTTCTTTAAGTCATATGAATAATTATTGGTTAACCTGTGGACCTTATCTTTATTAATACTTGTAAACGTAAGCAATGACGTATGTAGCTGATTAATTGAGCCAACAGTTCCTCTATACAAGAATCTTAATCTATTGTGGAAGGGAAGAGGAGAAATTTTCAAAAATAGAAACTTGTCTTAACTTTTCCAAATGTCTCACTAAAATGTTATAGTTCTTATTGAATCAAGGAGAGAAATGAAATATAGTGGTCAATATATCATTTGATAACACCATGGGCATAGATCTTACATCCACCTTGATTATGTTTTAAAACTTTCACTGGATCTATTTTAGTTCTGTGCTCAGTCTCAAGAACTAGTGAAAGAGAGAATAAGGCCCCGGTTGAAGTAAGTCTTTGTGTGGAGAGTGAAAGAGACATTAATTGTGAAATGGGTTTGAAATCTCTAAAGTTGGGGACTAAAAGATGAGTTTAGAGCTATGTTAGAGCTCGTTTTCCGCTGTCAGACTTGCACGCATGTTAGCACTGGGTGCATCTTGTGTCAAGCAAAGCTAGTCTAGCTGGTATTGGGAGCACTCGATATTATTAATAGACATTCTCTGTTTGCTGATTGGGAGACATTTGGAATGGTTAACAAGGGTTTTTGTTTTTGAAAATTCTCCTATGATAATTGTTCAGCTAACAGAGAATGTCTATTAATAATATCGAGTGCTCCCAATACCAGCTAGACTAGATTGGGAGACATTTGGAATGGTTAACAAGGGTTTTTGTTTTTGAAAATTCTCCTATGATAATTGTTCAGCTAGTATGTTGACATATTAGTCCTGAGCTTGTCTGAGCATATCCATATACTATTGTGGGTACTGTTCACACACACAATCATGTTTATCTCCAATAACCTTATAACTTAACAAGCAGTATGATTTTGATGACTGAGATCAAGACAAGATTGCCATGGGCAAGATTATTGTACAGAGACAGTGTGACAAAGACATCTTTAAAGAAGATAGTGACTTAGATGATCTTGAGAAAATGAATTTGTCCGATTTCTCTTTATAAAAGAGATTCCCTTGTCCACATGTATAAAATGTTTGCCATCTTCTCTCTAAAAGCAATAGACATCATTTATCAAAACAGTCAATCAGTCGAAAGCAAAAGTAGATTCCTACTAATCCAAAAGTTTGGTATGTTTTTGGGACAATGTGTCCACCATTATTGTTTGCTTTTGTAAAGGTAATGTCAATTACTTTGTCAAAAGTAAGCCATAGTTATCCTACTTTTACTATTTATTTTTTGACTTCTTTAAGTCATATGAGTAGCTATTGGTCAATCTGTCGACTTTATCCTTTATTAATACTTGTAAACGTAAGTAATGATGTGTGTCACTCAATAATTGAGCAAGAGGTTTCTCTATACAAGAATCTCAGTCGATTATATGGAAGGGAGGAGGAGAAATTTTTAAAAATAAAAACTTTCTTAACTTTTTCAAATGTCTCTTTAAAATGTTATACTTCATATTGAATCAGGGGGAGAAAAGAAATCTATTGGTCAATATATCATTTGATAACACCATGGGCATAGATCCTACACCCACCTTGATTATATTTTAAAACTTTCACTGAATCTGTTTCAGCTCTATGTTTAGTCTCAAAAAATGGTAAAAGAGAAAATGATGGCCCCAGCCAAAGCAAGTCCTCGTGTAGAGAGTGAAACAGGTAGTAATTGTGAAACAGGTTTGAAATCTCTAAAGTTGGGACTAAAATATGAGCTTAGAGCTGAGCTAGAGCAAGTTTCCCCTCATCTGACTTGTATGCATGTTGATACTGGGTGTATCTTATGTCAAGCAAAGCTAGTTTCGCTGGTACTGGGAGTACTTGATTTTATTGATAAGCATTCTCCATCTACCAATTAAGAGACATTTGGAAAGATTAAGAAAGCTTTTTGCTTATGAAAATGAATCTGTCTGATTTCCCTTTATAAAAAAGATTCTCTTGTCCACATGTATTAAGGTTTGTTATCTTCTACTAAAAGCAGCAGGCAGCATTCATCAAAACGGTCAATCAACCGAAAGTAAAAAGTAGATTCTCACTAATCTAGAAGTTTGTCAGTGTTTTGGGGACAATGTATCCACGATTGTTGTTTACTTTTGTAAAAATGTGTCGACTACTTATTAAAAAATAAGCCATAATTGTCATACTTTTACTATTTACTTTTTAACTTCTTTAAATCATGCGAGTAATTATTGGTCTACCTATCGACCTTATCTTTTATTAATACTTATAAACGTAACAATGACCTGTGTGGCTCAATAATTGAGCCAGAGTTTCCTCTATACAATAATCTCAGTCTATTGTGGGAGGGAAGAGGAGAAATTTTTAAAAATAGAAACTTTTCTTAATTTTTCTAAATGTCTCACTAAAATAATATAGTTCTTATTGAATCAAGGGGGGAAATGAAATATACAAGTCAATATGTCATTTGATAACACCATTGGCATAGATCCTACACTCACCTTGATTATGTTTTAAAACTTTCGCTAGATCTGTTTCAGTTCTATGGTTAGTCTCAAGAACTGGTGACAGAGAGAGAATGAGGCCTCAGCCGAAGAAAGTCCTCGTGTTAAGAGAGAAAAAAGCGGTAATTATGAAACAGGTTTGAAATCTCTAATGTTAGGACTTGCACGCATATTGATACTGGGTGTATCTTGTGTCAAACAAAGCTAGTCTAACTGGTACTGAAAGCACTCGGTATTGTTGATAAATATTCTTTGTCTACAATTGAGAGACATTTGGAAAGGTTAAGAAAAGTTTTTATTTCTGAAAATTCTTTTATGATAATTATTCTACTAGTGTGCTAATATAATTGTCCTGAGCTTGTCTGAGATTATCCACATATTGTTGTGGGTACTGTTTACAAACATAATCATGTTTATCTTCAACAACCTTATCTCTTGATAAGCAGTAAGACTTTGATGACCGAGCTCAATATAAGATCACCATAGATAAGTTCATTGTACAAAGACAACGTGACAATGACATCCATGAAGATAATCGTGACTCAGATGATCCTAAGAAAATGAATTTGTCTGATTTCTCATTATAAAGATTCCCTTGTCCACATACAATCATATTTGTCTCCTACAACCTTATCTTTTGACAAATAGTATGACTTTGATGACCGAGCTAAAGATAAAATCGTCGTGGATAAGTTCATTACACAAAGACAACGTGACAAAGGTATCCATGAAGAAGGCAATGACTCAGATGATCTTGAGAAAATGAATATATTCGATTTCCTTTTGTAAAAGAGATTTCCTTATCTATATGTATTAAAGGTTTGTCATCTTCTCACTGAAAACAGCAGATATCATTCATAAAAAAGGTCAATCAGTAGAAAGTAAAAAGTAGATTCCCACTAATTCAAAAATTTGATGTGTTTTATGACCATGTCTCCACCATTATTGTTTATTTTTGTAAAATTGTGTCAGCTACATTATCAAAAGTAAGCCATAATTGTCATACTTTTATTATTTGTTTTTTGACTTTTTTAAGTCATACGAGTACTTATTAGTCGATCTGTTGACCTTCCCTTTTATTAATACTTGTAAACATAAGCAATGACGTGTGTAACTCAATAATTGAGGCAGCGGTTCCTCTATACAAGAATCTCAGTCTATTGTGGAAGAGATGAGGAGAAATTTTCAAAAATAGAAACTTTTCTTAACTTTTCCAAATGTCTTGCTAAAATGTTATAGTTCTTATTGAATCAGGAAGGGAACTGAAATATGTTGGTCAATATGTCATTTGATAGCACCATGGGCATAAGTCCTACACCCACCTTGATTATATTTTAAAACTTTCACTAGATTTGTTTCAGCTCTACATTTAGTCTCAAGAACTGATAAGAGAGAGAATGAGACCCCGGTTGAAGTAAGTCCTCGTGTTGAGAGTGAAAGAGATAGTAATGGCAAAACAGGTTGGAAATCTCAAATGTTGAGACTAAAAGACGAGCTTAGAGTTGAGTTTGAGCCAATTCTATTGTCTGACTTCCACGAATATTGATGTTGAGTGTATCTTGTGTCAAGCAAAGCTGGTCTAGCTTGTATTAGGGAGCATTCGGTTTTGTTGATAAGCATTCTTTGTCTGCCAGTTGAGAGACATTTGGAAAGGTTAAGAAAGGTTTTTATTTTTGAAAATTCTCTTACGATAATTGTTCTACTAGTGTGTTGACATATTTGTTCTGGGCTTGTTTGAGATTTCCACAAACTGTTATGGATATTGTTCACATAAACAATCATGTTTATCTCTAACAATCTTATCTCTTGACAAATAGTATGACTTTGATGTCTGAACTTAAGATAAGATTGCCATGGATAAGTTCATTACATTAAGACAGCGTGACAAAGACATCCATGAAGAAGATTGTGACTTAAATAATCTTGAGAAAATGAATTTGTCTGATTTCTCTTTGTAAAAGATATTCCTTTGTCCATATGTATTAAAGGTTTGTCATCTTCTCATTGAAAATAGCAGACATCATTCATCAAAATGGTCAATTAACCGAAAGCAAAAAGCAAATTCTCACTAATCTAAAAGCTTGGCATGTTTGGGATCAGGTGTCCACCATTGTTGTTTACTTTTGTAAAAGTGTGTCGACTATTTTATCAAAAGTAAGTTGTAATTGTCCTACTTTCAGTATTTGCTTTTTGACTTCTTTAAGGTCATGCATATAATTATTGGTCGATGGGTATATTTTGTTTTAAAAAATGCACTAAATTGGTTCTCCCATGCTGCATCTTTGATAGGCAGTCCCAACCCATTTGATGACGATTTCGATCTTTGGGTGATAGTGACCTTTTCGGACTACTTAGCTATCCACGATTGCAAGGTAGGCCGTTGTGCTGATGGCTTCAGCCTAAAACATCTTGGATAAGCCTGTATGTATTCTCATAGCTTCTGGCACTTTCATTTAGAGTTTTATTCATACGTTTTACTACACCATTTTGCATAGCTGTCTTAGGAGTAGTCTTTTCTAACTTAGTTACACTGGCTGCATAAATTCCTTTAGCTTTTTGTCACTGTACTCTTCTCCTTTGTTCAAGCTCAATCGTTTTACTTTCAAGCCAATCTCATTCTTTATGATGGCTTTTCATTTTCTGAAAACATCACAAACCTTAGATTTTTTTTTTTTTTTAAAAAAAAAGCTCATACTTTCCTTATAGAGTCTTCAACAAAGGTGACACAGCATAATGAGCCTCTAATGGATGAAACTAGTGGATGGTCTTATCTATGTGAACCAACTCTAATTTCTTTGCTTTAGATGGCTTGTCAATATTTGAGAAATTGACCTATTTTTGTTTATTGAAAATGCAGTCCTCACACAGACCAACGTCTACCTGACTTCAAATCTGACAACTTCCCATTCAAAACAAGAACCTTCAATCCTTTCTTGCTCATATGACCAAGTCTCTGGTGTTAGATTTTTTATTTATCATCTGATTCCACAACTGTTACGATATTTTTCATATTAGAAGTAATATAGAGAGTGCCATTCTTTTTTCATGAGCTATAACCATAGCTCCTTTAGTGATTTTTCATTCACTACCTACAAAGGTTGTATGATAACCTTCTTGATCAAGTTAACCAACCGAGATTAAATTTCTTTTCAGACTAGAATAAATCTTACATCTTTCAACTACCACACAGTTCGATTTAGTAGCTTCACTTGGATATCGCCTTTCTCCATAATTTTTAAGGTCTCATCATCAACCAGATGAATCTTTCCAAAATCACCATCGATATAATTCTCTATGATTTCTCAATGAGAGGCGTAGCGAAATGCTGCCCCAGAATCTAAAATACAGGATTCAATTAGACTATTGACACTTAAGATTAGAGCGTCTCCATTATCTTCGGCCATATTTGTAAATTCCTTTACACTATCATTGTTCTTATTCAGTGCTCTACAATCCTTCTTCAGGTGATCGATCTTGCCACAGTTCTAATAGTTGTACTCTTTCTTCCTAGATCTAGATTTATTTCTTCTTGATTTCAATCTGCTTCAATTTGAGTTTCTGTCATTGGATCTACCTTTAGATTTGGTATTATAGGCTTGATCTTTCTCCTAATTCTCTCCTACGTATCTCTTCGCTTAGAATTAGGTCTTAAACATCTTTAAATATCATCTTCTTACTCCTAAAAGAATCACTCACTATCATCACCATCACGTTCTAGTTTTCTGGTAAAGAGGATAGAAGGATTAATGCTCGAACTTCATCGTCAAAATCGATTTCCACCAAACTTCGTTGTGTTGTGATTGTACTAAATTCATTGATATGAATCGTTACTGATGCACTTTCTATCATTTGCAAATTGAACAACCACCTCATCAAATACACTTTATTTGAAGCATATGGCTTATCATACATGTTAGAGAGAGCCACTATAAGACCTGCCATGGTATTTTCATTCACTATATTGAAAATGACATTGCGATATCACATCAACTAGATAATACCAAACGTTTGCCTATCCAGTAGAGTCCAATCTTCGTCCTTCATATCTTCTGATTTTTTCCCCAAAAGAGGTAAATGCATGCCCTTTTAATATAGATGAACTTCAATTTGCATCCTCCAGAAGCTAAAATCTTCACTATTGAACTTCTTAATTTTAATGCTCTTTTCTTCGTTTGCTGCCATTACTCCTACTCAAATTTGGTTCTATAGGACTTCTGTAAAAGATTGTAAGTAGTTCCATCTAGAGCTTTAAACTGCCAAGAAAGTTCCCAAGGAAGACTGGAGGTGTTACAATGATCCAACTTAAAATCCAACCTCCTTAGATAGAATTTCTTTAAGCTGCCACCAAGCTCCTATAACACAGCACAACAAGGCTCTGATACCAATTGTTAAGAAATAAACCTTTCAAAGCACTAGATTAATAAAGTGATAAAATAATGCAAAAATAATAACGAGAAAAGAAACAAACAAAAAAATGCACAAAATTTATGTGGTTCACTTAAAGTAGGCTACATTCACAGAGCTAGTGCAAATCTTCGCTATCGAAAGAAAAATAATAAGTGTTTACAAATACTCAAATCCTCACAACCAAATCCCAATCACACCCAAAAAAATAATAATTCTCTAATACTCAAGATAACCTTACTTTTTATTTAAAGAGTTATACCACTCTTTTCTCTCAATTCTTGGTTGATTGAAACAATTAAAGGAGAGACCTTTATATAGGCACCTTTAGGCTCCCCTTTATTAAAAAACATTAATGCATTTCCTTTTTAATCATGCATCAATTGTCTTATATGCACTGTAACATCCTGAAATTATTAAGCATGAATATCATTTTGATTAAATTGAGATTAGGCATGCAAAAGTGGATTAAGTGTGAAAAAATATATATATATATATATATAGTATATTGTAAGTTTATTTATGGTTTCCCTAGTAATAGTCCTTAAGTAATATTTTGGGACCACTAAATGATTAATGAAAGTGCCTAAAGAATATAAGAAAAATTTTAGATATTATGTAAGATGCATTTTGGACACGTGTATAAGTCTAAAGTGAATAAAACTATTCTATTGATCTAGTAATGTATATATGAGGTGTATAAGTTTATAATTGTTGAATCATGGGTGGATTAGAAATATTTTAGGATCCCGTCAGAAGTTTGAAAGGATTCTGGATATTAATAATGGTTTGATTGGGATTCATAGTGATTTTAGTGTTGCATGCAAGTTTGGGAGCTAATCAAATCCATTCGAAGTGAAATCAAGGTAAGAAGATTAATTCCCATGAGCTATTTTTGGATGTTTGAAAATTTAAATCGATGTGGTTTAGGATATTAGTAGCTTTGCCATATTATATGGGTGATTTTCATGTGAGTTTCTATGTAAAAACTTGAAGAAAATGGATGAATTATGTTAGTATGAGTCACAGTTAAAGTGATGAACAAAGGTTTAACATGAGTTTGAATTATATGGATGAGTTTTATGCTTGCAAATACTTGGAAATAACTTGAAATTAAGTTAAAATGAAAAATGAAAAAGTTGTGTGTGATTTGTGAAGCATTCGGCCAAGATGTGCGAGGATTTGTAGCTATTGGTTTTGATACATTTGAATGGCTTATTGAGTTATTAGGATGCTAGAATAACCATAGAAATTGAAAGAATTGAATTAGAATTTATATGGATGTCGTATGGACGAAAATGGACAAATTACGTGCAAGCTGTCTTGGTTTTCATTTTCTATGTTTTAGATGGTTTAGCATGATTTTATGTATGTTTGAAGTAATTTATAAGTGCTTGATGCGTAAATAATCAAATGGAATGGATTCGCAACTAAACGAATTCATATTGACTAAAACGGCAACGATTCGAAAACTTTATGCGATAAATGAATATGGTTGTTAAAGGAAAATTTGGATAGCTTATATATATTAATGTTATGGCAGTTTGTGAGGATCTTTGTATGGATGAAAATAACAGCTTGTAAACCTTTGAAATTAGGTTCCTGAAATAGCCTAAATTAGTGTACAAATGGTGTAGGTAGCGAGGAATGTAAGAAATGTTGAATTTGTAGGTTTCACGATAAGAAATGAAGAGGTAGTAGCACAAGGAAGCCAAGGAAAATGAAAGGAAAAGGTTTGAGCTTCCGTTGGAAAGTGAAATAATTCAAGAATGTGACAAAAAGGTTGGTATACATTTAATTTGAATTGTTGTTTTTAATTGTATGCATATGGTTTTCTAAAATTTTAATGTTTGAGTTATTTAGTTAAATTGATTTGTTAACCATGTTTAGTGCTTATTTCAAATACTTTGTATGTGTTAAGTGATGAAAAAAATAATAATGATTTGGGAAAGGGCACATGGCTACCCTAGTTTTGTATTTTAAGAAAAATGGAAATCTTTTTTATGGATTAATTGATTTTGGATTTTATTTGACATTATGATTAAAATTATATAAGATGAAATGGTGATTTGGAAATAAATATGAAATTGGTGATGTTGGCCGAATATGGTTAAACTAGAGATGATGTTGGTTTGTGAATTATTTTGAAATGTTAAAGAAGCCCTAATAAACATGAATATTGGTAGGTAGGGATTGGAAGTTGATATGCCAATAGGGTTATTATAGCAGTACTGCATTGATATGTTTTGAAATAAAATCAAAATCATTAATTTAGGGATCATGAGAGTCACCGAGCGTCCGACTCTAGATGATTGATTTATATATGTGTGATGCAATTCGGTGGGTAGGCACTGAGTGTCTAATGCCGGAAATTTCGTTTTCTAGTCTAAGGTATCATGTTAGTGTTTACAAAAGACATCGAAAATGTTTTATACAAGTTGCATAACAGTATATATGGATTGTTTTTAAAAGTGTTGAACCAATTTGTTAATTTGATTTGAAATGAAATCTATCTTATTTTTATGATATAATATTTTTATATTAAAAAATTATAAATTCGAATTTAGTATACACCTACTAAACAAATATACATAGCACATTGGAATTACCACACACAGGTAGTAGATTGTGCCAAGAGGGCGAGGATTGAAGAGAAAACTTATCTGCAACAAGTCTAGCTAGTCACATCCATCCATCCGTATTTTGGGTAGATATCATATCTGTTTTTGTATATAAGAATTTAATTTGCATAGATATATATATATATATATGTGCATATATGTATTTGTATATTAAAGGTGGAATTTTGTAAAGGACAACCAATTTGTATATATTTTGGGATAATGTTGTGTATATGGAAAATATTGAACCAAACTCTGTTTGGTTCCAATTGTTGAATATGATTTATGGAAAAATTTGCATTGGAAATGAATGTAATAAATTTGTAATAGGTTGGAAAGTTCGAATTTTAGAGGAAACTCTTGCAGTTTTTCCACATGAAACAAAAGAGTTTTATCAATTTGTAAAGTTTTTTAAATTCCCTATTTTCATATAAACAATTCAATAAATGGTTTTCAAAATACAGATTTTATGAAAAGGATATAAAGGTAGTGCCCCTTGGATCCATTGAGAGGGAGAACAGGTAGGGGGTATTACATGCACCCTTAAATTTCTCCATCACCAAAACTGAGTTTCCTTATTTATCAATTTGCAAAACAGAAAATTATTGAGTTTTCTTATTTTGGTATCCATATCACAATGCATTAATTTGCTTGATTTTAGAAATCCATTCATTGATTTTAGAAATCTACTCCTTTTTAGGAATCTAACACTAGTTTTATCCAAACATTACCTACTTATCTTTTAATTGATTTTTTTTTTTAATAATTTAAGCTATTAGTAATTATTTAATAAGTAAAGCAATCCTCAACATAGCCCGAATAAATCTAAACTCTTAAACATTTTAAATTTCAATAAATTCAGAATTGAATGCAGCCCCTAAGATTTTATATTTATTGATTAAAATATAATCACTTTGATATCCATATTCTCATTCAAAATCTAAGAAGAGTCAAAAGACGCATTTCATATGGGCCTGGCCTGGTCCACTTACATAATTCATAGCCAGTGTGTGTGTGTGTATATATATATAGACACACACGCACATGCACACACAAAAGGTCAAACACGAAGTTTCATTAGTTTCAAAAACAAAGAAAAATAAGGGAGAAAGAAGGGATTCAATCGTTTTCCCGGAAAAACTGGAACGAAAGGCGATCTCTAGATCCAGGTTTGATCATCTATCTTCAAAGCAATGAATTAGAAAACAAGTGTTGGTTTATATTTGGATGGAGAGGCGGAGAAATTGCAACAATTCAAATTCAAATGGAGATATTAATAAAGGAGGCCATATTGAACATCCAGTTTCAAAGTTGGACACTCTAGCTGGCATCGCCATCAAGTACGGCGTTGAGGTACATACATTTCTGCATTTCTCTCTTCAATTCTTCAATCGTTTATTATTTATTATTTTTTGTTTGTCATTTGTGCAATTGTTTGTTGTTTGTTCAGGTGGCAGATATAAAGAAAATGAATGGGTTGGCTACTGATCTTCAAATGTTTGCCCGTAAATCACTTCACATTCCACTGCCCGGAAAGCATCCTCCTTCTCCTTGTTTGGCTTCTGGGTATATATATATATATATTTTTAAACTCTACTTACTCTTAAATATAATGAATTTTATTTGTTTTGATAATGTAGATAGTCTTGCATTGATATCTTTGCCTTTTTATTTCGTTATCGTATCCATTTTGTTTTGGTAATGAATGCGGGATTGATTGTTCGTTCCAAGCATGTAATTCTGTGTTAAAGTGTTTAAATACTATTGTTGGGTCATTTCCTAGAAATGAATATAAATTGAGAAGGGAAAGGAGAGCAATTGGATTTAATTTGCAAGGTTTTTTTTTTTTTTTTTTTGAACATAATTTGCAAGGTTTTAGTATGGTGTTTACTAGCTTTTAGAAACTAAAAATAAAAACTAGCTAGTTACGAAAATACCCTGTGTTTATATACATGTGGAATAATTTATGGGAGATGTTTTAGAAAAAATAAATGTTAAGCTTTAATCGAGAAAAGGGAACTTAATAAATTGGGTGGGAGGTGGGAATAAAGTTCACTGACTAGTAAGAACTTGATTCTTGATTTGTTGTGGGATTTGCGTAACTTAAATTTTGCAAGGTTTGATAAATGGTAGAATATATTAAAAGTTAATTAAGTTCCTTTTCCTGCTTTAGATTCTTGATTAGTAAACGCACCCTTAAGCGTTTGGGTCTAGTAGGTACTAATATGTGATGTCAAAAGTAGGTTTCTGAGTCCTTTGAGTCTAATAGTTACTGATAGTCAATGTATGTGCTTGAAGATTGAAAGGTTTTCTGTTTCACATCTTAGGAGTAGTTTTCTTAAATTTGATATCCTTGTGATTTGAAATATTACATGCTTCAGTTATTTCATCCTTACGAGTATGATCGTGGTAGGCTGTAGATCTGCTTATCTGTGAATCTGTGGTTTATTATGTAGGACTAGTGCGTCTATTGTATTTTCAAAGAAGCCAAGGCATTTATTTTTTGCAAGGAATTATAATGAATATAAAAATTTTCACTGTATTTTGATACTTAGGGTTGGGTTAGAATTGAATTGGAGTGCCAATACTCGGGGATTGTTGTTGGAGCTCTTATAAGGCTATGGTGTATTTGAGAACAGGGAGAGGTCACAGAAGCACTATTGTACTGGTCTTGCTGCTGCTCTTGCAATATTTTAGAGGTGGATATGCTAGTTGAGGAAGGAAGTCTGGTTATGGTGGAATTGGAATGTGATATTAGTTGGGGTCTAAAGTGTGTTTATATGCTGGTTTTGAGGTTGACGTTTTATAGTTGCAGGGTGGTGGGTGATGGTTGAGGATACATATTATGTTAATGGTATTGTGGGACATAATGGAGCTGTTGTCTCAACTTCTGAGCTTGTGGCAATGATGACAAGATTGACGTTGTAGTCAGGGCAGAGGTAGGGGTTGGAGGTGCATTATAGTCATCTCCCTCATCTACTTGGATGACTCCATTAGTACATGTGCTCCTTGGGTATTTTTCTTGCTGTTTTCTGAACCTCTTTATCCGTATTCTTTCCTTTTCCCCCCTCTTTTCCATAGTTCTTGTAGAAAAGTGCATGCCCTTAAGTTGTCTTTGCTTAAAAGTTTGTTCTAAAATGGGGTTTATGTACTATTTGGTATCTATATAACGTACACAGGTTGTGAAGTCAACTTCATAATCATTGTGTTTGGCAAATCATCAGTTTACTGTAGAGTTTTGCAAATATATGATTATAATAAACATGCCTCTTTCTTGGGATTGGTTTGTTTTACCAAATATAGAATTGATTTCCTTATTTGTATTTTTGTCCTATGTTCAGTTCTGTTTGATTTTTGTCCTGAAACTGTGGTGAAAAACTGGAACATTTTTTGCAGGCAAAATGATTCTGAACGGATCCCACCCCATCATGTGCATTGTGATCTATTTGATTCATTCCAGTCCCTGAGACTGACATCATCTCCACAACAGAAAGTCTCACCAGCCATGAGCTCTTTACAAGGTTACTATGGACTCAAACCAAAGAACTAGAACGGTGTCGTCTGATGGCTTTGAAATGGCAGTTTACAGGCATGGAGAATCAGATCATTTGGAAGATAATCCATTCTTTAGGCCCTCCCCAGCTTTAAACCCACCTTTAGGCTTACATCAGAAATCTAGAAGCTTAGCCAATGGTTTTGTGGCTCATAATGGTGAACTGGGTGATAACATTCTTGATCCTTATTTTGGAGAATACGAACCCGATAAATGGAATGAGAAATTGGTTCTAAGTCATCAAAAATCGGAAGCTGACTTTACATCTTCCACACCAGAAATGCTGTTGAAGGAGGAAAACAGCATTGTAAGTGGATTTTCAGCAATAAGAGGGAAGGGCTTGGCCCAGAGACCCAAAGCAGCTAGTCGAACTTCGTTGCCTGCAGGTGATGATAGAGGTGTGTTTAACCCCATTCCGTTAGGTCTGGGGGATTGTCTTTTGGCCCAGAGACTATCTGGAGTAAGAAAGTCATCAAGCATGTCAAGTTTGCATGATCATGGAGGTAGTAGTAGTTCGTCATCTATCCGGCCAACCTCCAAGTGGAGTTTGAAACCGGATTTACAGGCTCTTTCATCTGTGGCCATCAACAAACCAATATTCGATGGATTGCCAAAGCCAATAACTGGCCGCAGAAACAAGGCTGCCATTGATTAGTAAACTTCTTGTTTAAATTTACTTGTTGATTTTGATCCTTTTTTTTTTTTTTTTTTAATCAGGCCATAACTTGCTAGCTCCTAAGAGGTAAATAGAAGAATAGACAGGGAAAGAGTCAAATAATACTGCTAGGTGAATATGTATACTGTTCATATGTGTAATTTGTATTACTACTTGTTTTATTTCACATTATCCATTTTTTTGGGCAATAATTATATTTTTAATTCTAATTGATACTGTTCCTTCGTTGTTATAGCAATTGTGGTATGCATGTAGCTTTGTAAGTAAATTTTTGTTTGTCCTAGTTGACCTCTTGACTGTTTGCTTCAGCTATATTACCAGTGTGTGATTTTATGAGAGGGTTTGTGATTTGTGAGAGGATGAAACCTCATTTTTATTAATCTTCTGCATACCCCTCTAAAAGAGAGAGAGGGTTTATTTAAACAAGCCTAATAGTAACTAACAACCACTAACCATTACTTAATCAACCACTAACAACTACCTAAACAAGGCTGCCCATCTAACTTGTAATTTCCAATACAAATAAATAAGACTCCTACGTAAAGAAAACTTTCTTAACAACTGGAGAAAACATTTCTCAACACAACCCACCCTCCTCCCCCCACCGTTCCCCCCGCGGCCGCCGCCGCCCCACCCCCCCCCCCCCCCCCCCTGCCGGCACCAACAACCTGGGTCATAGATATTAATCATGCCCAACTTGGAACTCATGTTTTCGAAACCTGTCCTTGGCAAAGCTTTCGTTAGGATATCTGTTGTTTGATCTCTTGTTGGAATGTAGTTCAAACTCAAAATATCCTTTTCAATCTTTTCTTTAATAAAATATTCATCAATTTTTACTTGCTTTGTTCTATCGTGATGGATAGAGTCCTTGGACATGCTGACTGCTGCCTTATTATCACATAGCAACTTCTTTGGTCCACTAACTTCAACCTTTAGCTCCCCTAACAACCTTTTAATCCACAATCCTTCACATAAACCATGGACAATTGCTTGCAATTCTGTTTCTGCACTACTATAAGAGACAACTGATTGCTTTTTACTCTTTCAAGTGACCAAGTTTCCTCAAACAAATGAGCAATAACCTGAGGTAGACCTTTTGTTCACTGTTAAACTTGCCCAATCTGCATCCGTAAAAACTTCTAAACTACGTTCAGCTCCCTTTTTAAAGAAAATACCCTTTCCTAGTGTCATTTTCAAGTACCTTAAAATCCTATACACTACATTCATGTGCTCCTCATTTGGATTGTTCATAAATTGACTTACAGTGCTAACTGCGAAGTTGATATCTGATCGTGTATGGGACAAGGATATCAACCTACCCACCAGTCTCTAAAAACGTCCCTTGTCCACTGGCATATTGCCTTCCATAGTTTCCAAGCTTTGTGGTTGAGTCCCATAGGTGTTTCAATCGCTTTGCTGTCCATCATACCAGTATCCTTTAGCAAGTCTAAGGTGTACTTCCTTTGGCACACTGAAATACCCTGATGTGAGCGTGCAATCTCCATGCCTAGGAAGTATTTTAAGGTTCCTAGATCCTCAATCTCAAACTCTTTGCTAAGTACCCTTTCAAATCTTAATTTCTTCCTCATAATTACCTATCAACACAATATTGTCAACATAAATAATGAGAATAGTCACCTTACCATTTGAGGAGTGCTTTACAAATAAAGTGTAGTCCGATTGGCATTGTGTATATCTGATTCTCTTAACAGCCCTAGTAAATTTATTGAACCAAACTCTAAGGGATTGTTTTAGTCCATAAAGAGATTTTTTCAACTTACAAACAGCCTTGGGGTCTATCTTTCCTTCAAAACTCGGTGGTACTTCCTTGTATACTTCCTCTTCCAATTCTCCATTTAGGAAGGCGTTCTTTACATCAAGTTGATGTAAAGATCAATCCAAATTTGCAGCAAAGGATAATAGAATTCGAATGGAGTTTAGCTTTGCTACGGGTGCGAAGGTTTCTTGGTAGTTAATGCCATAGGACTGTGTATATCCTTTGGCAACCGACCTCCTTTTGTAGTGATCTGTACTTCCATCCACCTTGTGTTTGATTTTGAACACTGATTTGTAACCTACTAGACTCTTTCCTTTCGGCAGTGTAGTAACTTCCCAAGTTCCATTTTTCTCTAAGGCTTTTGATTCCTTATCAATGGTAGCCTTCCTTACTAGCCTTCCTTACTAGAACACGCCAGCTGGAGTTTCCAAGAACAATAAATTTGCGGCTGAAATTATTAACCAAAAACAAGCTAAACAACCCAATTCTCTAAGGAAATTGTGTGTGTGTGTACAAATTAAATTTGAGTTTTTTGGAAGTAAAAAATTTATATATGAAAGTAGGAACTATATAGATATGCATGCCTTTATTCCAAGTGTAGTTATTGAATTTTAAAGTTGGACCATTTGCCAGTAAAAATGAGCCGAGCTCTTGTGCCTCTCCAAACCCAATAGAAGAACATCCCGGGTCCGCGAAAATAAGTTTTATATGTTTTGTTATGGTCCACTCAAACTCTTTTTTGCACAATAGAAGTTTTTAATTACTCAAAAATTTTGCACAATCATAAAAAGTCTTTTGTACAATTTTCCTTCACATTTACAATCAAAGTTCATGTAGGAGGGTTTGAATCTCATTATATACATTTATTAATGTGTAGGGAGTAAAATTTTGTGCTATATATTATATTTAATATTACACTTTCAATTACATTGTAATCATACGCATAAAAAATTTAATCAAAGGTTTTTATCTATTTTATATTAATTTGTTGATTCCTTAATATGGGCAAATCTATTACTAAGATACAAATATAAAAATAAAATACTATATATCTAAAAAATATATTTAAGGTTGTATGAAAAGAAAAAATCCCAAAAATTAAATATTGACTTGTTAGATAAATACCAAAACCACCCTCACGTAAGGTTTAATTTTTAAATGGGTTGTCCTTTTTGAATTGCACGGTACGTCTCCTTTTGCTTTCAAAATTAAGTAAAAATAACCCTACGGTCCATGGGCGATATTATCCCATTCAAATGCAATGAATGAAAATATCATGCTTTTAAGAAAAACATTTTCAAGTAAATTAAATTGTTGTGATAAGTAACAATACTTTCAATCGCACCATGATTATTAATTTTGGGTTATGACTCCAATTGCATGGCATAATGTTGCAGAGAATATTATATATAATACCTCCATTGAGCCATCAAAGGAGAGGCTTGTTCTTAGGCTTGTGTGTGGCTTCAAAAAACCAATAGAAAAGAGCCTTGCCTTAACTCTCATCAACAGTTACATAACCTAAGTATTGTTGGAAGTTCACTTGAGGTTGGCTGGGTAGCCATGTAACTCGGTCGGCCCTTTGGAGTGCTTAAGTCTTTGGGTCCCAGTCCCTCGAGAACACAACTGAAGAGACTACAAAAACATAAAGAGAAAGGCACAATAATAAGTTGCCAAGTGTGCAAGACCCATCTTAGTCTTGGTTGGTTAGGTGATTGTGCCCCAAAATTGACTTATAAAGGTGTATTGATAAAGTAAGATGAAGAAGGCAACAAACATATTTGTGTCTACAATAGTGGTCAATTCAAACCTTCTCAATTGCATTACCATTCCACATTCAAGGAAATATTAGCGGTCAAATGCGCCATAGAAAAGTTTGAATTCCACCTCATCGGTTATCACTTTGTGATAAAAATAGACATGAGTTCATTTTCCCAAATGCTGAAGTTCAACAAGCATAAACTCCTACACCAATAATTGCTTCGTTGTGCATAATGTTCTCAAGATTCTTCTTTATAGGTAACCACATCAAAAGAGAGCATAATGTTATAACAAATTATCTGTCTAGACCAAAGCCAACAATGATTGCAGTTCCACTCATACCCGGCTACATGCTTTCAAGTATGACTTTTTCTTTAAACACCTTAGAACCTGATTCACCATCAGAATTTCAGGAACTAGTTTAATCACAGTTCCCTTACCATAACATCAGGTCCTTGATGTTCCACTACCAGACTCAATGTATAGAAAATCATGGACAAACACTTTTAGATGCATTAGAGGTATATCTAGATTATCCATTTGCAAAAGTGTTTACCATTCCAATTAATAGTTACTACTACCATCCTCTGTTCAATTTTTCTAAAGAATTTTTATGGTTTTTTTTAATATCGATTACACCTTCATCAAATCGTTATAGAGATCCTGAACCACTTAATGCTCAGAACCCTAGAAAGAATTCAAAGAACCACAGATGAGTCCCTGAGGTCCCTGGTCAAATTTTTTCAGTGGTTTCAGTCTATTACAGATTGGATTCAATGGTTTGAAAGACAATCATCCAGACAACAATGGTCATTGTTCATCTTCCACAGACCTTATAAGATCAGGCCAGATGACTTAGTCTTTACCTAACCATACTGGGAAAACATTGCTAACCACCTTTTATAGGTATTTGGCAACATAAACAATTATCCAGCTTAGGTCCAACTCATTTGAAAGATTCTTTTTGAAAGAAATCAAATCATACCAGTTGAGATATGACCAGCCATGGAAGATGTACCCTGGGAATAGTAACCACAACAATATGTGGATAATCTCAGACAAGCTCAGAACAAATATGTTAATACACTAACAGAACAATTATCGTAGCATGGTTATCCTTCATGGTACTTTCTAGACCCATAATCAGACATTGCACAAGAAAGAGATCTATAAAAAGCCAAGGCAAGATAAGACTGCAAACAACAAAAGAAGATAAGGCTCTTACACATATAATCATGTTTATCTTCAACAACCTTATCTCTTGACAAGCAATATGACTTTGATGACTCATTGTATAGAGACAGTGTGACAAAGACATCCATGAACAAGACAATGACTTAGATGATCTTGAGAAAATGAATTTGTCGGATTTTTCTTTGTAAAAGAGATTCCCATGTCCATATGTATTAAAGGTTTGTCATCTTCTCATTAAAAACAGTAGACATTAATCATCAAAACGGTCAATCAATCGAAAGCAAAAGGTAGATTCTTGTTACTACAAAAGTTTGACATGTTTTTGGGCCACGTCTTCACTATTATTATTTACTTTTGTAAAAGTGTGTCGGTTACTTTGTTAAAGTACGCCATAATAGTCCTACTTTCACTATGTGCTTTTTGATTACGTCATGCATGTAATTATTGGTGGATATGTCAACCTTATCCTTTATTAATGCTTGTAAACGTAAGCGATAATGTGTGTAGCTCAATAATTGAGCTAGAGGTTTCTCTATATAAAAATCTCAGTTTGTTATGGAAAAGAAAAGGAGAAATTTTCAAAAATAAAAACTTTTCTTAACTTTTCCAAATGTATCTCTAAAATCTTATAGTTCTTATTGAATCAGAGAGAGAAATGAAAGATGCTGGTCAATACATCATTTGGTAACACTATGGGCATAGATTTTACACCCACCTTGATTATGTTTAAAACCTTTCACTGGATTTGTTTAAGTTCTGTGTTTAGTCTCAATAACTAATAAGAGAGAGAATGAGGCCCCAACTGAAGTAAGCCATCATGTTGAGAGTGAAGAGGCAGTATTGGCGAAATAGGCTGGAAATCTCTTAAGTTCGGACTGAAAGACGAGCTTAGAGCTGAGCTAAAACCAGTTTCTGCTATCTGACTTGCAATCATGTTGATACTAGGTGTATCTTGTGTCAAGCAAAGCTAGTATAGATGGTACTGGCGACATTCGATTTTGTTGAGTAAACATTCTCTGTCTACTAATTGAGAGACATTTGAAAAGGTTAAGGAAGGTTTTTATTTCCGAAAATTCTTCTGCGATAATTGTTCTATTGATGTGTTGACATATTTGTCCTAAGCTTGTTTAAGATTATCCACATACTGTTGTGGGTACTATTCACACACAATATCATGTTTATCTCTAACAACCTTATCACTTGACAAGTAGTATGACTTTGATGATCGAGCTCAAGACAAGATTGTCATGGATAAGTTCATTGCACAGAGACAGCATAACAAAGACATCCATAAAGAAGACAGTGACTCAAATGATCTTGAGAAAATGAATCTGTTCGATTTCTCTTTCTAAAAGAGATTCCCTCGTCCATATGTATTAAAGGTTTGTCATCTTCTTATTGAAAGTAGCAGATATCATCCATCAAAATAGTCAATCAACTGAAAGCAAAAAGTAGATTCTCATTAATCCAAAAGTTTGACAAGTTTTGGGACTAGATGTCTAACATTATTGTTTCCTTTTGTAAAAGTGTGTCGGCTACTTTGTTAAAAGTAAGCCACAATCGTCCTACTTTCACTATTTGCTTTTTAACTAAGTTATGCGTGCAATTATTGATGGACCTGTTGACCTTATCCTTTATTAATGCTTGTAAATGTAAGTAATGACGTGTGTAGCTCAATAGTTGAGCCAGATGTTCCTCTATATAAGAATCTTAGTCTATTATGGAATGGATGAAGAGAAATTTTCAGAAATAAAAACATTTCTTAACATATCCAAATGCCTCTGTAAAATCATATAATTCTTATTGAATCAGAAAGGGAAATGAGAGACATAGGTCTATACATCATTTGATAACACCATTGGCATAGATCTTACACTTACCTTGATTATATTTTAAAACTTTTACTGGATCTATTTTAGCTTTGTGTCTAGTCTCAATAACTGATAAGAGAGAGAATGAGGCCCCGACGGAAGTAAGTCCTCGTGTTGATAGTGAAAGAGACAATCATGCCAAAACAGGTTGAAAATCTATAAAGTTGGGACTAAAAGACGAGCTTATAGTTGAGCTAGAGTCAGTTTCTGCTATCTGACTTGCACGAATGTTGATACTAGGTGTATGTTGTGTCAAGCAATGCTAGTCTGGTTGGTACTAGGAGTATTAGGTTTTGTTGATAAACATTCTGTATCTGCCAACTGAGAGATATTTGGAAAGATTAAGAAAGGTTTACTTTCACTGTTTACTTTTTGACTTCTTTAAATCATGCGAGTAATTATTGGTCGACCTGTCCATCTTATCTTTTAATAATACTTGTAAATATAAACAATGATGTGTATGACTCAATAATTGAGTCAGTAGTTTCTCTATATAAGAATCTCAATCTATTATGGAATGGATGAGGAGAAATTTTCAAAATTAGAAACTTTTCTTAACTTTTTTAAATGTCTCACTAAAATGTTATAGGTCTTATTGAATCAGGGAAGAAAATGAAATATACTAGTGAACATATCATTTGATAACACCATGGGCATAGATCTTACACCCACTTTGATTATGTTTTAAAATTTTCACTAGATCTATTTCAGTTCTATGTTTAATTTCAAGAACTAGTGAGAGAGAGAATGAGGCTCCGGCCAAAGTAAGCCCTCGTGTGGAGAGTGAAGGAGGCAGTAATTCTAAAATGGGTTTGAAATCTCTAAAGTTGGCACTAAAAGACGAGCTTAAAGTTGAGCTATAGCTAGTTTCCGTTGTCTGACTTGCACACATGTTGATACTAGGTGTATCTTTTGTCAAGCAAAACTAGTCTAGCTGGTATTAGGAGCACTCGGTATTGTTGATAAGCGTTCTCTGTCTGCCAATTGAGAGACACTAAGAAAGGTTAAAAAAGATTTTTATTTTGAAAATTCTCATGCGATAATTATTTTGCTAGTGTACTAACATAATTGTCTTGAGCTTGTCTGAGATTATCCATATAACGTTGTGGGTACTGTTTACACATATAATCATGTTTATCTCCAATAACCTTATCTCTTGACAAGCAATATGACTTTGATGACCAAGCTCAAGACAAGATCGCTGTGGATAACTTTATTGTATCGAGATAGTGTGACAAATACATTCATGAAGAAAACAATGACTTAGATCATCTTAAGAAAATGAATCTGTTCGATTTCTCTTTATAACGAGATTCCCTTGTCCACACACAATCATGTTTATCTCTAACAACCTTATCTCTTGACAAATAGTATGACTTTGATGGCCGAGCTCAAGATAAGATCGTCGTGGATAAGATCATTGCATAAAGACAGCGTGGCAAAGATATCCATAAAAAAGACAGTGACTCATATGATCCTGAGAAAATGAATCTGTCCGATTTTCTTCTATAAAAGAGATTCTCTTGTCCACATGTATTAAAGGTTTGTCATCTTCTCACTGAAAGCAGCAGATATCATTCATCAAAAAGGTCAATTAGCCGAAAGCAAAAAGCAGATTTCCATAAATCCAAAAGTTTGGTTTGTTTTGGGACCATGTGTTCACCATTATTGTTTACTTTTGTAAAAATATGTTGGCTACTTTGTCGAAAGTAAGCCATAGTGTTTCTACTTTCATTATTTGCTTTTTGACTTCTTTAAGTCATATGAGTAATTATTGGTCGACCTGTCGACCTTATCTTTTATTAATATTTGTAAACGTAAGCAATGACGCGTATGGCTGGATAATTAAGCCAAAGATTCCTCTTTATATGAATCTCAGGCTATTATGGAATAGAAGAGGAGAAATTTTCAAAAATAGAAACTTTTGTTAACTTTTCCAAATGTCTCACTGAAATGTTATAGTTTTTATTGATCAAGGAGGGAAATGAAATATATTGGTCAGTATACCAATTGATAAAACCATGGGCATAGATTCTACACGCATCTTGATTATATTTTAAACTTTCACTGGATATGTTTTGATTCTATGTTTAGTCTCAAGAACTGGTGAGAGAGAGAATGAGGCTCCGGCCGAAGTAAGTCCTCGTGTACAGAGTGAAAAAGGTAATAATTGTGAAACGGGTTTGAAATTTCTACAATTGGGACTAAAAGACGAGCTTAAAGTTGAGCTATAGCTAGTTTCCGTTGTCTTACTTACACGCTTGTTAATACTGAATGTATCTTTTGTCAAGCAAATCTAGCCTAGCTAGTATTGGGAGCACTCGGTATTGTTGATAAACATTTTCTATCTATCAATTGAGAGACATTTGAAAGGTTAAGAAATGCTTTTATTTCTGAAACTTTTCCTGCGATAATTGTTTTGCTAGTGTGTTGATATAATTGTTCTAAGCTTGTCTGAGATTATCCATATACTATTGTGGATACTGTTTACACACATAATCATGTTTATTTTTAACAACTTTATCTCTTAACAAACAATATGACTCTGATGACCGAGCTCAAGACAAGATCGTCGTGGATAAGTTCATTGTACTGAGATAGCGTGACAAAGACATCCATGAAGAAAACAGTGACTCAGATGATCCTGAGAAAATGAGTCTATCCGATTTCCCTATATAAAGAGATTCCCTTGTCCATACACAATCATGTTTATCCCCAATAACCTTATCTCTTGACAGGTAGTAAGACTTTGATGGCCGAACTCAAAATAAGATTGTCGTGGATAAATTCATAACATAGAGACAGCGTGACAAAGGCATCCATGAAAAAGACATTGACTCAGATGATTTAGAGAAAATAAATCTGTCCGATTTCCTTCTGTAAAATAGATTTTCTTGTCCACATGTATTAAAGTTTTGTCATCTTCTCAATAAAAGTAGCAGACATCATTAATCAAAACGATCAATTAGTCGAAAATAAAAAGCAGATTGCCACAAATCCAAAAGTTTGGTGTGTTTTGAGACCATGTGTTGACCATTAGTGTTTACTTTAGTACAAATGTGCCAGCTACTTTGCTGAAAGTAAGCCACAATCGTCCTACTTTCACTATTTTCTTTTTAACTAAGTTATGCGTGCAATTATTGGTGGATTTGTAGATCTTATACTTTATTAATGCTTGCAAACGTAAGCAATGACGTGTGTAGCTCAATAATTGAGTTAGAGGTTCCTCTTTATAAGAATCTCAGTCTATTGTGGAGGGGAGGAAGAGAAATTTTCAAAAATAAAAACATTTCTTAACATTTCCGAATGTCTCTATAAAATCTTATAGTTCTTATTGAATTAGGAAGAGAAATGAGAGATAAAGGTTTGTACATCATTTGACAACACCATGACATAGATCCTACACCGACTTTGATTATGTGTTTAAAACTTTTACTGGATCTATTTTAGCTCGATATTTAGTCTCAAAAACTGATAAGGAAAGGAATAAGGCCCTGACCGAAGTAAGTCCTCATGTTAAGAGTGAAAGAGGCAGTAACGGCGAAACGGGCAGGAAATATATAAAGTTAGAATTAAAAGACAAGTTCAGAGCTGAGTTAGAGCCAGTTTTCGCTGTCTGACTTGCACGAATGTTGATACTAGATGTATCTTGTGTCAAGCAAAGCTAGTCTGGCTGGTATTGGGAGCACTCGGTTTTGTTGATAAGCATTCTGTGTCTATCAACTGAGAAACATTTGGAAAGGTTTAGAAAGGGTTTTATTTCTGAAAATTCACCTACGATAATTATTCGGCTAGTGTGTTGACATATTTGTCCTGAGCCTGTCTGAGATTATCCACATACTATTATGGGTACTGTTGACACACAATCATGTTTATCTCTAATAACCTTAAAACTTAACAAGCAGGATGACTTTAATGACCGAGATCAAGATAAGATTCTCCTGGATAAGTTTATTGCACAGAGACAGAGTGACAAAGACATTTATAAAGAAGACAGTGACTTAGATGATCCTGAGAAAATGAATTTGTCCGATTTCCCTTTGTAAAAGAGATTCTCTTGTCCATATGTATTAAAGGTTTGCCATATTCTCTGTAAAAGCAACAGACATCAATCATAAACACGGTCAGTCGGCTAAAAGCAAAGAGTAGATTCCCATTAATCCAAAAGTTTGGCGTGTTTTGGGACAATGTGTCCACCATTAGTGCATCGGCTATTTTGTCAAAAATAAACCATAATTGTCATATTTTTACTATTTACTTTTTGACTTCTTTAAATCATACGAGTAATCATTGGTCAACCTATCGACCTTATCTTTTATTAATTCTTATAAATGCAAGCAATGACATGTGTGGCTCAATAATTGAGCCAGAGGTTCCTCTATACAAGAATTTCAGTGCATTATGAAATGGAGGAGGAGAAATTTTCAAAAATAGATACTTTTCTTAACTTTTTCAAATATCTCGTTAAAATGTTATTGCTCTTATTGAATCAGGGAGAGAAATGAAATATACTGGTCAATATATCATTTGATAACACCATGAGCATAGATCCTACACCCACTTTGATTATGTTTTGAAACTTTCACTTGATCTATTTCAGTTTTGGGTTTAGTCTTAAGAACTGGGGAGAGCGAGAATAAGGCATTGGCTGAAGTAAGTCCTCCTGTGGAGAGAGAAAGTCACAATAATTGTGAAACGAGTTTGAAATCTCTAAAATTGGGACTAAAAGACGAGCTTACAGCTAAGCTAAAGCTAGTTTCTTTTGTTTGACTTGCATGTATGTTGATACTGGGTGTATCTTATGTCAGGCAAAGCTAGTCTAACTGGTATTGGGAACACTCGGTATTGTTAATAAGCATTATCTGTCTGCCAATTGAGAGACATTTGGAAGGTTAAGAAATGTTTTTATTTTTGAAAATTCTTTTGCAATAATTGTTTTGTTAGTGTGCTGACATAATTCTCCTGAGCTTGTCTAAGATTATCCATATATTGTTATGGGTATTGTTCGCACACCCAATCATGTTTATCTACAACAACCTTATCACTTGACAAGCAGTATGACTTTGATGACCGAACTCAATACAAGATTGTCATGGATAAGTTCATTGTACAGAGATAGCATGATAAAGACATCCATAAAAGAGACAGTGACTCACGTGATCCTGAGAAAATGAATCTGTTCTATTTCTTTCTAAAAGAGATTCCCTTGTCCGTATATATTAAAAGTTTGTCATCTTCTTATTGAAAGTAGCAGACATCATCCACCAAAACGATCAATTAGCCAAAAGCAAAAAGCAGTTTCTCACTAATCCAAAAGTTAGACATGTTTTGGGACCATATGTTTACCATTATTATTTGCTTTTGTAAAAGTGTATCGACTACTTTGTTAAAAGTAAGCCACAATCGTCCAACCTTCATTATTTACTTTTTAACTAAGTCATGCGTATAATTATTGGTCGACCTGTCGACCTTATCCTTTATCAATGCTTATAAAAATCTCAGTCTATTGTGGAAGGAAGTATGAGAAATTTTTAAAAATCGAAACATTTCATAAAATTTCTGAATGTCTTTCTAAAATCTTATAGCTCTTATTGAATTCGGAACGAAAATGAGAAATACAAGTCTGTACATCATTTGATAACACCATGGACAGATCTTACATCTATCTTGATTATATTTTAAAGCTTTTACTGGATCTGTTGCAGCTCTGTGTGTAGTCTCAAGAACTTATATGAAAGAAAATGAGGCCCCGGCCAAAGTAAGTCCTCGTGTTGAGAGTAAAATAAGCAGTAATGGTGAAATGGGTTGGAAATCTATAAAGTTAGAACTAAAAGACGAGTTTAGAGTTGAGCTAAAGCTAGTTTCTGCTGTTTAACTTGCACGATTGTTGATACTGGGTGTATCTTGTGTCAAGCAAAGCTAGTCTGATTGATACTGGGAGCACTCGGTTTTGTTGATAAGCATTCTGTGTCTGCCAACTGAGAGACATTTGGAAAGGTTAAAAAATGTTTTTATTTCTAAAAATTCTCCAGCGATAAATGTTCTGTTAGTATATTGACATATTTGTCCTGAACTTGTCTGAGATTATCCACAAATTGTTGTGGCTACTGTTCACACACACAATTATGTTTATCTCAAATAACCTTACAACTTGACAAGCAGTATGACTTTGATGACCGAGATCAAGACAAGATTGTCATGGATAAGTTTATTGCATAAAGACAGCATGACAAAAGCATCCATAATGAAGACAATGACTTAGATGATCTTGAGAAAATGAATATATCCGCTTACCTTTTGTAAAGACATTCCCTTGTCAACATGTTTTAAAGATTTGTCATATTGTTACTGAAAGCAGTGGACATCATTCATCAAAATGGTCATTCAACCAAAAGCAAAATGGAGATTTTCACTAATCCAAAAGTTTGGCGTGTTTTAGGACCATGTTACCACCTATTAATGTTTACATTTGTAAAACTGTGTCGACTACTTTATCAAAAATAAGCCATAATTATCCAACTTTTACCACTTTCTTTTTGACTTCTTTAAGTCATGCGAATAATTATTGGTCAACCCATCGATCTTATCCTTTATTAATACCTATAAACGTAAGCAATGACGTATGTAGCTCATTTATTGAGTCAAAGTTCCTCTATACAAAAATCTCAATCTATTGTGGAAGAGAATAGGATAAATTTTAAAAAATATAAACTTTTCTTAACTTTTCCAAACATTTCACTAAAATGTTATAGTTCTTATTGAATCAGAGAGAGAAATGAAATATACTTGTCAATCTATCTTTTGATAACAGCATGGGCATAGTATCAAGAACTGGTGAGAAAGAGAATGAGGACTCCGGCCGAAGTAAGTTTTTGTGTAGAGAGTGAAAGAGATAGTAGCTATGAAACAGGTTTAAAATCTCTAAACTTAGGACTAAAAGATGAGCTTAAAGCTGAGCTAGAGCTCGTTTCTGCTGTCTGACTTACACACATGTTGACACTGGGTGTATCTTGTGTCAAACAAAGCTAGTCTAACTAGTATTAGGAGCATTCGGTATTATTGATAAGCATTCTCTATCTGCCAAGTGAGAGACATTTGGAAAGGTTTAGAAAGGTTTTTATTTATGAAAATTCTCATGCGATAATTGTTCTGCTAGTGTGCTGACATCATTCTCCTGAACTTGTCTAAGATTATCCATATAATCGTGTTTATCTCCAACAACCTTATCACTTGACAAGCAGTATGACTTTGATGACTAAACTCAATACAAAATTGTCATGGATGAGTTCATTGCATAGAGATAGTGTAACAAAGACATCCATGAAGGAGTCAGTGACTCACATGATCCTAAGAAAATGAATCTGTCCGATTTCTCTTTGTAAAAAATATTCCTTTATCTATATGTATTAAAAGTTTGTTATCTTCTCACTGAAAACAGCAGAAATCACCCATCAAAACTATCAATCAACCAAAAGCAAAAAGCAGAAAGCAGTTTCTCACTAATCTAAAAGTTAGACATGTTTTGGAAGCATGTGTCTACCATTATTGTTTGTTTTTGTAAAAGTGTGTCAGTTACTTTGTTAAAAGTAAGTCACAATCGTCTGACCTTCATTATTTACTTTTTGACTAAGTCACACGTAAAATTATTGGTCAACCTATCGACCTTATCCTTTATTAATGCTTGTAAACGTAAGCAATGATATAAAAAAATCTTAGTCTATTGTGGAATGGATGAAGAGAAATTTTTAAAAATAAAAATTTTTCTTAACATTTTCGAATGTCTCTCTAAAATCATATAGTTTTTATTGAACCAGGAAGGAAAATTAGAGATATAGGTCTGTACATTATTTGATAACACCATGGGCATAAATCTTACACCTACCTTGATTATGTTTTAAAACTTTTACTAGATCTGTTTCAGCTCTGTATTTAGCCTCAAGAATTGATAAGAGCAAGAATGAGGCCCCGACTAAAGTAGGTCCTCGCGTTGAAAGTGAAAGAGACAGTAATGGCGAATCGGATTGGAAATCTATAAAGTTCGGACTAAAAGGCGAGCTTAGAGTTGAGCTAAAGCTAGTTTCCGTTGATTGACTTGCACGAATATTGAAACTGGGTGTATCTTGTGTCAAACAAAGCTAGTATGACTGGTACTAGGAGCACTCGGTTTTATTAATAAGCATTTTGTGTTTGCCAACTGAGAGATATTTGGAAAGGTTAAGAAAAGTTTTTGTTTTTGAAATTTTCATGTGATAATTGTTCTGCTAGTGTGTTGACATATTTACCTTGAGCTTTTCAAAGATTATCCACATATTGTTGTGGGTACTGTTCACATACACAATTATGTTTATCTCCAACAACCTTATCACTTGACAAACAATATGACTTTGATGACCAAACTCAATGCAAGATTGTCATGGATGAGTTCATTGCATAGAGATAGCGTAACAAAGACATCCATGAAGGAAATAGTGACTCACATGATCTTGAGAAAATGAATCTGTTTGATTTCTCTTTATAAAAGATATTCATCTGTCCACATGTGTTAAAGGTTTTGTCATCTTCTCACTGAAAGCAGCGGACATCATTCATCAAAACGATCAATCAGCTAAAAGCAAAAATTAGATTCCAATTAATGCAAAAGTTTGGCGTGTTTTAGGACAATGTGTCAATCATTATTGTTTATTTTTATAAAAGTTTGTCGGCTACTTTGTCAAAAGTAAACCATAATTGTCTTATTTTTACTACTTACTTTTTGACTTCTTCAAATCATGCGAGTAATTATTGGTCGACCTGTCGACTTTATCTTTTATTAATACTTATAAATGCAAGCAATGATGTGTGTGGCTCAATAATTGAACCAGAGATTTCTCTATACAAGAATTTTAGTCTATTGCGAAAAGTAGAAGGAGAAATTTTCAAAAATAGAAAATTTTCTTAACTTTTTCAAACATCTCACTAAAATGTTATTGCTCTTATCGAATCGGGAAGGGAAATGAAATATACTGGTCAATATATCATTTGATAACACAATGTGCATAGATCCTACACCCACCTTGATTATGTTTTAAAACTTTCACTAGATCTTTTTCTATTTTGGGTTTAGTCTTAAGCGCTGGTGAGAGCGAGAAGGAGGCCTTGGCTGAAGTAAGTCCTCATGTGGAGAGAGAAAGTGACAATAATTGTGAAACCGGTTTGAAATCTCTAAAATTGGGACTAAAAGACAAGCCTACAACTGAGCTAGAGCTAGTCTCCGCTGATTGACTTGCACGCATGTTGATACTGGATGTATCTTATGTCAAGCAAAGCTAGTCTAACTGGTATTGGGAGCACTCGTTATTGTTAATAAGCATTCTCTATCTGCCAATTGAGAGACATTTGGGAAGGTTAAGAGATGTTTTTTTTTTTTTTGAAAATTCTCTTGCGATAACTATTCTATTAGTATGCTAACATAATTCTCTTGAGCTTATCTAAGATTATCCACATATTGTTATGGGTACTGTTCGCACACCCAATCATGTTTATCTCCAACAACCTTATCACTTGACAAGCAATATGATTTTGATGACCGAACTCAATACAAGATTGTCATGGATAAGGTCATTGCACAGAGATAGCGTGATAAAGACATCCATGAAGGAGAGAGTGACTCACATGATCATGAGAAAATGAATCTGTCCTATTTCTTTCTAAAAGAGATTCATTGTCCGTATGTATTAAAGGTTTGTCATCTTCTCATTGAAAGCAGCAAACATCATCCACCAAAACGATCAATCAGCCGAAAGCAAAAAACAGTTCCTCACTAATCCAAAAGTTAGACATGTTTTGGAACCATGTGTCTACCATTATTATTTACTTTTGTAAAAGTGTGTCGGCTACTTTATTAAAAGTAAGCCACAATCGTCCTACCTTCACTATTTATTTTTTGATTAAGTCATGAGTATAATATTGATCGACCTGTCGACCTTATCCTTTATCAATACTTGGAAATATAAGCAATGACATGTGTAGCTCAATAATTGAGCTAGAAGTTCCTCTATATAAAAATCTCAGCCTATTGTGGAAGGGAGGATGAGAAATTTTCAAAAATCAAAACTTTTCTTAAAATTTTTTAATGTCTTTCTAAAATCTTATAGTTCTTATTGAATCCATAACGAAAATGAGAGATACAAGTCTGTACATCATTTGATAACATCATAGACATAGATCCTACACCTATCTTGATTATGTTTTAAAGCTTTTACTGGATCTGTTTTAGCTCTATGTTTAGTCTCAAGAACTGATAAGAAAGAAAATGAGGCCCTGGCCGAAGTAAGTGCTTGTGTTGAAAGTAAAAGAGACAGTAATGGTGAAATGGGTTAGAAATCTATAAAGTTAGAACTAAAAGACGAGTTTAGAGTTGAGCTAGAGTTAGTTTACGCTGTCTGACTTGCACGAATGTTGATATTGGGTGTATCTTGTGTTAAGCAAAGCTAGTCTGCCTGATACTGGGAGCACTCAGTTTTGTTGATAAGCATTCTGTGTCTGCCAACTGAGAGACATTTGGAAAGGTTAAAAAAGATTTTTATTTCTAAAAATTCTTCTGCGATAATTGTTCTGCTAGTATGTTGACATATTTGCCCTGAGCTTGTTTGAGATTATCCACAAATTGTTGTGGATACTATTCACACACACAATTATGTTTATCTCCAATAACCTTACAACTTGACAAGCAGTATGACTTTGATGACCGAGATCAAGACAAGATTGTCATGGATAAGCTTAGTCATAAAGACAGGATGACAAAAGCATCCATAAAGAAGACAGTGACTTAGATGATCCTGAAAAAATGAATCTATTCGCTTACTTTTTGTAAAAGACATTCTCTTGTCAACATGTTTTAAAGGTTTGCCATATTATTACTGAAAGCAGTGGAAATCATTCATCAAAATGGTTATTCAACCAAAAACAAAATGCTGATTCCCACTAATTTAAAAGTTTGGCATATTTTGGGACCATGTTTTCACCAATAATGTTTACTTTGTAAAACTTTGTCGACTATTTTGTCAAAAGTAAGTCATAATTGTCCTACTTTTATTTTTTTTTTCTTTTTGACTTTTTTAAGTCATACGAATAATTATTGGTCAACCCGTTGATCTTATCCTTTATTAATACTTGTAAACTTAAGCAATAACATGTGTAGCACATTAATTAAGCCAAAGGTTCCTCTATACAAAAATCTCAGTCTATTGTGGAAGGGAAAATGATAAATTTTCAAAAATAGAAACTTTTCTTACCTTTTCCAAATATTTCACTAAAATGTTATAGTTCTTATTAATCAGGAAGGGGAATGAAATATACTTGTCAATATATTATTTGATAACACCATGAGCATAGATCCTACACCCACCTTAATTATGTTTTAAAACTTTCAATGGTCTTGTTTCAGTTCTGTGCTTAGTCTCAAGAACTGGTGAGAGAGAGAATGGAGCCCCGGCCGAAGTAAGTCTTTGTGTGGAGAGTGAAAGAGAGTAATTATGAAATAGGTTTAAAATCTCTAAACTTATGACTAAAAGACGAGCTTAGAGTTAAGCCAGAGCTCGTTTCCGTTGTCTGACTTGCACGCATGTTGACACTGGGTGTATCGTGTGTGAAGCAAAGCTAGTCTAGCTAGTACTGGGAGCATTCGACATTATTGATAAGTATTATCTGTCTGCCAAGTGAGAGACATTTGGAAAAGTTTAGAAAGGTTTTTATTTTTGAAAATTCTCTTGCGATAATTGTTTGCTAGTGTACTGACATAATTCTCCTGAGCTTGTCTAAGATTATCCATATATTGTTGTAGGTACTGTTCGCACACATAACATGTTTATCTCCAATAACCTTATCCCTTGACAAGCAGTATGACTTTGATGACCGAACTCATTACAATATTACCATGGAAAAGTTCATTGCACAGAGATAGCGTAACAAAGACATCCATAAAGGAGATAGTGACTCACATGATCCTGAGAAAATGAATCTGTCTGATTTCTCTTTGTATAAGATATTCCTCTGTTCACATGCATTAAAGGTTTGTCATCTTCTCACTGAAAGCAGAGGACATCATTCATCAAATCGTTCAATCAACCAAAAGCAAAAAGCAGATTCCCACTAATCCAAAAGTTTGGCAAGTTTTGGAACAATGTTTCCACCATTGTTGTTTACTTTTGTAAAAGTGTGTCAGCCACTCCATCAAAGGTAAGTCATAATTGTCCTATTTACACTATTTACTTTTTGACTTCTTTAAGTCATGCGAATAATTATTGGTCAACTTGTGAATCTTATCCTTTATTAATACTTGTAAACATAAACAATGACATGTGCAGCTCATTAATTGAGCCAACGGTTTCTTTATACAAGAATCTTAGCATTTTGTGGAGGGGAAGAGGAGAAATTTTCAAAAATAGAAACTTGTCTTAACTGTTCCAAATGTTTCACTAAAATGTTATTGTTCTTATTGAATCAGGAAGGAAAATGAAATATAGTGGTCAATATATCATTTGATAACACCATGGACATAGATCCTACACTCACCTTGATTATGTTTTAAAACTTTCATTGGTCTTGTTTCAGTTCTGTGCTTAGTCTCAAGAACTAGTGAGAGAGAGAATGGAGCCCCGGCCGAAGAAAGTCTTTGTGTGGAGAGTGAAAGAGATAGGAATTATGAAATAGGTTTAAAATCTCTACACTTATGACTAAAAGACGAGCTTAGCGCTGAGCTAGAGCTCGTTTCCGCTGTCTTACTTGCACGCATGTTGACACTGGGTGTATCTTGTGTGAAGCAAAGCTAGCCTAGCTGGTATTGGGAGCATTCGACATTATTGATAAGCATTATCTGTCTGCCAAGTGAGAGACATTTGGAAAAGTTTAGAAAGGTTTTTATTTCTGAAAATTCTCCTGCGATAATTGTTCTGCTAGTGTACTGACATAATTGTCCTGAGCTTGTCTAAGATTATCCATATATTGTTGTAGGTACTGTTCGCACACAAAATCATGTTTATCTCCAATAACCTTATCCCTTGAGAAGCAGTATGACTTTGATGACCGAACTCAATACAATATTATCATGTAAAAGTTCATTACACAGAAATAGCATAACAAAGACATCCATGAATGAGACAATGACTCATATAATCCTGAGAAAATGAATATGTCTGATTTCTCTTCGTAAAAGATATTCCTCTGTCAATATGTATTAAAAGGTTGTCATCTTCTCACTGAAAGCAGCAGACATCATCAATCAAAACTATCAATCAGGTCAAAACAAAAGATAGTTTCTCACTAATATAAAAGTTAGACATGTTTTGGGACCATATGTCTATCATAATTATTTGCTTTTGTAAAAGTGTGTCGGCCACTTTGTTAAAACTAAGTCACAAACGTCTGACCTTCACTATTAACTTTTTGACTAAGTCATGCGCACAATTATTAGTCGACCTATTCACCTTATCCTTTATTAATGTTTGTAAACGTAAGCAATGACGTTTGTAGCTCAATAATTGACCCAAAGGTTCCTCTATATAAAAATCTTAGTCTGTTGTGGAATGGATGAAGAGAAATTTTTAAAAATAAAAACTTTTCTTAACATTTTCGAATGTCTCTCTAAAATCTTATAGTTTTTATTAAATCAGGATAGGAAATGAGAGATACACGTCTGTATATCATTTGATAACATCATAGGCATAAATCCTAGACCTACCTTGATTATGTTTCAAAACTTTTACTGGATCTGTTTCAGCTCTATGTTTAGTCTCAAGAGCTGATAAGAGAGAGAATAAGGCCCCGACTGAAGTAGGCCCTCGCGTTGAGAGTGAAAGAGACAGTAATGACGAATCGGGTTAGAAATCTATAAAGTTTGGACTAAAAGACAAGCTTAGAGTTTATTTAGAGCCAGTTTCCACTGACTGACTTGCATGAATATTGATACTGGGTGTATCTTGTGTTAAGCAAAGCTAGTCTGACTGGTACTGGGAGCACTCAATTTTGTTGATAAGCATTCTATGTTTGCCAACTGGGAGATATTTGGAAAGGTTAAGAAATGTTTTTATTTTTGAAAATTTTCATGCGATAATTGTTCTGCTAGTGTATTGACATATTTGCCCTGAGCCTATCAGAGATTTTCCACATATTATTATGGCTACTGTTCACATACACAATCATGTTTATCTCCAACAACCTTATCACTTCACGAGCAGTATGACTTTGATGACCGAACTCATTAGAAGATTGTCATGGATAAGTTCATTGCACAGAGACAGCTTAACAAAGACATCCATGAAGGAGATAGTGACTCACATGCTCTTGAGAAAATGAATCTGTTTGATTTCTCTTTGTAAAAGATATTCCTCTGTTCACATGTATTAAAGGTTTGTCATCTTCTCATTGAAAGCAAAGGACATCATTCATCAAATCGTTCAATCAACCAAAAGCAAAAAGCAGATTCCTAATAATCCAAAAGTTTAGCCTGTTTTGGAACAATGTTTCCACCATTGTTGTTTACTTTTGTAAACTTATGTCAGCTACTTTATCAAAGGTAAGTCATAATTGTCCTATTTTCACTATTTACTTTTTGACTTCTTTAAGTCATGCGAATAATTATTGGTCAACCTGTGTACCTTATCCTTTATTAATACTTGTAAACATAAACAATGACATGTGTAGCTCATTAATTAAGCCAACGATTCCTCTATATAAGAATCTTAGCCTTTTGTGGAGGGGAAGAGGGGAAATTTTCCAAAATAGAAATTTGTCTTAACTTTTCCAAATGTTTCACTAAAATGTTATAGTTCTTATTTAATCAGGAAGGAAAATGAAATATAGCGGTCAATATATCATTTGATAACACCATGGGCATAAATCCTGCACTCACCTTGATTATGTTTTAAAACTTTTATTGGTCTTGTTTCAGTTCTGTGCTTAATCTCAAGAACTAGTGAGAGAGAGATGGAGCCCCGGCCGAAGTAAAGTCTTTGTATGGAGAGTGAAAGAGACAGTAATTATGAAATAGGTTTAAAATCTCTAAACTTATGACTAAAAGACGAGCTTAGAGCTGAGCTAGAGCTGGTTTCCGCTATCTGACTTGCACGCATGTTGACATTGGGTGTATCTTGTGTGAAGCAAAGCTAGTCTAGCTGGTACTGGGAGCATTCGACATTATTGATAAGCATTATCTGTTTGCCAAGTGAGAGACATTTGGAAAAGTTTAGAAAGGTTATTATTTCTGAAAATTCTCTTGCGATAATTGTTCTGCTAGTGTACTGATATAATTGTCCTGAGCTTTATCCAAGATTATCCATATATTGTTGTAGGTACTGTTCGCACACATAATCATGTTTATCTCCAATAACCTTATCCCTTCACAAGCTGTATCACTTTGATGATCGAACTCAATATAATATTGTCATGGAAAAGTTCATTGCACAGAAATAGCGTAACAAAGACATCCATGAAGGAGACAATGACTCATATAATCATAAAAAAATGAATATGTCTGATTTCTCTTTGTAAAAGATATTCCTCTGTCAATATGTATTAAAAGGTTGTCATCTTCTCACTGAAAGCAGTAGAAATCATCAATCAAAACTATCAATCAGGTGAAAGCAAAAGATAGTTTCTCACTAATCTAAAAGTTAGACATGTTTTGGGACCATATGTCTATCATAATTGTTTGTTTTTGTAAAAGTGTGTCAGCTACTTTGTTAAAAGTAAGCCACAATCGTCTGACCTTCACTATTTACTTTTTGACTAAGTCATGCGCACAATTATTAGTCGACCTATTCACCTTATCCTTTATTAATGCTTGTAAACGTAAGCAATGACGTTTGTAGCTCAATAATTGACCCAAAGGTTCCTCTATATAAAAATCTTAGTTTGTTGTGGAATGGAAGAAGAGAAATTTTTAAAAATAAAAACTTTTCTTAACATTTTTGAATATCTCTCTACAATCTTATAGCTTTTATTGAATCAGGACAGGAAATGAGAGATACAAGTCTGTATATCATTTGATAACATCATAGGCATAAATCCTAGACCTACCTTGATTATGTTTCAAAACTTTTACTTGATCTGTTTCAACTCTGTGTTTAACCTCAAGAACTGATAAGAGAGAGAATAAGGCCCCGACTGAAGTAGGCCCTCGCGTTGAGAGTGAAAGAGACAGTACTGGCGAATCGCGTTGGAAATCTATAAAGTTTGGACTAAAAGACAAGCTTAGAGTTTAGCTAGAGCCAGTTTCCATTCACTGACTTGTATGAATATTGATACTGGGTGTATCTTGTGATAAGCAAAGCTAGTCTGACTGCTACTGGGAGCACTCAATTTTGTTGATAAGCATTCTGTGTTTGCCAATTGAGAGATATTTGGAAAGGTTAAGAAATGTTTTTATTTCTGAAAAGTTTCATACAATGATTGTTCTGCTAGTGTGTTGACATATTTGCCCTGAGCTTGTCAGAGATTATCCATACATTATTGTGGGTACTGTTCACATACACAATCATGTTTATCTCCAACAACCTTTTCACTTGACAAGCAGTATGATTTTGAAGACCGAACTCAATACAAGATTGTCATTGATAAGTTCATTGTACAGAGACAGCATAACAAAGACATCCATGAAGGAGATAGTGACTCACATGATCCTGAGAAAATGAATCTGTCTGATTTCTCTTTGTAAAAGATATTTCTCTGTTCACATGTATTAAAGGTTTGTCATCTTCTCACTGAAAGCAGAGGACATCATTCATCAAATCGTTCAATCAACCAAAAGCAAAAGCAGATTCCCACTAATCCAAAAGTTTGGCATGTTTTGGAATCATGTTTCCAACATTGTTGTTTACTTTTGTAAAAGTGTGTCAGCTACTTTATGAAAAGTAAGTCATAATTGTCTTATTTTCACTATTTACTTTTTGACTTCTTTAAGCCATGCGAATAATTATTGGTCAACCTGTGGACCTTATCCTTTATTAATACTTGTAAACATAAACAATGACGTGTGTAGCTCATTAATTGAGCCAACGGTTCCTCTACACAAGAATCTTACCCTTTTGTGGAGGGGAAAAGAAGAAATTTTCAAAAATAGAAACTTGTCTTAACTTCTGCAAATGTTTCACTAAAATGTTATAGTTTTTATTGAATCAGGAAGGAAAATGAAATATAGTGGTCAATATATCCTTTGATAACACCATGGGCATAGATCCTAAACTCATCTTGATTATGTTTTAAAACTTTCATTGGTCTTGTTTCAGTTCTGTGCTTAGTCTCAAGACATGGTGAGAGAGAGAATGGAGCCCCAGGCCGAAGTAGGTCTTTGTGTGGAGAGTGAAAGAGACAGTAATTATGAAATAGGTTTAAAATCTCTAAGCTTATGACTAAAAGACGAGCTTAGAGCTGAGCTAGAGCTTGTTTCCGCTGTCTGACTTGCACACATGTTGACATTGGGTGTATCTTATGTGAACCAAAGCTAGTCTAGCTGGTATTGGGAACATTCGACATTATTGATAAGCATTATCTGTCTGCCAAGTGAGAGGCATTTGGAAAAGTTTAAAAATGTTTTTATTTCTGAAAATTCTCTTGCGATAATTGTTCTACTAGTGTACTGGCATAATTGTTCCTGAGCTTGTCTAAGATTATCCATATATTGTTGTACGGCACTGTTTGCACACATAATCATGTTTATCTCCAATAACCTTGTCCCTTGACAAGCAGTATGACTTTGGTGACCGAACTCAATACAATATTATCATGGAAAAGTTCATTGCATAGAGATAGCGTAACAAAGACATCCATGAAGGAGACAGTGACTCATATAATCCTGAGAAAATGAATATGTCTGATTTGTCTTTGTAAAAGATATTCCTCTATCAATATGTATTAAAAGGTTGTCATCTTCTCACTGAAAGCAACAGACATCATCAATCAAAACTATCGATCAGGTGAAAGCAAAAGATAGTTTCTCACTAATCTAAAAGTTAGGCATGTTTTGGGACCATATGTCTACCATAATTGTTTGCTTTTGTAAAAGTGTGTCGGCTACTTTGTTAAAAGTAAGTCACAATATTCTGACCTTCACTATTTACTTTTTGACTAAGTCATGCTCACAATTTTTAGTCGACCTATTGACCTTATCCTTTATTAATGCTTGTAAACGTAAGCAGTGACGTTTGTAGCTCCATAATTGAGCCAAAGGTTCCTCTATATAAAAATCTTAGTCTGTTGTGGGATGGACGAAGAGAAATTTTTAAAAATAAAAACTTTTCTTAAAATTTTCGAATGTCTCTTTAAAATCTTATAGTTTTTATTGAATTAAGACAGGAAATGAGAGATACAGGTCTGTATATCATTTGATAACATCATAGGCATAAATCCTAGACCTACCTTGATTATGTTTCAAAACTTTTGCTAGATCTGTTTCAGCTCTGTATTTAGTCTCAAGAACTGCTAAGAGAGAGAATAAGGCTCCGACTGAAGTAGGCCCTCGCGTTGAGAGTGAAAGAGGCAGTAATGGCGAATCTGGTTGGAAATCTATAGAGTTTGGACTAAAAGACAAGCTTAGAGTTTAGCTAGAGCCAGTTTCCATTGACTGACTTGCACGAATATATATACTGGGTGTATCTTGTGTTAAGCAAAGCTAATCTGACTGGTACTGGGAGCACTCAATTTTGTTGATAAGCATTCTGCGTTTGCCAACTGAGAGATATTTGGAAAGGTTAAGAATTGTTTTTATTTCTGAAAAGTTTCATACAATAATTGTTCTGCTAGGGTGTTGACATATTTGCCTTGAGCTTGTCAAGATTATCCACTCATTATTGTGGGTACTGTTCACATACACAATCATGTTTATCTCCAACAACATTATCACTTGACAAGCAGTATGATTTTGATGACCGAACTCAATACAAGATTGTCATGGATAAGTTCATTGCACAGAGACAGCATAACAAAGACATCCATGAAGGAGTTAGTGACTCACATGATCCTGAGAAAATGAATCTGTCTGATTTCTCTTTGTTAAAGATACTCCTCTGTTCACATGTATTAAAGGTTTGTCATTTTCTCACTGAATGCAGAGGACATCATTCATCAAATCGTTCAATCAACCAAAAGCAAAAAGCAGATTCCCACTAATCCAAAAGTTTGGCATGTTTGTGAATAATGTTTCCACCATTGTTGTTTACTTTTGTAAAATTGTATCAGCTACTTTATCAAAGGTAAGTCATAATTGTCCTATTTTCACTATTTACTTTTTGACTTCTTTAAGTTATGCGAACAATTATTGGTCAACCTGTGGACCTTATCCTTTATTAATACTTGTAAACTTAAACAATGACGTGTGTAGCTCATTAATTGAACCAACGGTTCCTCTATATAAGAATCTTAGCCTTTTGTGGAGGGGAAAAGGAGAAATTTTCAAAAATAGAAAATTGTCTTAACTTTTCCAAATGTTTCACTAAAATGTTATAGTTCTTATTGAATCAGGAAGGAAAATAAAATATGGTGGTCAATATATCATTTGATAACACCACGGGCATAGATCCTACACTCACCTTGATTATGTTTTAAAACTTTCATTAGTCTTGTTTCAGTTCCGTGCGTAGTCTCAAGAACTGGTGAGAGAGAAAATGGAGTTTCGGCCGAAGTAAGTCTTTGTGTGGAGAGTGAAAGAGACAGCAATTATGAAATAGGTTTAAAATCTCTAAACTTATGACTAAAAGATGAGCTTAAAGCTGAGCTAGAGCTTGTTTCCGTTGTCTAACCTACATGCATGTTGACACTAGGTGTATCTTGTGTGAACCAAAGCTAGTCTAGTTGGTACTGGGAGCATTCGACATTATTGATAAGCATTATCTGTCTGCCAAGTGAGAGACATTAGGAAAAGTTTAGAAAGGTTTTTATTTCGGAAAATTCTCTTGCGATAATTGTTCTGCTAGTGTCCTGACATAATTATCCTGAGCTTGTCTAAGATTATCCATATATTGTTGTAGGTACTGTTCGCACACATAATCATGTTTATCTCCAATAACCTTATCCCTTGACATGCTGTATCACTTTGATGATCCAACTCAATACAATATTGTCATGGAAAAGTTCATTGCACAGAAATAGTGTAACAAAGACATTCATGAAGGAGACAATGACTCATATAATCCTGAGAAAATGAATATGTCTTATTTCTCTTTGTAAAAGATATTTCTCTATCAATATGTATTAAAAGGTTGTCATCTTCTCACTGAAAGCAACAGACATCATGAATCAAAACTATCAATCAGGTCAAAGCAAAAGATAGTTTCTCACTAATCTAAAAGTTAGACATGTCTTGGGACCATATGTCTACCATAATTGTTTGTTTTTGTAAAAGCATGTCAGCTACTTTGTTAAAAGTAAGTCACAATCGTCTGACCTTCACTATTTACTTTTTGACTAAGTCATGCGCACAATTACTAGTCGACCTATTCACCTTATCCATTATTAATGCTTGTAAACGTAAGCAATGACGTTTGTAGCTCAATAATTGAGCCAAAGGTTCCTCTATATAAAAATCTTAGTCTGTTGTGGAATGGACGAAGAGAAATTTTTAAAAATAAAAATTTTTCTTAACATTTTCGAATGTCTCTCTAAAATCTTATAGTTTTTATTGAATCAGGACAGGAAATGAGAGATATAGGTCTGTGTATCATTTGATAATATCATAGGCATAAATCCTAGACCTACCTTGATTATGTTTCAAAACTTTTGCTGGATCTGTTTCAGCTCTGTGTTTAGTCTCAAAAACTGATAAGAGAGAGAATAAAGCCCCGACTGAAGTAGGCCCTCGCGTTGAGAGTGAAAGAGACAGTAATGGCGAATCGGGTAGGAAATCTATAAAGTTTGGACTAAAAGACAAGCTTAGAGTTTAGCTAGAGCCAGTTTCCATTGACTGATTTGCACGAATATTGATACTGGGTGTATCTTGTCTTAAGCAAAGCTAGTCTGACTGGTACTGGGAGCACTCAATTTTGTTGATAAGCATTCTGCGTTTGCCAACTGAGAGATATTTGGAAAGGTTAAGAATTGTTTTTATTTCTGAAAATTTTCATGCGATAATTGTTCTGCTAGTGTGTTGACATATTTACCCTGAGCTTGTCAGAGATTATCAACTCATTATTATGGGTACTGTTCACATACACAACCATGCTTATCTCCAACAACCTTATCACTTGACAAACAGTATGATTTTGATGACCGAACTCAATACAAGATTGCCATGGATAAGTTCATTGCACAGAGACAGCATAACAAAGACATCCATGAAGGAGTTAGTGACTCACATGATCCTGAGAAAATGAATCTGTCTGATTTCTCTTTGTTAAAGATACTCCTCTGTTCACATGTATTAAAGGTTTGTCATCTTCTCACTGAAAGCAGAGGACATCATTCATCAAATCGTTCAATCAACCAAAAGCAAAAAGCAGACTCCTACTAATCCAAAAGTTTGGCATGTTTTGGAATCATGTTTCTACCATTGTTGTTTACTTTTGTAAAAGTGTGTCAGCTACTTTATCAAAGGTAAGTCATAATTGTCCTATTTTCACTATTTACTTTTTGACTTCTTTAAGTCATGCGAATAATTATTAGTCAACCTGTGGACCTTATCCTTTATTAATACTTGTAAACATAAACAATGACATGTGTAGCTCATTAATTGAGCCAACGGTTCCTCTATACAAGAATCTTAGCCTTTTGTGGAGGGGAAAAGGAGAAATTTTCAAAAATAGAAAATTGTCTTAACTTTTCCAAATGTTTCACTAAAATGTTATAGTTCTTATTGAATCAGGAAGGAAAATGAAATATGGTGGTCAATATATCATTTGATAACACCACGGGCATAGATCCTACACTCACCTTGATTGTGTTTTAAAACTTTCATTGGTCTTGTTTTAGTTCTGTGCTTAGTCTCAAGAACTGGTGAGCGAGAGAATGGTGCCCCGGCCGAAGTAAGTCTTTGTGTGGGGAGTGAAAGAGACAGCAATTATGAAATAGGTTTAAAATCTCTAAACTTATGACTAAAAGATGAGCTTAGAGCTGAGCTAGAGCTTGTTTCCGTTGTCTGACTTGCACGCATGTTGGCACTGGGTGTATCTTGTGTGAACCAAAGCTAGTCTAGCTGGTACTAGGAGCATTCGACATTATTGATAAGCATTATCTGTCTGCCAAGTGAGAGACATTAGAAAGGCTTTTATTTTTGAAAATTCTCTTGCGATATGTGTTCTGCTAGTGTACTGACATAATTGTCCTGAGCTTGTCTAAGATTATCCATATATTGTTGTAGGCACTGTTCGCACACATAATCATGTTTATCTCCAATAACCGTATCCCTTGACAAGCAGTATGACTTTGATGATCGAACTCAATGCAATATTGTCATGGAAAAGTTCATTGCACAGAGATAGCATAACAAAAACATCCAGGAAGGAGACAATGACTCATATAATCCTGAGAAAATGTATATGTCTTATTTCTCTTTGTAAAAGATCTTCCTCTGTCAATATGTATTAAAAGATTGTCATCTTCTCATTGAAAGCAGTAGACATCATCAATCAAAACTATCAATCAGGTGAAAGCAAAAGGTAGTTTTTCACTAATCCAAAAGTTAGACATATTTTGGGACCATATGTCTACCATAATTGTTTGCTTTTGTAAAAGTGTGTCAGCTACTTTGTTAAAAGTAAGTCATAATCATCTGACCTTCACTATTTACTTTTTGACTAAGTCATGCGAATAATTATTAGTCGACCTATTGACCTTATCCTTTATTAATGTTTGTAAACGTAAGCAGTGACGTTTGTAGCTCAATAATTGAGCCAAAGATTCCTTTATATAAAAATCTTAGTTTGTTGTGGAATGGACGAAGAGAAATTTTTAAAAATAAAAACTTTCCTTAACATTTTTGAATGTCTCTCTAAAATCTTATAGTTTTTATTGAATCAGGACAAAAAATGAGAGATACAGGTCTGTATATCATTTGATAACATCATAGGCATAAATCCTAGACCTACCTTAATTATGTTTCAAAACTTTTACTGGATCTGTTTCAGCTCTGTGTTTAGTCTCAAGAACCGATAAGAGAGAGAATAAGGCCCCGACTGAAGTAGGCCCTCGCGTAAAGAGTGAAAGCGACAGTAATGGCGAATCGGGTTGGAAATCTATAAAGTTTGGACTAAAAGACAAGCTTAGAGTTTAGCTAGAGCCAGTTTTCATTGACTGACTTGCATGAATATTGATACTGGGTGTATCTTGTGTTAGGCAAAGCTAGTCTGACTGGTACTAGGGGCACTCAATTTTGTTGATAAGCATTTTGTGTTTGCCAACTGAGAGAAATTTGGAAAGGTTAAGAAATGTTTTTATTTCTGAAAATTTTCATGCGATAATTGTTTCGCTAGTGTGTTGACATATTTGCCCTGAGCTTGTCAGAGATTATCCACACATTATTGTGGGTACTATTCACATACACAATCATGTTTATCTCCAACAACCTTATCACTTGACAAGTGGTATGACTTTGATAACCGAACTCAATACAAAATTGTCATGGATAAGTTCATTACACAGAGACAGCATAACAAAGACATCCATGAAATAGATAGTGACTCACATGATCCTGAGAAAATGAATCTTTCTGATTTCTCTTTGTAAAAGATATTCCTCTATTCACATGTATTAAAGGTTTGTCATCTTCTCACTGAAAGTAGAGGACATCATTCATCAAATCGTTCAATCAACCAAAAGCAAAAAGCAGATTCCTACTAATCCAAAAGTTCGGCGTGTTTTGGAACAATGTTTCCACCATTGTTGTTTGCTTTTGTAAAAGTGTGTCAGCTACTTTATCAAAGGTAAGTCATAATTGTCATATTTTCACTATTTACTTTTTGACTTCTTTAAGTCATGTGAATAATAATTGATCAATCTGTGGGTCTTATCCTTTATTAATACTTGTAAACATAAACAATGACATGTATAGCTCATTAATTGAGCCAACGGTTCCTCTATACAAGAATCTTAGCCTTTTGTGGAGGGGAAAAGGAGAAATTTTCAAAAATAGAAACTTGTCTTAACTTTTCCAAATGTCTCACTAAAATGTTATGGTTCTTATTGAATCAGGAAGGAAAATGAAATATAGTGGTCAATATATCATTTGATAACACCATGGGCATAGATCCTACACTCACCTTGATTATGTTTTAAAACTTTCGTTGGATTTGTTTCAGTTCTATGCTTAGTCTTAAGAACTGGTGAGAGAGAGAATGAGGCCCCAGTCGAAGTAAGTCTTTATGTGGAGAGTGAAAGAGATAGTAATTGTGAAATGGGTTTGAAATCTCTAAAGTTGGGGACTAAAAAATAAGCTTAGAGTTGAGTTAGAGCTCGTTTTCGTTGTCTGACTTGCACGTATATTGACATCGAGTGTATCTTGTGTCAAGCAAAGCTAGTCTAGCTGGTTCTGGAAGCACTCAGTATTGTTGAAAGACATTCTCTGTTTGCCGATTGAGAGACATTTGGATTGGTTAAGAAAGGGTTTTATTTCTGAAAATTCTCTTATGATAATTGTTCGGCTAGTACATTGACATATTTGTCCTGAACTTGTCTGAGCTTATCCACATACTATTGTGGGTACTATTGACACATAATCATGTTTATCTCCAATAATCTTGTAACTTGACAGGCAGTATGACTTTGATGACCGAGAACAAGACAAGATTGCCATGAATAAGATTATTGTACAGAGACAGTGTGACAAAGACATCTTTAAAGAAAACAGTGACTTAGATGATCCTGAGAAAATGAATCCGTCCGATTTCTCTTTGTAAAAGAGATTCCCTTGTCCACATGTATTAAAGGTTTGTCATCTTCTCTCTAAAAGCAGCAGACATCATTCATCAAAACGGTCAATCAGTCGAAAGCCAAAAGTATAGTCCTACTAATCCAAAAGTTTGGCATGTTTTGGAACAATGCATCCATCATTATAGTTTACTTTTGTAAAGGTGTGTCGATTATTTTGCCAAAAGTAAGTCATAATTGTACTACTTTTACTATTTACTTTTTGACTTCTTTAAGTTTGCGAGTAACTATTGGTCAACCTGTCGACTTTATCCTTTATTAATACTTGTAAACGTAAGCATTGACATGTGTAGCTCAATAATTGAGCCAGAGGTTCCTCTATACAAGAATCTCAATCGATTATGGAAGGGAGGAGGAGAAATTTTCAAAAATAAAAACTTTTCTTAACTTTTTCAAATGTCTTTTTGAAATGCTATAGTTCAAATTGAATCGAGGGGAGAAAAAGAAATATACTGGTCAATATATCATTTGATAACACCATGTGCATAGATCCTACACCCACCTTGATTATATTTTAAAACTTTCACTGGATCTATTTTAGCTCTGTGTTTAGTCTTAAGAAATGTAAGACAGATAATGAGGCCCCAGCCAAAGGAAGTCCTCGTGTAGAGAGTGAAAAAGGTAGTAATTGTGAAAAAGGTTTGAAATCTCTAAAGTTGGGACTAAAAGACGAGCTTAGAGCTGACTTAGAGCAAGTTTTTGCTGTCTGACTTGCATGCATGTTGATATTGGATGTATCTTATGTCAAGCAAAGCTAGTTTCACTGGTACTGGGAGCACTTGATTTTGTTGATAAGCATTCTCTATCTGCTAATTAAGAGACATTTGGAAAGATTAAGAAAGGTTTTTGCTTATGAAAATTCTCCTACAATAATTGTTCTGCTAGTGTGTTGACATAATTGTCCTGAGCTTGTCTGAGATTATCTATTTACTGTTCTGGGTATTGTTTATAGACATAATCATGTTTATCTCTAGCAACCTTATCTCTTGACAAGTACTATGACTTTGATGACCGAGTTCAAGACAAGATCGTCGTGGATAAGTTAATTGCATAGAAACAGTGTGACAAAGACATCCATGAAGAAGACAGCGACTCAGATGATCCTGAGAAAATGAATCTGTCCGATTTTCCTTTGTAAAAGAGATTCCCTTGTTCATATGTATTAAAAGATTGTCATCTTCTACTAAAAGTAGCAAGCATCATTTATCAAAACGGTCAATCAGTCGAAAACAAAAAGTAGATTCTCACTAATCCAAAAGTTTGTCGTGTTTTGGAACAATGTGTCCATCATTGTTGTTTACTTTTATAAAAGTGTGTCGACTACTTTGTCAAAAATAAGCTATAATTGTCATACTTTTACTATTTACTTTTTGACTTCTTTAAATCAAGTGAGTAATTATTGGTCGACCTGTCGACCTTATCTTTTATTAATACTTGTAAACATAAACATAAACAATGACGTGTGTGGCTCAATAATTGAGCCAAAGGTTCCTCTATACAATAATCTCAGTCTATTGTGGGAGGGAGGAGGAGAAATTTTTAAAAATAGAAACTTTTCTTAACTTTTCTAAATGTCTCACTAAAATAATATAGTTCTTATTAAATCAAGAGGTGAAATGAAATATACAGGTCAATATGTCATTTGATAACACCATAGGCATAGATCCTACACCCACCTTGATTATGTTTTAAAACTTTCGCTGGATCTGTTTCAACTCTATGTTTAGTCTTAAAAACTGGTGACAGAGAGAGAATGAGGACTCGGCCGAAGTAAGTCCTCGTGTTGAGATAGAAAGAGGCAATAATTATTAAACGGGTTGGAAATCTCTAATGTTGGGACTAAAAGATGAGCTTAGAGTTGAGCTAGAGCTAGGTTCCACTGTCTAACTTGCACGGATGTTGATACTGGGTGTATCTTGTGTCAAGGAAAATTAGTCTAGCTGGTACTAGGAGCACTCGATATTGTTGATAAAACATTTTTTGTCTACTAATTGAGAGACATTTGGAAAGGTTAAGAAAGGATTTTATTTCTAAAAATTCTTTTACGATAATTGTTCTGCTAGTGTGCTAACATTATTGTCCTGAGCTTGTCTGAGATTATCCACATATTGTTATGAGTACTATTTACAAACATAATTATGTTTATCTTCAACAACCTTATCTCTTGACAAGCAGTATGACTTTGATGACCGAGCTTAAGATAAGATCGCCATGGATAAGTTCATTATACAGAGACAACGTGACAATGACATCCATGAAGAAAACAGTGACTTCAAATGATCCTAAGAAAATGAATTTGTCTGATTTCTCTTTATAAAGATTCCCTTGTCCATATACAATCATATTTATCTCCAACAACCTTATCTTTTGACAAGTAGTATGATTTTGATGACCGAGCTCAAAACAAAATCGTTGTGGATAAGTTCATTACACAGAGACAACGCAACAAAGGCACCCATGAAGAAGGCAATAACTCAGATGATCTTGAGAAAATGAATATGTTCGATTCCTTTTGTAAAAGTGATTCCCTTATCTATATGTATTAAAGGTTTGTCATCTTCTCACTGAAAGCAGCAGACATCATTCATCAAAACGGTCAATCAGTTGAAAGTAAAAAGCAAATTCTCACTAATTTAAAAATTTGACGTGTTTTATGACCATGTCTCCACCATTATTGTTTATTTTTGTAAAATTGAGCCGGCTACATTATCAAAAGTAAGCTATAATTGTCATACTTTTATTATTTGCTTTTTGACTTTTTTTAGTCATGTGAGTAATTATTAGTCGATCTGTTGACCTTCCCCTTTATTAATACTTGTAAACATAAGTAATGATGTGTGTAACTCAATAATTAAGGTAACGGTTCCTCTATACAAGAATCTCAATCTATTATGGAAGAGAGGATGAGAAATTTTCAAAAATAGAAACTTTTCTTAACTTTTCGGAATATCTCGCTAAAATGTTATAGTTCTTATTAAATCAGAAAAAGAAATGAAATATACTGGTCAATATATCATTTGGTAAAACCATGGGCATAGGTCCTACACCCACCTTGATTATATTGTAAAACTTTCACTGGATCTGTTTCAGCTCTGCATTTAGTCTCAAGAACTTATAAGAGAAAGAATGAGACCCCGGTTGAAGTAAGTCCTCGTGTTAAGAGTGAAAGAGATAGTAATGGCGAAACGGGTTGGAAATCTCAAATGTTGGGACTAAAAGATGAGTTTAGAGCTGAGTTTGAGCCAATTTCACTGTCTGACTTGCACGAATGTTGATGTTGAGCATATCTTGTGTCAAGCAAACCTAGTCTGGCTGGTACTGGGAGCATTCGATTTTGTTGATAAACATTTTTTGTCTGCCACTTGAGAGACATTTGGAAAGGTTAAGAAAAGTTTTAATTTTTGAAAATTCTCCTACGATAATTGTTCTACTAATGTGTTGACATATTTGTCTTGAGCTTGTTTGAGATTATCCACACACTGTTATGGATATTGTTCACATACACAATCATGTTTATCTCTAACAATCTTATCTCTTGACAAATAGTATGACTTTGATGACTGAACTCAAGATAAGATTGTCATGGATAAGTTCATTGCATAGAGACAGCGTGACAAAGACATCCATGAAGAAGACAGTGACTTAAATAATCCTGAGAAAATGAATCTGTCTGATCTCTCTTTGTAAAAGATATTCCTTTGTCCACATGTATTAAAGGTTTGTCATCTTCTCATTGAAAGTAGCAGACATCATTCATCAAAATGGTCAATCAACCGAAAGCAAAATGTAAATTCTCACTAATCTAAAATTTTGGTGTGTTTGGGATCAAGTGTCCACCATTATTATTTACTTTTGTAAAAGTGTGTCGACTACTTTATCAAAAGTAAGCTATAATTGACCTACTTTCAGTTTTTGCTTTTTGACTTCTTTAAGTCATGCATATAAGTATTGGTTGACGGGTATATTTTGTTTTAAAAAATGCACAAAATTGGTTCTCCCATATTGCATCTTTGATAGGCGTCCCAAGCTATTTGATGACGATTACAGTCTTTGGGTGATAGTGACCTTTTTGAAACTACTTATCTATCCACGATTGCAAGGTAGGCTGTTGTGTTGATGGCTTCAGCCTAAAACATTTGGGTAAGCATGTATGTATTCTCATAGTTCTGGCACTTTCATTTAGAGTTTTATTCATACGTTTTACTACACCATTTTGTAAAGGTGTCTTAGGAGTAGTCTTTTCTAACTTAGTTACACTGGCTGCATAAATTCCTTTAGCTTTTCGTCACTATACTCTTCTCCATTGTCCAAGCTCAATCGTTTTACTTTCAAGCCAGTCTCATTCTTTACGATGACTTTTTATTTTCTGAAAACATCACAAACCTTAGATTTTTTTTTTTTTTTAAATAAGCTCATACTTTCTTTATAAAGTCGTCAATGAAGGTGACACAACATAATGAGCCTCTAATGGATGAAACTAATGGATGGTCTTATCTATGTGAACCAACTCTAATTTCTTTGCTTTGGATGGCTTGTCAATATTTGAGAAATTGACCTATTTTTGTTTACTGAAAATGCAGTCCTCACACAGACCAACGTCTACCGACTTCAAATCTGACAACTTCCCATTCAAAACAAGAACTTTCAATCCTTTCTTGCACATATGACCAAGTCTCTGGTGTTAGATTTTTGACTTATCATCTGATTCCACAACTGTTACGATATTTTTCATGTTAGAAGCAATATAGAGAGTACCATTCTTCTTTCCACGAGCTATAACCATAACTCCTTTAGTGATTTTTCATTCACTACCTACAGAGGTTGTACGATAACCTTCTTGATCAAGTTAACCAATCGAGATTAAATTTCTTTTCAGACTAGGAATAAATCTTACATCTTTCAACTACCACAAAGTTCAATTTAGTAGCTTTACTTGGATATCGCCTTTCTCCATAATTTTTAAGGTCTCATCATCAGCCAGATGAATCTTTCCAAAATCACCATCGAAATAATTCTCTAAGATTTCTCAATGAGAGGTGTAGTCAAATACTGCCCCAGAATCTAAAATGCAGGATTCAATTTGACTATTTACACTTAAGATTAGAGCATCTCCATTATCTTCAACCATATTCACAAATTCCTTTACACTATCATTGTTCTTCTTCAGCGCTCTACAATCCTTCTCCAAGTGATCGATCTTGCCACAGTTCTAATAGTTGTACTCTTTCTTCCTAGATCTAGACTTACTTCGTCTTGATTTCAATTTGCTTCAATTTGAGTTTCTGTCATTGGATCTACCTTTAGATTTGGTATTATAGGCTTGATCTTTCTCCTAATTCTCTCCTACGTATCTCTTCGCTTAGAATTAGGTCTTAAACATCCTTAAATATCATCTTCTTACTCCTAAAAGAATCACTCACTATCATCACCATCGCGTTCTAGCTTTCTGGTAAAGAGGATAGAAGGATTAATGCTCGAACTTGATCGTCAAATCGATTTCCACCAAACTTCATTGTGTTATGATTGTACTAAATTCGTTTATATGAATCATTACCGATGCACTTTCTATCATTTGCAAATTGAACAACCACCTCATCAAATACATTTTATTTGAAGTAGATGGCTTATCATACATGTTAGAGAGAGCCACTATAAAACCTGCCATGGTATTTTCATTCACTATATTGAAAATGACATTGCGATATAACATCAACCAGATAATACCAAATGTTTGCCTATCTAGTAGAGTCCAATCTTCATCTTTCACATCTTCTGACTTTTTCCCCAAAAGAGGTAAATGCATGCCCTTTTAATATAGATGAACTTCAATTTGCATCCTCCAGAAGCTAAAATCTTCACTATTGAACTTCTCAATTTTAATGCTCCTTCCTTCGTTTGCTGCCATTACTCCCACTCAAATTTGGTTCTATAGGACTTCTGTAAAAGATTGTAAGCAATTCCATCTAGAGCTTTAAACTGTCAAGAAAGTTCCCAAGGAAGACTGGAGGGGTTACAATGATCCCACTTAAAATCCTAGCCTCCTTAGACAAAATTTCTTTAGGTTGCCACTTAGCTCCTAGAACACAGCAAAACAAGGCTCTGATACCAGTTGTTAAGAAATAAACCTTTCAAAGCACTAGATTAATGAAGTGATAAAATAATGTAAAAATAATAACGAGATAAGAAACAAACAAAACAATGCACAAATTTATGTGGTTCATTTAAAATAGGCTACATTCACGGAGCTGGTGCAAATCTTTGCTATCGGAAGAAAAATAATAAGTGTTTACAAATACTCAAATCCTCACAACCAAATCCTAATCACACCCGAAAAAACAATAATTCTCTAATACTCAAGATAACCATACTTTTTATTTAAAGAGTTTTACCACTCTTTTCTCTCAATTCTTGGTTGATTGAAACAATTAAAGGAGAGATCTTTATATAGGCACCTTTAGGCTCCCCTTTATTAAAAAACATTAATGCATTTCCTTTTTAATCATGCATCAATTGTCTTATATGCACTGTAACATCCCGAAATTATTAAGCATGATTATCATTTTAATTAAATTGAGATTAGGCATGCAAAAGTGGATTAAGTGTGAATATATATGTATATATATTTATATATATATTGTAAGTCTATTTATGGTTTTCCTAGTAATAGTCCTTAAGTGATATTTTGGCACCATTAAATGATTAATGAAAGTGCCTAAAGAATGTAGGAAAAATTTTAGATATTGTGTAATATGCATTTCTGGACACGTGTATAAGTCTAAAGTGAATAAAACTATTCTATTGATCTAGTAATGTGTATATGAGGTGTATAAATTTATAATCGTTGAATCATGGGTGGATTAGAAATATTTTAGGATCCCGTCAGAATTTTGAAAGGATTCTAGATATTAATAACGGTTTGATTGGGGTCCATAGTGATTTTAGTGTTGCATGCAAGCTTGGGAGCTAATTAAATCCATTCCAAGTGAAATCAAGGTAAGAAGATTGATTCCCATGAGTTATTTTTGGATGTTTGAAAATTTAAATCGATGTGGTTTAGGATATTAGTAGCTTTGCCATATTATATGGGTGATTTCCATGTGAGTTTTCCATGTGAGTTTCTATGTAAAAACTTGAAGAAAATGGATGAATTGTGTTAGTATGAGTCACGGCTAATGTAATAAACAAAGGTTTAAAATGAGTTTGAACGATAAAGATGAGTTTTATGCTTGCAAATGCTTGGAAATAACTTGAAATGAAGTTAAAATGAAAAATGAAAAAGTTGTGTGATTTGTGAAGCATTCAGCCAAGATGTGCTAGGATTTGTAGCTACTGGTTTTGATACATTTGAATGATTTATTGAGTTATTAGGATGATAGAATAACTATAAAAATTGAAAGAATCCATATATACTATCATGAATGGACGGTGGAGATCTAATCTGGCGGATCGCCACTTTTGATTTATTTATTTATTGTTATTTATTTTATAAAATTAATTTTATGTATATAATAAATTATTTAAATTAATTTACCCTCTCTATAAAAAGACTATTTTGCCCTTCCCATCCAAACAATCTGTCACCGTTGACCGTAAGTTGGTCAACGATTTGGACCTTTTTGAAGAGTTATGGAAAAGTTAAGGATTAAAAAAGTTGTTTCCAATAGATGCTTAAAATTTTGATATTTTCGAAAATCTCACCGACTAAAATGAAGTTTTCCCTATTTTTTTTCAGTTGTTTCGTTAATTGGTTTGACCACTTAAAAAACAAAAATAAATGAAAACATCTAAAAAATGCAATTCAACACTATTAAGTTATATGTTAAAAAAAAAATACAAACCATGCCTCCCACCCTTTGTAGTGAAACTCATTAGTCCTACCATAATGGGACTAATGATCACCATAGGACTAGAGATTTACAGTCCTGCGCTGATAAACAAAAGATTATATGAAGATGGGGCTTTGTTGTTATTTTAAAAGTTTATAGGTTTAACAATGATGATGTCCACTTTATGGGTTTAATAGTGACAACGGTGTTTTATTGTTATTTTAAAACTTTATAGGGCCTTTTTAGCAAGCGGAGCTTATAAAGCAGACAACTTTTCAGAATACGACACTAGTCTCAAAAACAAGAAAGAAAATATTGATGTCGATATCAATATCGAGTTCCTAGTTTATGAAAATTTGGGCGATATATCGATATTAGTGGATATATCATTGAAATTTGAAAAAAAAAAATGGATATTTACTTTTAAAGTTTGAAATTTTTTATAAAATTGTAGAACAATCTTAAACAAGTAATTATGCACGGAATGAATTATATTTGACAATAAATTAGTATAGTTATGAACTTATTATGAAATAAAACATTATAGAGACTGTATATAACCTTTAAAATTAACTATGTAATTGAATACTATTTTATTTCATTTTTACAAAATTATATACAATATAAAGAAATTAAATATTTAATAAAACAAAATTATCATACACACATGGCATGTTCTGAGATTTAATATCAAAATGAATTTTTGGTGGTTCAAAGACATAAGGTATACATTTCCATAATGATTTGAACAATAATTTTCTAATGAAAATGTGTTTGCGTAGTTTCGGAGCTAGTTATTAACGCGTCACGTATACGTTGTTTCATTTCTTCCAATGAATTCATAAATTGGGTAGTTTGGATTTGCCCAACTTGATGGATATTGTTTGTTTGAAAGTCCTAAGCATAAGAATTGTATATGGCATTTGTGGCAAAAGATAATGAAATATATGTATCCACACCATGACTACCATAATATGGTGCTTGGGAACCTGAGCTTGCATGTGAATCACTCAAAGAACTTATATATATATATATATATATATATATATATTAGTGATGACAATAAGTCAAATTGAGGCCAAATTGACTGCTCCAAATTCGAAACCCGTTTTGAGCAAGGTACCCCAAACTAGAATTGCGATCCAAACGGGTTTCGATTTCCACTCCAAACCTAAACCAATTTAAGGTGAGATGCTCCATACCCCATCCATTTTGACTCAGTTCATTAAATATATATATATATATATATATTAATGCATAGAGGAAAAAGTTATAGTCAATGAATCTTAAGCATTTTCACTCATTTCTCCTTGTTGTCTACATGGACTTTATCAAATCTTTAACCCATTTGTTTACCACCTACACCAGCATCCTAACCTGTATATCTATATTGATCTTTATCTAGGCTTAATGGTAATAATTTGATACAGTATGCCCAATTTCTCCCTCATCCCTACCATCCCCACATCTTCTCCCCCACTGGTTTTCATCATAGGTACATTAGTCATCAAAAGAGTTATCTATAGTAACCCCATGATCTATACCAACTTCTTCTCTAATCACGTTGTCAAGATTTATTCCCACATCTTGAGCACGAGAAGCAATTTATTGATCAAAATTTTCAAATTAATGTTTAATCTATATTATTTGAATAACAATTTAAGGGCTAAGTGAAAGTTTAAGTGAAATACTAAATTGACCTTGGGGGTTGGGTGGTGGGTTGGTTGAATAGGTTGTCAAATTTGTCTCTTTATCAAAGTTAAACACAGCAGAATTATAAGCCAAATAATAATAATAATAATAATAATAAAGCGAAATGGAGAAGAGAGAAAATTGTGTACAATGATTTTATTTGAAAAACCCTTAAAAAGTAAAAATCAAGGGACTAGAACCTATTATAGCCATTTTTAAATGAAACTCTACTAGAAAACAACGATTTAAAAATATTTTTCCCTTTACAAACTAATTTGACAACTGTGTTTGTCTTTCAATTCCGCTACAATCTCAAATTCGTCTCCTCGACTCATGCGCAAGTGACATGAACTGTGCCCCAAGAAAGTAAAGTCAAGCTGATTGAATAAAGCAATGCAAACACATGCTAATATGTATGCGATAAGTTATGTGTTGGATCAAAACACAATACGAAAGCCTAGATGCAATTATATTCTCACACGAATAATCCTTGAATGTCGGAGTGCATTCTCCGACCTGCCCTAGTGTCCCCTCTAACATCTTTTCCTTTCTGTGCAGGAGACAAGGTTTTGAAGCTTCCCAGGAAGAAATAGGTCAGACGTTCCTCTAGGAACTAACCAAAAGCACTCAACTTTTCGCAACCTTTGATCTGTTAAACACATTAGCTCAAAAAAATTTAAAAAAAAAAAATGGTGTTAATAAATAATAATTGCCTTGACGATATGGCTTACCATAAGAAAAATATCTAATGGGTTGGACTTTGAGTATTCCAAAATATATTATTTATTATTATTATTATTATTATTATTATCGTTTTTAATCTTAATAGTGCTTAATTGATTGCCCAGAAACGAACGGCAATAGTTTATTAGTGCTTAATTAAGCAATTTTAAGTTGTTTGACTTTAAGAGCTTTCGACTGTCTTCACTTATTTATAGATATTTTAATTCAAAAAGTAATATTATATTATTCAAAAATTTATTCAAATAATATGATAAATTTATGTATAATTATCATATCATCAATACATCATTTTAAAATTAATATGATAATTATAAATCAACTTGTCATATCACTTTAATAAAATTTTTGAACAAATTTTTGATAATTCTAACATTGTTCTAATTCAAATAATGAGTTGTATTACTACTATATGCCTTATCATCTTTTTTTCTTTAATTTATAAATTTGAGATTTGAAGAGAATTTTATTATCTCATTTTAAATTCATAATACTTTATTTTTAATTATTTTATTCAAAATAAATAGAAACTGAATATTCAGTATTTTATCAAGTAAAAATTATAATAACTTAAAATGCAATAATAAAAAAAAAATTGAAAAATCAACTAGCCCTTCTTCATCCATTTGTCAAGAGGAGACCATGCAACCTCCTCTAATCATGATGAGGAGACCTGTCTACCTCCTCCATCAGACACCACGAATGGTAAGACCACATCTTCCATTAAAGTCAGTAAGAGAAGGTCACCATCTCCTCCATCAATTGAGAGGAGGTCGACCAACCTCCTCCCACTAGGGGTAGGGAGGAGACTGTCGACCTCCCGACAAAACTCAAGCCGAGAGCACGCCCTTAGGATTAGGGTTAAGGTATTTTGAATATTCAAAATTAACGTATTTTTGACAATAACTTAATTGTATAATATTATTTTAACAATTAATGTTAAGTTTATTGAATAACTTATTAATTTCATGAAAAATTAAAAGTTATAACTACTTTTAAAGATGTTTCTTTAACTTGATTAAAAATCACAATACATATGTACACACACTCCATAACCAACTTTGTTGTCAGTAGTTTTCATTTTTGTTATTACATGGTTTCACTTTTGTTAATGGAATTCATATGGAGACCTATAAACAGTTAGCAGTTTAAAGAAGCCACATAGAAGGACAAGATTTTTCTTCTCACTTAAATTACAAATTCAATGGATGAAAAATTAAAATTGTGTGAAAACTTCTACATGTCATGGAAGGACGGAGATCAATCAAAGTTGCCACTGCCAGTATCCTTTTGGAGTGTATTTTTTAAATCTCATATATAAAGTAATTTTCAAAATTGTACCTTATCATTAAGTTGACTAACATATATAAATTCATACATCAAAAACTCAAATCCATATGCAACTCAATAAACAGAAAATGCAATCCAGGGTGACAATGTTAAAACACCAAGTAAATTTCCACTAATAAACCAGTAGATTAACAAGACACGCAACAAATGGGGAAACTTGCAATGGAACAATTCATAAACATGAAAAATCCTTTTTAGAGTATTATTACACAAACTAAACAGTTGCTTATATAAGAATGTGAAAGTAAGTTTATTTACTTGGAAAAAGGATGGAATAGTAGATATTACAAACAGAATAAAGTTATATCATTACAATTTGGAGGAAAAATTGCTATTCACAAAGACGAACTAATTATCGAAAAAGAAACACAGTAGGTAAGAATGTATTTGCCAGAACTACCTCTAATTTGAGACAGATTCTAAAATCTATTTTTGGATAATTTATAACCATGGTCTCAGAACACATTTTAACATCAGATATTTACCTCAACATGCTGTAGTAGTTTGTCTGTCTGGAAATCTGAACCTTTTCCTCAATGTGAAGATACATTAGGAAGATAAAAGGCATGTCCGCGTTTCTAATTTGTCAAAACCTGTAACAACATCGTCTTCATTTACCTTAGTGATCTAAAACTGGTGTCTTTGATTAACAAATCAGCAAGATAAATCAGACACAATATCATTCTCAACGTAAGAAATTGTAGTTTCCCCTGTGACAATATCCCCAACATATAATTTGACAAGGAAAAAACATAAATCCTTCCCCCATTTATAAATTTCCACACTTCTATATTATAAAAATAAAATAAAATAAAATAAAATAAAATAAAATAAAAATAAAAACAGAAACAGAAGCATTGCAAGTAAGACTTAACTAATTAATCACACTTTCATCTTCTGTTCATTCTATAATTACTACGATCAGCTCTAAATGTACAAGAGTATGGACAGATTTTGCATTCAAACATAAATACTAATACGTCCTAGACAACAGTCATGATGCAAAAAATCTATGAATCTTTTGTTAAGCAAAGGAGAATGGTTCGGCACTATCCATTCAGAAGATAATTTACTAACCACATGTGAAAACACATGCATGTGCACACACAAAATTGGAGGGAAAAGAAAAACGAAAGAACTGTCCTTAATTTCAATAATTAATATTTACTTAATACCAAAAGTTAATTAATATCCACAAACAGCAGATGACATATTACTTACCTACTTATCTATCTTGCTACTTGAGTTATCTTATCAATGCATTTTTTTCTCAGCTAACAAATGTAAAGGTTTTCCACCAGCAAATTATCTGAAGACAATAGCTAGCTTTTTCATAAACACAGAAAAATTATAAGAGGATAAGAGTATCTAAGCACTTTATCAGTTTGAAATCATTTCAAGGTTCGTCACAAAGGTGCTTCCACAGAAAGACAAAAGAAAGGGCATAATTCTGATTTAGTTGATGCAAAAGACCTAGGACAATAAACTTATAATGGAGTTGATTCCATGATTCAGTTTGTCCTATTAACATTGTGTATTATTCTAGAAAAAGAAAAAAGTAACAGTGATAGATTTCTGTCCAGAAGATCCATGTACACGCATACAGGGTGCTTACAAAGAACTAGAGGACCAGATGGAAAAGCAATGTGTCATCAGAAATTAAATGGATTGACCTTAGGAACTAGATAAACAATGTAATTCGAATTGTACAGTCTACACTACACAATCAGCCCATACCATAACAAAACCAAAGTAATAAACTTGAGCTCTACAGTGGCTCATTCCTTTTCACAAAATTTTTCCACTGCTTTCATACTAAACAGAACTGTTAGAAATATATCCTCCAAGTGATTATACCTCTACATGATCCTATCTTTGATAACAGGATTATAAAGAAAAAAGGGTGCATCATCCAAAACCAAATCCTAGAGTGAATATGCTAAACATAAAATCTACTCATTCAGTGTTGCCAACCGAACACAAATTTGACCTTCTGTTGAATGATGAGATCTCCGAATTAATTGCACTTAGGAGAATTTGATTAAGAGATTAGCAAATTAATTCTCCTGGAAAGAAATACTCATCATGGCATATGTCAACACTCACAGATTTTAACTAAGGAGCTCTCTCCTTCCATTAATAATTCAAGGACAAACTTGGCAGTTTGAAGACATGAAACCAAATTACATGATATTACACTCATTATAAAAACTTCACCACAAATATCAATTACCTAATAACTTCTTAACTTATTGGGTTTCTTAAAACTATTCCTTTCAAATAATATAGTCAAACTGTAGTGCCAATCTAAATGAATATAGTTGTACTTAAATATGACAGTTCAAAACGTATTGTTAACTTATTTAACTTGTATTTTACATACTCCTCAAATCCTTGAAGTGAAAAAACATTTTTTTGGATAGAAACACCCACCTCAAATAGCAACTCACATGTATTCTATCATCTACTTCTCTCTTTTTTGTCCCTCGCCAGTCATCAACTATCCATGCTTTTCATTTCTCTTTTACCTCCCTTATATGCTTTCTCCCATGCTCTTTGCTCGCAAGTCATAGCCACACATGCTTCCTTGCATTTGATTTTTCCCTCATCATCTAAGCTTTTTATTAGAATGCTTAAATATTATTATTAAGGCCCTTACCTAAAAGCTTAAAACTTTCACATTGAGCGACTAACATGATATTGAAGCCAATTTGTCGAGAGTGCCCAGGTTCAAAACCCCCCACATTATTAGATTTGAACTTACTGTCTGTTTATTCAGTTGTTGTACTTGTATTTGACTTGCGTTCAGTCCACGTGGCAGCCATTGATCTTGAATATGAGAGAATGTGTTGAAAGTGCTTAAATACTATTCTTGGGCACTTACCTATCCATTTAAACTTTTGGGTTGAGCAGTTACTGAATACTTTTCACTTCTTCTAATACTAACAATCTTACAGCTTCAAGCATGCCAGTAAAAATTTTCTTATCCTGCATATATTTTGCTAAATCATTGTTAATTTAAAGAAATTTGGCTGTTTTTTTGTTTTATTCTAAACTGGATCCTACAAGAACGATAAATTTTCTTCCTGAAATACTACAGCCAGATAAAATCCTGACTTGAATCATGTACTTATTGTGGACTGTCGAATCTACACTACATACGAAAAATTCTTTATGTGATGGAATCCTTCTGTACTTAATAACCCACATGCAATATTGCTCCTTTTTATTACACCTCAGAAAAGAGAGAGTATCCATAAATATCACAAAGAGAGCAACTACTATCAGTAAAATAATAGAATTACATGATGCAAGAATAGATTCTAAAAATAGCTAAAATTTCTGATTCTTTTTTCTACGAGAAAAGACTTGAACAAGGAAGCCTTGTACCAAGGAAGTTGGTTTTGAAAGGAAAAATATACAGAAAAATCTAACGTACAAAATAAAACATTTTAAGGCTTCATTATCTTATCATGCTTTTTTTCTAGCAGGGTGGCTAAACAAAAGGAACCCAGAATTTTACCACAACTTGATTCATTACACCACAATCTAATTCCACCTGTTTGTATACAATGGTATTCGATCAAAAGAACCAAAATCATATTTCTACGAGACACATTCTTCACATTCTAAATTAAATGGAACTTTAATGGAGAGCACAACATTACAATAGGAGTCATTACTCTGCTATAGTGCTATCTCAAAATACAAGACCTAGAAAGGACCAACAGAAAAAATATTTGTAAAAGGCAGAAAGAAGAGTGTGTTCCTCTTTTCTTTTTTTTTTTTTTTTTCTTGGGAGAGGAGAGCGTGTTCCTCTTACTTTGCTTGAAAGCTTTTGGAGGTTTACGAAAGCAGGAGACAACACTCAGAACAAGATATGCTACATCACTTACTAAGTGAAGATATTTAGTGGCCATGACTGAAAAAAAAAAAATGTAAAATGAACATTTTAGAAATCTATGTAGGAACTTCATGCACCTAACATCAGAGTACATGAGATGTTGACCTTATCTGGCATAAAAATGACAATTATATCTTCATTTTCTGAGTCAATGATATATACAAAATAAATAACTAATTCACGATGGATACAGTGCTGGCCACCACCATGTTTTTATCCAATTAAAGATGGAGACTACTTTTCTAATGCAGGGAGAAATTCATAATGAGACAACTACTAGGCAGAACCTCAGAAAGTGTGTGCTACTAACACCAAGATGTATGACAGATAACTAATTAGTTAATCAAAAATCTAATTTGATCTTGCATTAAAAGTCGGCATCCACACCTCAGACCATAGGATCTTATACCTCCATATTAGAGGCAGTACACACTTCCCCACATTGAGAAGCAAGACCAAAAAATTATAACCCACATTATAGAATATACTATATATATGTCTCAATTTTAGGTACAAAAACAAAGGTACAGAGCAAGTTGCAAACTGGCAAATTAAAATAATTAACAGAAGGGAAAACTACAACGAAGACAATATGACCTAAGGCAAAGGAGCAGTGAAATGCAAGAAAATCGATCAAACAAGCCATGGTAGCAATTCCCAAGAAGGTCACTGCTTCCAATTCCGTTCAATCATAAGCATAGAAAAGCCCAAATAAACAAAAAGAAGAAAGATATGTCAATGTAGATTAAGCCAAATCTAGTCATCTCCATCCGAAAACTGCCACTGTAAAGCGTAAAGTAAATATAAGTGAACAGAAAAAGAAAGCAATAGAGGGTGGCCAGTAGTGATTAAGCCACATCTATCTCCCTAATAAAATAAAAATAGAATCTCAAAATGCCACCACAATCCACTAATAAGAGTGAATACCGATCATATGCTAAATTCCTAAGACCATACACAGAACCAAGAGATTCATCTTTGAGGTCAAATAGCCCTTATAAATTAATAAATCATAGGATCCAACAAAATTGATCCAAGCAGCAATACCTAAGTTTATTAAAAAAAAATAAAAAATAAAAAGAGAGAGATTTTGAAAGGAACTAAATGCAAATAAAGGATTTGTAGACCTACTTGATACCTCAACAAATATGAAAAAATATAATTAGCATCATGATTTCTAATATCTACACCATGCTACATATAAACAAGATAAAACATGAACTACATGCCACCACACTCCACTGATCCAAGTTGTTAAGCAAAACCAACCACTCCACTCTTAAAGCCATCCAAAAATAATAGTTTATTGTCCTTTTAATTCTCAACGGTCAAATATCACTTTCTACAATGAAATATTGTGCTTAACCAACAGCAACTAATGCTTGCATGCTTCTAGCCAAATGGCAATGGCTGAATTTCCATTTAATACTGTAGGCAACTGCAATAAGATACCGAAAACATGACGATGAAGCAAAAGGCACTAGCTATTAAGTATTATCTCTAATAGCTTTTGAACAATAGGGAATCGAAATTTTGGTGCTTTTCCTCAATTTACAAATTACAATATCTCACAAACCAACCAAAATATGTAATGAAACAATGGAAATGCAAACTAGTTAAAGTAGAATGACTACACACCATGAGGACAGATTGCAAGAAGATAATTTAAACTGAGTATTTTCAATTTCACCAGATCAAAATGAAATCCTATAACTCAAAAGGCGTAAGATCCTCCACAGAAATAGCAAAAGAACCTAATAGATCTTCTGAGATAACAAATATCAGATTCAAGTAAAATTGAAAGAGGAATATGGAGTTGGAAAATTAAATTATATAATTGTTTTGGCGTTCAGAAACCTAAATTTCTGCAAGAACATTGAAACACAGGAATGGTAACACCACAATCATCCCATGGTCATTGAAGAACTACACTTCTTAGAAAGCCCAAGGCTAGATATATACCCTAATGCAAGTCAAATATATAAGCAAGTAAAAGTCACATTTGGTCTAGCAGAAAGTAGAGGATTTTAGTCCAGGAATATCATATAACCACCCTTGGTCATCAATTTTAGTGCTTCAATTTTGAGATTTTATTTACAGCTCTCATCCATTCAACTTTTACCATATGACTCTTAATGGTGTGAAGTTCAGGTAAACTGTTATTCACATGAGAATTAATTTTCAGATCCCAATAGTTTGAACCATTAATGTATTGACAATGAACTCCTATGTTGTATAAAGCAAAATTGTAGAATGATTCAGTAAAAGAGGCACTTGCCTGTAAATTGAAGCACAAGGATCACCTAGAAAAGATTGTGACCAAGCTAAAATGAAACCCTATAGCTGTTCTTCTCTAAAGATTGTATTTGGCAACAGCTAAGAGAATTTTTCTCTTTTCTGATTCATTTTTTATATAATATTTATGGAAGGCTGTGAAGTCTGTGCAGAAGTTGCATCCATCCCCAGAGGACAAAGGCAAATAACTGAAAAAAATAGCTATCATTTAGTAAAGAGACATCCAAATAGAATTTTTCTCATTGTCAAATTCATACTATTTTTCATGATTGTTATTTCTCTCCTCACAAGCACAATTGTTTTCAGTCGATACTAATTAGAATCATATGCACTCATGAAGGGTGTGTTTGGGATGGCTTTTCAAGCGGAGCTTTTACTATTAGATCTTTTAAAATAAAGCTTTGACAAAATAAAGCTTCTAACAATAAATTTATTGTTGTTTGATAGTGCATTTTTAAAATGATCAATGCCTAAATGGCTGAGAAATAAACTAGTCTTATAATGAAAATTGGATATTTTAAAATTTATAAAATATAATAAGCATATTTTAGATGATTTAAGTCCTTTAAAAAAAAGCTCAAAATGAGAAAATTGGAGAAGCCCAAAATTTAAGTTTCTCCCAATAGACACAAACAACTTTTTTGTAAATTAAAGATGCTCTTCTCAAGTTGATGCCAAACAACCAAAAAAAAAAAAAAGAAAATCAAAAGAGTTTCACACATTCAAAAAAATTGTAGAGAAGCCATACCAAACACACTTCAAATAGTGTTTGTTTTATTCTAAAAATCCTTCAACATCAAATCCCGGCCCCTAGTTCTCAATTATAATGTGAAATTTTGAGACCGCGAACCTTTTTTTGGATAGATCGAGCATGTGGCAAATATATAAAGCCTCAAACCCCAAAGTTAAGGAGGCCAAAAAACATGTCCACATAACCCACACTCAAACAATGAAAGCTTTCAACGCATCAAAAAATCAGTGCCATTATCAGGGTAAGCATATGATGATCAAGACAAAAGCATTCTAAGTTGAAATAGTACAAATGTGCATGCACATATTCTATCCTCAAAAGGTGAAAAATATACATAATGCAACTATCTAAGCTAAAAAGAGATACAAAGATTAATTAATGGCTATAATGTATCACTAAATTTACCAAAACAGAAATTTACCACTTGAGATAAATTTCTTTGTATAGGATGTTCAATATAATTACAAGAGTTAAGAAACAGATGTACTAACCAAGTTAGAAACATGAGCCTACACTCAGAAGCATATGTTCCCTGGATACATTTGTCAGGAAAAATTACAATATACACAGTCCTGCCAAGAGTCTCCACAAGCTCTAAAACTGCCTGCTTATGATAACTAGATTTGTCCACGATGAACTTTCCATTGAAGTTGACATATTATAACTTGTATCACAACCCATGATACTGAAAACCAAAACAGACAAGAAATAGATCAGGAAAAAGGAAAAGGGGCAGTCTTTATTTTAGTTCCTCCAAATCATCAAAATGTAAAGCATATATCTAAAGTCAATTTAGGATTCACCTTTTAGGCAGCATATAAGATGTAAAGAAATGAGAACTTACTTAATTAAAGCACTTAAGGAGCTTCACTCGCATCCTTAAGCTGGTCTCCAGCAATTAAGTGCTGGCATGTCTGGTCTGCATGGCAACATCTGGGAAACACCATGACCTGGACAAATAGAACATAAAGTCATTAGTTTCCCAAAAAAAAAAAGAAAGTCATTATGTTATTGTAATTGGACTTAATTGCTCAAGTTTTACTTGAGATCACTTTCAACCACAAGAAGACAGCCTTTAACGAGCTGAAATCACCTTGAATTGGAGGTCCAGCTGGTAAATTGTTAGTGGAAGGCATCTGAAAACCCATGTTATTAGTAGGTTGCCTTTCAAGGGGTGGCCGGAAGTAACCTGTCACAACAAAGTTTAGATCAACATGAGTACATATATACTTTTATGTAATAATATATGTTTTTGATTGGATGCATCAATTGTTCCAAGCCATAAATGCTTTTTAGTCAATATCTTCCATTGTCTGTGAAAACGCAAGAAGAGAAAGTGTTTCACCTAAAACCATCCCATACTAGTTTTAGAAGACTTTTTCGACCTTATCTGAAATATTATAATCGATGCTACATGACAAGCAAATCCTTTTCCAGTAAATCTTGCAAAAATTGAAGAAATATCAACCCTCTGACTCATTTCAATGCTTTCTAATCATTTCCAGCCCCAAATTTTAAATGAAATCTTTAATCTAAAAACTTGAGATCATAGTTATAAAAGATGAGAAGCACATCAAAGCGAAGGATGCCCTAGAGCCTGAGGCACAAGGCACAGGGCGCACCTTTCTGAAGCAAGACACACTTTTTTGAAAAATCCCTAAATATTGTATAAAGACTAAAACATAAAATATCTAACAAGCTAAATGTAAAAACTATCAATAATTAGAAATAATTCATAACATAACAATCCAACATCTAACCATCATTCTTCATCTTCAAACCCATTTAAAAAAACTAGTAGCTCAAACATATGCAATCATCATCTTATCATCATACATTCATACTAAGTATCCAAACTTGCAATATGCAAACAAACACATTAAAAAAAAGACCCAAAGATGTTCGAATAAGTTTATAGGAATCTAGAATCGAACTATCAATGCATTATCATTTATCGAAATCAAAATCACCTTCATCCCCTTCAAGATTGGGGCTGGTGGCAGATTAGGAGCGGGCCACTAGAGCAAGTTAAAGCCTTAGCAATGGGAACAAAGAGAGTAGAGGAGAGAAGAGGAGACAGAAGAGTGATGGGCGCAGTGTTTGAATTGATGTGCGGCAGTGTTTTAAGTGATTTGGAGGAGAGAAAACCTAATGATGTCAGGCAGAGTGTGTGAATGAAGTCTAATAAGAAGGCAGCAGATTGGAGTGTTTTAATTCTTAAAAAACAAGGTTTTTTGTTTACAGGATTTTGCCAAGCATGCCTCAGTGGCACCCTGCACCTTGCGCGTTGGCAGGCAAGGCGTGCCACCTGGCTCGCCTGGAGGCACAAGGACTGCGCCTTGAGGCGAAAGGCACACCTTTCATTACTATGCTTGAGATACACCAGTCCTCTTGAGTCTCTAAAATGCTTTCATATCATCTCCAGTCACTAAACTTCTAAAAAGAAAGTTTGGCACCATAATTTTCAGATACACCAATCCTCTAAATCTTTAATAAACATTTTAAAGTATTAAACATACATCAGATTATAATGGTGTTGACAAAGGCATCACAAGCACAGAAGCAAACACCTAAGATGACCTAAAAGCAAAGGTTAAGCCATGAAAAAAATAATGGGCCAGGTAATATCAGGGCTGTTCAACAGATGATCAAATAACAACATGCTACTAACGTTGCACAAAAAACAAGGATAGGCCAATTATATTAAACGTTTTCAACCACAGATATAGAGTGTCAAAATTAATAAAAAAGAGCAAAATAACCAGAATAGATGACAGTTGGCCTCAAAAAATCCCTGGTTTCTATCAACTGTAATAAACGGTAGCAAATAAATTATATGGGGTTATCTTAGTATGGCTCAGCAATGGTGATGAATGCTTATAGGCTAATATACTTTTTTGTTCCAAGAAACAACCACATGTTAACAAAAAGAGAAAGACACAAAGGATGGATTAGGATCCACAGAAAAAACTCTACAAGAACCCCAAAACTACAGAAGTGAAACGAGCAGTTTTAGATTTTTTTTTTTGGTTTTTGGTTTTCATGTGGGGTTAGGCCAATGTACCTATTCATTGGTTTAAGAACAAGTGTTACATTTACATAGTTTTAAAACCAAAAGTTCAATTTTAAAAACATAATAACAGCTGCTTACCTTCCTGAACAAACGAAGGACCTGAAGGAGGTGTTCTCCTTCCACCCATCCATACACCACGCTGACTATCTGTGCTGAATTCACTTGACGGCATCCTCCACTGTTCATCACCGACATATCGCATCTGGTTATCAGGATGTGATGGTAAAGAATGTGGACGCGGGTAATGCTGGTGGGGATGTTGCTGCATCACTGGCTTTGTAAAGGAGAAATGACTTGACGAGGTCTGTGGCAGGTTAGGATGAGGAGGTCTTTGCACAAAAGGAGTGTTACCTTGTTGAAATTGCTGGTTTGGTTGAGATGCTTGGGGATTTAAGTACATATCACTATGTCCATATTCCAACTGCCTAGATGGGTTATATCCAGAAGGTTCCCGAGAGTTGCAAATTCCCGCTGGTACAAAGCATGTTGACTGTTGTGGAAACAATTCATTTTTCACAGCAGTATCAATATGACCCCCATGTGCAGTACTCCCAGCTGTTTGGACAATGTTATTACCCTACAATAAAAAGAAAAATCATAATTGCTGTACCCATATATTCATAAGAAAGTGCAGAAGCTACAGCTGCAAATCTTACAGTGTGTGTGCTATTACAATATTCACGAGGTACAGGTGGTTGAAATGCCAACTGCGGTGAAGACTGTACCAAAGATTGAGCCGGTAGTAATGGTTGAGACATTATTGAAGGTTGAGATTGTACAGGTGATGGTTGAGGTGCCAATGATGGAGGAACAACCAAAGGAGGAGGAGGAGGAGGAGGAGGAGATGGCTGTGATGGGAGAGGAGGAGGAGGTGGAGGAGGTGAAGGAGAGGACATTGGAGGCGGTGGCGGTGGCGGTGGTGGTGATGGTGGCAAAGGAGGAAGTGGAGGGGGAGAATCTGGAGGCAGTGGTGGAGAACCCTCAGGTAAAGGGGGCAACTCACTGAAATGATTTGAACCTGAGTCCAAGATCCTATTTATACCATTCTGTGGCGATTCTATTTCGATCGAACCAGTTTCATCCTTCGGGTGTCCAGACACATCTTCCATTTCAAGCTCACCATCCACATCCTCTAAGATGCAATGACGCCTATCATTTGGAGTAACTGTACAGGTTTCTGACTCTCCAGAAGCACGTGTTTGCTCAACCGGTGATGCTTCACCAGCTTCCTTATAAGTACTGCTCGGAAGATCTTCTTCGTCATCTTCAAATACATGAGAAGATAAAAAGCCAGGCAGCTGAAATGTAGCATTACTGATACAAAAAGGCACAAAAAAGCAAATATACATGGAAGTTAGACCCACTTCATCAAAGAATCAAATCAAAATCAAAGTCAAACAAGTGTTCTAACATCTCTTTAAGCTACACAACTTGAAAAATTATCAGCTGAAAAGAATAGAGAAAGTGAGCAGTACCTGCCATACTCATCAACAAGCATCCCTTCCATTTCTCTAATAGGGTCATCTATAGCACGTTCTGCTCGAGATGGTCGCCTAAGGGAAAAGCCAGATGATGTATCATCATTTGAAATTCCAATGTCATCCATGTAACGCCTCAAAAGAGAATCAGGAAAAATTTTCCTTTCAAGCCACAAGCGTAAAACCTATTAAAGGCAAAAGATCATTAATCTTGAGATCAAGACTAGAGACTTCCTACAAGTAGAAGAGTTCAAATGACCTTAAGACACTGTCGACGATTTTCACGAGCCCCTGCTCCAGATGGAGCAGCAGCACCTAAAAGACGAGGCAATGCAGCTTGAACGGTAGGGACGTATGAAGCTCCCGCAATGCCTGAATAAAGGCAATACCACAAAGTCATTTAAACAAAACATTAAGGGCTACACAAATCATATTCAACCATTTAAACCCCAAAAAAAATAAATAATAAAAAATAATAATAAAAAAAATAAAAGCAGCAATCAAACAACCAGTGAATATTACACTATAATATATATATGATACTCGCAAATTGTCAAATTACCATAATACAACACTCTACGCCATTGGTAAAAGCAACTACTAACCGATGGCAACACCAAATTCAATTAGAAAATGCAGCATAGAGCACTTTACTCATAATTTGTTTGTTGATAAGAACACTTTAATTTATGAAGAACAATATTATATCACAAGTAATCCAAACAATATATTTGGTAGAAAAATAGGGGTGAGTAATACAGAGAGGAGTGAGAGGGAGAACCTTTTTGATTGTGCGAACATTGGGTGATTGAATCCACCAGAAAGAATAGGTCCACTTTACGATGACAACTAGATTCACTTTCCAACTTGCGGATGAGAAGTTCCACAACCTGCATACAGTCATAAGGTTCTAAATTCCTTCTGCAGTTAAAATATCCCTTTTTACAGAATACAGTAAAATATTTGTAAACAAGAATGTGAGTTCAATGGGATAAGCCATCCACCAAAATCACTTAAAAGGCATGTTATCTATTGCAATACAACTTCAACAAGCAAACCATCCTAGATGGTACTGACATATTATGTATTAAACCTTTTAACTTCAACAGGACATCAACTCTTAAGTCTTAACAACAGTTGACAGTTAGATGCATGCTTTCCAACCCTCACCAACTAACTAATACTGTCCCCATTTAGTCCTACAAAAAAGTAGACAATTTAATTCACATTTGAACACCAACCAGAATTTGATAAATGTGATTTAAATTATCACAAAATTATGTATCTTAGCTTTAACTTCAAAAGAACATCAACTCTAACACAAGTTAAATGTTAGATGCATGCTTTCTAACCCTTGACAAATGATATTTGTTCCTATTTAATACAAAAAGAATGAAGACTATTTAATTTCACATTTAAAAACCAACTAGAATTTGATGAATTATTTATTTATTAAACCGCATTTGAAGCAAACATGATCATAAAAATAATGAAATTTTCCAATTCTTAAAACTGAGTTGGACTGGCAAAAGCTAATTATCAAATGCTTGTCCACAGATCATCAGATCCTCAACAACCACCATGATCCACCCAGGGACACCTAAACTCCAATGGCATGCAATAGTGAAGCAACATGGATGACCAGTTCTAGAAAAAATACAGTCAGGCAAACCATAAATAAGTGCAAAAAATATAGTTACAATCATCAATACCAGACAAACACCAAGATAGAACACTCTTCAGAAGAGTAAAATATGTACATATATATATATAGGAAAGGTGATGAGTTCCCAATGGCGAATTTGGTATGAACTTAATCTTTATTCTCATTATAGGAAATGTCTATGGTTGCAAAACTCAATCTTTATAATTTGCTTTTTACTTGGAGCATCATTCCAGAAAACCATACAGAAAATGGATTGTCATACAAAAGACTAACAGAGATATATTCATCATTGTTTTCCAACACAAGAAGTATGTTGAAAGATAAAACTTAGAACAGAAGGAAAAGGAAAGTGTGCTCAAAGAGAATCTATAAAAATAATAAAGACCACAAAATCCAAGTCCAGAAAAAATACTAGAGAATCGATTTAAATCACGATACGATAAACACAACTGAAGCAGCCCCATTCCAAATAATACAAGATTCTTAATGTTGCGATTATTTATTACACAATTTGCATCAGAATAATGCTCCAATGAAATTTTAAAATACTAAAGATAAGGGACCTCTTTAGTAAGGGATACCACATTTTAATGTGTGACGTATACACACACACCAGTATAGTAAAAAAAAAAAAAATCTCAAATATGCTCAACCTATATCGTTAAAATATAACAAATTCATAGGTCATGCAAAGAAATTATAATTCTGATAGAAATTATTAATGAACTTTAAGTAACCTGAGGAATGCTAGCTTAACTATACAAAAGTTCACTAAGGCAGATCATATTCAAAAAATATAAAAAATAAAAACTCCAATTCAGATAATGAATGGATTTTTTTTTGTTGAATCCACAGCCCAACCAATAAATTTGGTCAGATAGACCATTCACGAATAGGATGGGCAAAGCTTGAGTGGTAGTGCTCAAGAACAATAATCTCAGCATCAAGTGGCATCATTTAAGATGACACAAGGAGGCCATACATTTCAAAACTTGAGTAGTAACTACTTCTATGAACCACCACCAAGCACCAAGTTAGATAATGCAATTATTTAATGACATAGAAGTAATAAATTTCATATGTGATATAACATCAAAACCACTTATTGATTTGGACAATTCAACCACCATGCCTTAAGATTATTGAGCCCAAGAACTACATTTTACGTAGAAACCAAAACAAAGAACATCAGATGACATTGAAAAATGAACATTGCTAATGCATACCTCATTGGCAATACCATACTTGGCACAATCTATAGCAAGGCGAGTTGCACGTCCAATACTCTCTTTAGTCCTCGATAAAGTTTCTATCATCCCTTCAAATGCATCACGAGCGACAGCTGCCTCAGTACCACCGCTTAATGATCCTCCACCTGCCCTGTGCCCTGAACTAACTCTTCTCTCCTCAATTTCTTCAGTATCTAGTTGACTTCGTGCTGCTGATTGATGACCATGAGCTGGAGAAGCAAAATTAGAACGATTGTTAAATCCCTGTGCATCCATCTGTATCATATTGCTGGTGCCAGATAAAAGAGGCTGAACCGCAGAGGGACTAGGGCTCGTCCCCTGGACATCAGAAACAGAAGCAAAAGTGCCAATAGAATTCCCGAGAGAGAACTGCAGTGAGCGAGCTTCTTTCCTTTTTGCACGAGCTGTTGCAATAAGATGCTTCAAAGACGCACCGGCTTCTGGAGCCTTGGAATCTAGCAATAAACTATTTCTATCTTCTCTACTAGCTTCCAATCTGTAACTAAGAAAAGAGTTTATAAATATAAAACCATAAACATAAATTACTAAATGATAGGCAGATGTGAGAGAGAGCAGAACATCCATACATTTCACTTGGCAAGGCACCGTGCTCAAATAATGTATCAGTTAAAACAGCACGTTCATTCATCCGTGAAGCTGATTTTGGAGTAACTTTTGGCTTTTCTCCAGATGAAGCTGACTTAACTTTTTGACTCACAATTTGATTTTGAGAAGATTTTACACCATCAGACATTAAACCTGAACTCTTACCAGACACTGCCTGAACCTTTTTATGAGCGCCAGAACCTTTATTAACCAGAGGTTTAGAGCCTTTATGTTGTTCGGCATTTGATTTGTTGGAAGAAATCAAATGAGGAGACTTTTTAGGAGAAACAGAAATTGTTTTGGTCTGCTTCAATGATAAGTGCTCAGAGTTTGTTTTCTCAGCACTAATTGCAACATGAGAAGCAGAACCCATATCCACATTTTCAAGTTGGCTAGGTGACATAGACTTATTACATAACAGCGATGAGGATTCCTTTGCACTGATATTCTCATATCCAGTAGAATCTCTAGCACCATCAGAATCTCCAGACGCAGCAGCACTCTGCTGAGCATTAATAGAACTCTCATGGCTTGGACCCTTGGTTTTATATGTATCAGAAACCAGTAAAGGACCTTTGAGATTAGTCGAAGATCCTCCATGAATAGGAGTTTTGGACTCCTCATCACCATCATCATCATCATCGATAAGGCAAACAGCTCTACGTCTCTTGAGCAATTGTGAACCTGGAGGTTTAACAGTATTACTACCAGAGGCATTGATCTTAAGTTCATGAGAATCTTTTCCCACTTTATCATCAGAATCCAGAGTAGGCGAATCGGACATAGCCTCTAATGCCCGCCTACGACGCTTCGTTAAGGGAAGTACAGCTTCGTCATTCGAAACGTCAGATCGGACATTAGCTTTTGCCGTTTGGGCTCTCAATGCCAAAACCATTTCAGTCTTCACATTTGAAGGTGAAACTTTCAAGTCAGAATGTTTAATCGCTTTGTTTTCAAGACTTCTAGAACCTGAAACATCACTTGTCATTCTTTTTGGGAGAGAGACCTTGGCAGCATCATCTTTCAAATCTACACCCTTCGACTTTTTGACAGTATGTAGAAATTCATCAGTCCCCAATTTGATCTTGGTGCTCCCAGGTTGAGCCCTCTTTTTATTGCCACGTAACTCACCCTTTGAATTGAAAGCTTTGTCTTTTACATCATCTGACACCTTTATGTTTTTTTTAACTTTAAGCACATCATTAGCTGTTTTGCCATCAACAACATCCAAATCTGATCTGCAAGCATCTGGAGAAAATTCCATCAGGCTGCCACCAGGATGTAATTTTGCTTTTTATTCTGTCTTTAAGCTGCTCACCAGAACCAGCGTTATCAACACACTGACTAGAACCATCTTCCTTCAATGATGTTACAACTGCAACATCTTTTTGTCCTTCAACTAGAGAATCAGATCTCCTCTTTAATCCAGAAGCCATTTTCTTCAGCTTGTGGCCATTACTTAATGATGTCTGTCCTTTAACAGAGTGCTTAAAATTAATATCTTCTTTTTTATCACCAGAAGCCTCCTCCTTTAGGTTGGAATCATTTTCTAGAAATGATTCGTCTTTCAGTTGAGGCCCATTGGATATTTTAATGCTTTTCTCAGCTGATGTAACTGGAGATGATATATCCCCATTAAATGAAACAGAATGCTTTGCATCTTCACTGTCAGTTTCACCTCGACTATTTGAGCACGGCTCCAACTTAGAATCAAATTCATCTAATTCTTCGTTTTTGGTTTTTCCATTGGATGCACCAGTAACTGTCTCACCCTTTAAGTAATCATCTCCTCCATCAGCCCCTCCCCTATCAGCAGAGGGTGCATCACAGCCAATGACTGATCTATCAGTATCATATCCCAGACCACTTGATCTTTCTTTCTGTAACTCTTCAAATGCAAGACAAATTTCCTTCACAGCTTGGGCAAAGTACTTAACGGTTTTTCCTTGACAACGAGCAGACAGTTTACTCTTAGCCTCACTGGTGAACGCCTGAATGTCAGCAGGGGCAACAAAAGCTCTGCGATGAGATGAAAAGGAAGGGCAAAGTGAGAAGCTAATAGGCATTGGCACTGTAGCAGTAAACATAGCCAGTGAGGAGTAAGCAACAGAAGCTCAAAGAGCAAAATCATTGAGAAAATCAAACAAGCAAGACAAGTGGCACACTAATTAACATGACTGCTAAGTGCTAAAGATAATAAATAGAATGTTAGCCAACATCACATTGAATTCATCAAGAACACATCCATCCATACCTACAACTCATACAAAAAGAGTTACACCTATCATTTACATCTGTAACAGAAAAACAAGACAAAACACATGCTTAAGATGTTTTAATTACATATCATTGTCCAAAAATACACTACTAAATGGTAGAAGGACAGCCAAGTTTACCTTTTAATCACAATAGAGAAATAACAATGTCAACAATACAACTAGAAAATCCTTGTGCTTTGCAAGCTACTAGCAACTCACTAATTATGGTACAAAGCCAAGATGAAAGAGGAACAAGAATAAATATCTAGCTTTTATAAAACTCAGAACAGCACAAAATAGGAAGATGAAAAAGTGTTAGAAACAATGGTTGGCTGAATCCCTTGATTGAAGACATGATTGATTGAATCACTTGATTGAAAATGTGATTGATTGAAGACATGATTGATTGAATCCCTTGATTGGAGACATAATTGACTAAATCACTTGATTGTAGACATGAGATTTTTTAGGAATTAAATTCCTAATTATTCTCTCTATATATAGGAACTAGATAATGAAACATCACAAAACTCAAAAGATACAAAGGCCCACATGGAAAATAAAGACAAACTCCTTTTACTGCCTTTAAATCAAAAATCAATAGCATTACATTGGCAAAGACCTTTTGTATATAGAAATTACAATGGACAGGGTTACTTAAAAGAGTACTATCTCAGTTTACATATAATCTTATTCAACATAAGCCCATCTAAGACTTGTAAAAAGATCTGCAATTAAGCAACATAATCTTGGCAGTTGTCAAAAACTCATAAAAAAATAATAATTAAAAAATTAAAAAATTAAAAATAAAAAACTCCAACCCAGGCTATAGTTGAATCACATATAAAAAGATCTGCAATTAAGCAACATAATCTTGGCAGTTGTCAAAAACTCATAAAAAAATAATAATTAAAAAATTAAAAAATTAAAAATAAAAAACTCCAACCCAGGCTATAGTTGAATCACATATATATATGTACATATTTTGTTGTATGGATTGATAAACAGACTCCATATATATATATATATATATACATATTCTGTTGTATGGATGGATAAACAGACTCCATATTAGACTATCATGTCCACTTCAGGATTTTTCCCTTGCATTACATTTTGTCCTACTTAAACAATAATAAAGACACTCTAAGTAGTCATCCCCAAGTCTACATCCAAGCATCAATTAAAATTGGACCATCCATACAACAAAATCTTTAGCAATAAACTATCCAAGTAATCACATGTCAAAAATCCAATTAAAACTTCAACAATGCTCAACTCTGTCACGTGACAGTATATGTAGATAGAGAGAGCTGACCTTCTCTTGTAAGGGTAAGGTGGCACCTTTCATAAGACAAGAAGCTTATTGTTTTGTGTAAGGTTGAGTGTGTGTATATAAGTGCATGTGTGTGTAAATACATACATATAAATCAATGAATAAATAAATAGATAAATATCTATATGAATATACACATACATACATATATATATCTCCTGCCCCTTGATGAACAAGAACAACAAAAAAAAAAAGAAATTAAGGATGAGATCAAGCCATGTTATTAATTTTACCCTGTATTTTTTTTTTTCCTCTCTCAAACTTGAAAATAATTTCACATAATTGGTAGAATATTGCAATATAGTCAATTATGATACTACAACTAGAGTAGGCAAAATCAAGTAGCTAATTTCAGTAGGGTATATATAACCTTGAAACAAGTTCCAAACTATTAATTAACCATTAGCGGAATCATAAACACAAGCCACACGCAATAGGATAAAAATATCAATAGGGAATATATAAAACATCACTTTAAATGAAATAACAATAATAATAACAAAAAGAAACATATTCTTATCTTAAAAAATCATTAAAAAATTGGAAAAGGTGATTAAAAAATCATAAAATTCAGAAAAGGTAAACAGAAAACAAAATAACATTTTAAGTTTGTTCATCGTCCTGAGAGTAAGGTTAAGTTTTCGGAAGAAGACTGGAAAGGTGGGGGATTTTCAGCAGCCTTTTCCCACCCCTGTACAGGCGGTCTCATGGAAAACAATAATTGATTTCAAGCTTCTGGATAAATGGGGGTTGGGACCAGAAATTAAATAGTAATCTCAATGATAGAGAGGCCTATGATACGCAACCTTAATGCAGATTCTGAAAGGTTTTAGACTGAACTATACAGGGTCTGATTTGTGCCTTTCGTCCTCTGCTAACAGTGGGTTATTTCTGTTAAATCTTTCCTTTCAAGTTTAACAGGAAATTCTCACCCCATAAATTCATTTAAGCAAAAGTTCCGAAGAAAGTGAAAATTTTTGTTTGGACGGTAGCATGGGGACAACTAAACGCAGCAAAGAGTGGACATCCTACAAAAGAAGAATCCGGGGTGCTGTACTTCCACTGATCCCCTCATTGCTGTATTTTGTGCAAAGGGGAAGAGGAACCAATGAATCATCTTTTTCTCCACTGTCCAGAAGCAATGGCCCTATGGAACAACCTCAACCTTATGGTAAATTTGAGGAGCTGTTATCATAGGACCTGCGCTTCCTGGTTAGTGGAGAAAGGACCAAAGTTGGGGAAGGATGGAAAGGGGAAAGCGCTCTGGGCTTGCACCAAAAAGGTTGTTTTTTAGGTGATTTGGAAAGAGAGAAACAGGAGAATCTTTGAGGACTTTAGAGGGGAAGGTATAGAGGATCTGTGGGAGAAAGTTAGGTTTTGGGGTTCTCTATGGGCCTCCATCACTAACGATTTCAAACATACCTCTCTTTCCCTAATTGTTCATAATTGATTACCTGTAATTAAAAGGGGTTCTGTTTTTGTGCTGGGTCTTTTTTGCTTTCTCAGCAGGCTGGTGGTGTTTCAGTCTTTCAGTGGACCTCTAGTTCACCTTTGTACTTGTATTTCAGTTTTTTCAATTTCATACCTATTTCTTATTAACAAAAAATACCCCCAACCAACCCCGAAAAATTGTAAATAAATAAGCTGTCACCAGTTTTCTTTGAACTATACTTCTGTTAATACAGCCTTCTCAACATAACCATAAAGCCATCAAACAACCAATGAGCTTTAAACAGACGTACTTTGATTTCTTGTCGTTGACCCAAAATTCCCTGAGCTCAATTCGCAAACTCAAGTTCAAACCACAGGCCTTTCACACCCAACAACCTTAGGATAATATGAACCTCATGACACGATGTCTAATAGGTTGTACTTGTAACAAACAATTAATGAAACTACTAACAAAGGTCTTCAAAAACAATTTTTTAACAAGAATAAATAACAAAAACACAGCCCTAAACAACCAAAAATCACCCATATTAAGAATCAAAATCAAAAAATAAACAATTTTAAAAAGCAGTTTTACTTTTACACATCACTTATACCTTGATTATTACTATTCAGCTATCACAAGCAAAAAAAGATTCTCTAAATCCAAACAACATACAACAATAGGAATTAAAATAACACAAAACACAGACACAAACCACAATGCAGTTTAAAAGGAAACAAACCATGCTCACAATCAACAAAAGTTCACAACTTTCTAGTACATAAAAACATAATCCACTCAAGTAAGATTATGAATATAGATTCCATTAGAGTCATATACTCCTCTTTGCATCCAGCATTCACAAAAACACAGATGCAAACCACAATGCAGTTTAAAAGGAAACAAACCATGCTTATAATCAACAAAAGTTCACAACATTCTAGTACATAACAACGTAATCCACTCAAGTCAGATGACGAATATAGATTCCATTAGTGTCATTTATTCCTCTTCGCATCCATCATTCACAAAAACACACATGCAAACCACAATGCAGTTTAAAAGGAAGCAAACCATGCTTATAATCAACAGAAGTTCACAACTTTCTAGTATATACCAACGTAATCCGCTCAAGTCAGATGATGAATATAGATTCCATTAGCATCATATACTCCTCTTTGCATCCATCATTCACAAAAACACAGACGCAAACCACAATGCAGTTTAAAAGGAAACAAACCATGCTTATAATCAGCAAAAGTTCACAACTTTCTAGTATAAAACAACGTAATCCACTCGAGTCAGATTATGAATATAGATTTCATTAGTGTCATCATATACTCATCATTCACAATCAGATATATATATAGCTACCGAATGAAACATACTCACATTTCTTGAGTTCCAAAGAACTGAACAAAATACTTCTTAGGATCCGGTGCTCGCTCCCAGTCTTCGGGTCGACTAATCTGCGATTCAAAAGCCAAAAGAATCCGAATCTGAGAATGAAAATCAACCAAATTGTAAAAGAGTAAAAATAAACCCTAAGAGAGAGTCCTATCAAAAAAAACCCTAAGAGAGAGAGAGAGAGAGAGAGAGAGAGAGAGAAAGCGAGAGAGAGACCTTGGCAGGCCAAGCGGGGAAGCCTTTGACTTTGGCGAGAACGAGATCACCCAAACTCAACTCACTCTTCGCTTTCGCTCTGCTCCCTCCTCTTTTACGACCCCCGCCCATGTCAAGCGATCCTACTCACTCAATCAATTTCCCAATCGAAAACCCTAGATTCTTCTTCCGCCGCCGCCGACGGACCTGCTACGACATCCTACGACCGACTTATCGTTTCGTTCGTTGCTGTACACAAAGCCAGACTACAGAGAGGCTTGGAGATTGAGGCGGTTGATAGAGGGAAAAGAGAGACAGATACAGAGAGAAAGAGGTGGGGTTTTTTGTTGGACAAGTAAAAATTACTCTCCAGGAGGGTTTTTTCGTAATTTGAGTTTTGTTTGGTACGCGTGAGTCGGCGTGAGCGAGCGAGTCCCGGTTAAGGTTTTAAATATCGGTGTCCGTGTCAGTGCCCGGACTTTCAAATTTACGGATGATATCATATCGATTAGATATTTGATCAGAAATTTAAAAAATAATGGATATTTATTTTTAAAGTTTAAATTTTTTATTTAAATTTAAACTAAGTTAAAACAATTAATAATACATTAAATGAATTATTTTTCATAATAATTTAATATATTTTAAAGTGATTATAATATAAATAGAGTGGATTGCACTGTAGTGATTATGAGTATGTAATTGTAATATAATTATAATATATATTTGACACTGTAAAAGTATGTTTTTAATAATCAAATCTTTAGTGAAATAACGTTTTCATTTTACAATATTTTGTATATATAAAGAATTTTTTACTTCTTTAATAATTTATACATGCTTGTAAAAGTTAATGGAAAAATAAGAGGGTGTTTGGAATTGTTTTTAAAAATAGTGTTTTTAAAAACTATTTTTAAAAATAAAAAAATATATTTTAAAAATGATGTTTTTGAAAATATAATGTGTTTGATAGGATTTCTTAAAAGTTATTTTAAAAAGCAAAAAAAAATATAAATGTATTTGATATTGTTTTAAAAATGAGTAAAATAGTTGTTTGGATCAAAAGTAATAATTTATTTTGGAAATGATGAAAAACATAAAAAATAATAATTAATAAAAGCTGTTTTTCAATTTTAATTATAATTTCCAAAAATTTATTTTTCATTTTCAAAAATGCATTTTTAAAAACATGTCAGCAAATATCTTTCTCTCTTTTTTTTCTTTTGAAAATGAAAAGTCATTTTAAAAAATTCATCCAAACGTCACATAATCTTTCGAGGGTTCAAAGATATAAAGTACATTTCCATCTTAATTTGCACAATAATTTTCCCATAAAAATGTGTTTGTATTAGTTTAAATCTAGTTATTAATGTGCTACATGTATATTGCTTTGTCCCCTCCAATTGATTATAAATTGAGAATTTTAGATTTACTCAAGTTTTTAATATGTTATCATCACCAAAAGACGTCAAAATTCCTGATTTAACCGAAACTAGTGGGGCCTCAAATCTTTAGGTAGCTTGTTTGGAGCATTGAAATCAAGTTTCAAAAAATGTTTGTGTGAAAAAAGTTTTATCTAGTTTATAATATGATCGAGTTCAAGTCATACTACCCCAACTTAGTTATTTACTTTATTATCTTTTTATTTTATACTAGTATTGTTTTTGTAATAATAATAATAATAATATAGTTTATTTTTAAATCTTGTGTATTATTATTTTATTCATTTAATGTTGTTCTTATGGATTTATATATTTTTGTTTTAATAGTATTGGCACAATTGTATTACACTAAACGTAATTTATGTTAAGTTATTTTTATATCCGTACTTCATGTTTGAATTAAATTTTATTAGTTTTTTATGTTGTTTAATTAAATGCTAGTTTATGTGTAAATTCAAATAGATGCTAAACCTTAAGTATATGTTTAAATTTAATAATATTTTTAATTTAAATGTACAATTACAAGAGTGAAGTTAAATTTCTATTTATGCATACATTGTAATATATTTTTAAAATTATTCAGGTCAAAATGGAATAAATATGTGGCAAAACATTGAAAATCAATCGGGTCATATATAGGGTATGAAGCACCCCGCCTAAACTAGATTTTTGGTTTGGAGAGATGATCCAGCCCCAATCCAATATGTTACCATCTTTAACTGCCATAACTATATTAACTTTTTACTAATAATTATAAAACTACCTTTTAAAATAATAATATTTCTAACCCTATTAATAATGTTATCATACTATGATAAGTAATTTCTAAAATTTAAATTTTAATAAGACAACAAATTTTAGGTCAAAATATATCAATCTAAATTTTTCATTTTACAAATATCGAAATATTTTGCGGACATATTAAAATACGTATGGGTACACCAGATGATATTTTACATTTTTTTGCATCTATATCGATCCCTCAAAATTTGGATAACAACTAGATAATATTGGGTATCGTTGATATTTAAAACCTTGATCTTGCTTATAGGCAGAAGAGCCCTTCTTCTTCTTTATGTTGGTGTTTTTTTATTCTTATATTTTTTTAATTTTGTTTCAATTTTATTTTCTCACTTGTTTTTGTTCTTTTTGGTTTTTTTAATTCTATCGATAAATTTATTTGTTGTTTTCTTTAAATTTTTAATCATTATTTTTTCAAATGTTTTTGGAAAAATGTAAATAAAGTTTTCGACTCTTCTTTTTATTCCACTTTCTTTCCCTATTTTTCAAAGTGTTCCTTTTATTCCACTTTCTTTCCCTATATTTCAAACTGTTTTCTTTTTAACCAATGCTTTCTTTTCCTCACCATAACTCTTATATTATAATATAATGCCTTAATTTACACCATCTATTAACAAAAAAAGTCCTAATAAGATTTACTAATATTGGACAAGTTCAACAAGATCAAACATAAGTTTATGAAATAAATACCAAAATTTTGAGTATTATGTCTATTATTGGCTTAGTAATATGAGCATTTTGTAGCATCAAAATTAGTTTTGGATAAAATAGTCATTATTACCTCCTCAAACTAAAACCCAATAAATTCAAAGTTAAGAAATAAAAATCCTACAAGTTTGAAAGAGAAAGTTACAAAGAGAAATGAGATTATGATGACAAAGATCCTAACAACAATAAATATCATTGATGGAAACCAAACCCAAAACGGAAATAAAAGGTGAAAAGTGAGGTTGAAATGTCTAAATTTGGTAATATTTTGCAGTCAACCTTTGTTCTCTTTATTAAAAAAATCCAACAACATATTACAGTCTCAAAACTAACATTGTTTCCTCCTTGAAATTTGAGACCTTTCAAAAGCATCTAATGTCAATTATGAAAATAGTTCACGATTAATGAATATATTTCATAGTCAAATTAAGAAATACTTCACTGGTCAAGAAAATAGTTTATGGTAGGAAAAAAAATAAAAAAAAGCTTGTGCTTAAAGAAATAGTCAATATTATTTTCACCACTTAATATATGTTTTCAACTTTAAAAATGATCAACTTTTGGTATGAAATTAAAGACATAACTTTTCAAAAACAAAAAGGTTAAAAGGATGGTTAATCTTTATAACTCTTGAAGTTGAATCTTTCTATAGAATCTAACAGGATGAATGCAAGTCCAAATACTGAATCCTCAATAGTGAGATTGTTTTTGAAATCAAGTAGTGAATCTAAACATTTCATATTTGAGTTGTTAAAATTGACAATTACTTGGGATTTATAAAGTGAGCAACAAGAGAAAACAACATTGAAAAAGAGAAAAAGCAACTAACCCTAACTCATAAGCTTTTACTCACTACAAAAAATCAGTAATAGGATAACAGTTAGATAGCAAAGTGTGCATGCTTCATGTTGTCGTAATCATCTAACACAACATGCAAAAAATATGTTTTGTAGAAGTTATGTACGACAATTGCAATTTATGTTGCAAATAATAGGACACATAAAACAACTTTTTTTATAAACAATGTAACTAAATAAGCCATATGCCACTTTCAAAAAAAATAAAAAAAATAAAATGAGCTACATGGCATCTATAATAACATGTACAACAACTTTTTGATCAACAGTGTTGCTAAATAAACTATTTTTAAGTATTTTTCAAATTTTTTTTTAAAAAAAATTATAAAAGCCAAACAAAAACTCCCTAACTCTTACTCTCACTTTACACTCAGGCAGCCAACCCTCACCCTCATTGCCAACTGACCCAACACCGTTGTTTCCTTCACTATCGTGCCTCTTTCCCATATCTTTTCTTCATTGTCTTGTTGAGTCAAAATCTCTCCTAGTTTTCACTATCATTACCCTCTCATTCTCCTTCCACTACAGCTAACCCTAATCCAGGTAATAGTTTTCCCTGATAGGCATTATTGTCACTGTTGGCCTTCAAGTGCAATCGACGTCACTTGCTCTACTACTTTTTATGGACTCGCATTGCACAGTCCAAGCTGTCTTCATCAGTTATTACATCATCGCTGGTCTCATTATCAATCGCCACTTGTCCTCGTCATTACTCCTTACTATCGTAGTCGTTGTTCGATACCGATTTTCATTCTAAATATTTACTCCAATAAATATTCACTCTAACTGATGTAGTTGCTATTTTAGTCTCCGAACCTCCTGCACTTTTTTCATCTCCAAGCTGATATTGTTATGTTTCTCTCTCTCTATTCTTTCTTTGGAAAAATTATGGATTATGTTTGTTTGCTTTGTTAAATGGATTGTGTTTATGTCTGCAAAAATTATGCTCCCATTGAACCGTTTCTTGTTCTAACTAAAAAGTTGATTCCAAATATTGCCTAAGTTAATATTACTCTAGTGGTTTGGGTCGGATTAACCAATTTTCTTAGTGAAATCTCGGTGGGGCCACAAGTAGGGGTGACAATATGGGTTACGACACGATGGATCGACACAAATTCGCAAAAAATAAATGGGTGTGGGTTTGAGTTAAACGAATTCGTGTCGTAATTGTATCAACCCGCTTAATTCGTTTATTAAACGAATCGAATTGGGTCTACTTAAACGAATCGCAGGTTGACACGATTAAATTAAGGGGTCAAATTATAATATTACATATTACAGGGTTTAGTGTGCAATTATGCATATATATATATATATAAATATATACATTTAACCAAACCTTACCCACTTCAACTTCATTTTCATTTTTTGGCAGCCACCACACACTCTCCCTCCCCTCACCGCCGTTTCTCCCCTCTTTCACTGTCGCTGACCGCATTTTCTCTCTCATAGTCATCGCTCCTCCCTTTCTCCCTAACGGTCGCCGCTCCTTCCCTTCTCCCTAATGGTCGCCGTTCCTCTCCTTCTCCCTCACGGTCGTCACTCGTCCTCTTCACCCTTACTGTTGTCGCCACGGTCTCTTCTCTCTCACGGTCGTCATCGCTTCTCTCCATTTCCCTCACGGTCGCTAGTTGCTTCTTCCCATCTCCCTCACGGTCTCCGTCACTCCTCCTCATCTCTCTCACGATCGTCGTCACTTCTCCCCATCTCCCTCACGGCTGCGCCGCTTCTCCCTTTCTCCCTTATGGTTGCCGTCTTTTCTCCACGACCCCACCATTATGTCCACCATCTCCATCACTAGATCTACCACCTCTTTAATTTTATTTGTATTTTCTGTCCTTTGATTTTGGTTTTCATTTTATTTTTTTAATTTTGTTAGGTGTGCTTGATTGATCTGGAATTGTTACTTGGTGATAGTAATCTATATAAAAGTTTATTGAGCTTAGTTAGAAGAATTTGAAACTTTGAGGTTTGGCTATGGTTGTGTTGGAATCGTCCATGTTCATATCTGTTTAAATGAATTTAAATGAATTAACGAGTTAAACGGGTTAAACGAATTAACGGGTTGACGGGTTAATAGATTTGAATTCTTTATGATCAAAGTGATAAATGAATTAATCGTGTAATGTCATGTTATTCGTTTCTAAACGAATTCGTGTGGAATTCGAAAGTATTGACCCGTTTATTAAACGAATTCGTGTCGAATTGGTCGAATTCATAAACGAATAGAATCGAATTCAGTTCAACCCGACACGCCAACCCGTTTTGCCACCCCTAGCCACAAGGTCTTCTTGTCCTTCTTTCATAACAAGCTTAAGTAGATAGTAAGATGCATAATAGGTATTTTGTTGAACAAGTTATTGCTAATCCAATCTTGTGGTCCTTTTTATTCTCTGTTCTACAGAATTCCTTAATGAAGAAGAGTCTAATGCTTCTGTTCCTCTACAAGTTTATGAGGACATGGTTGAAGATTATGTCTCACCAAGGTACCTTTACTATAACAAGTAAATCTTATTTTTCCTTTACTAGGAAAATCAAGTCAATCTTTATTTTTGCAAATTGGTTGCTTTGAGTTTTAATTGAGACTTTGGAACGCAATTACAAAATTAACTTAACCTTGGTGGATAGATGGAATGGTTGAAACATCTGAAATATAGTCTTGACATTTGTTTGACGATCATATTCTTATCCAATTTTTATTTGTTTTCTTCAGAATTGGAAATTTGGTTGTACCAAATAAAGTTGCAAAACTAATTAGTGATGTACCCTTTTCCTCTGGACCAGTTAAATTGGAAAATCTGCAAACAACTTTTAGTAGCATTGAAGTTGATGGTATTGTTGCTCATCCAAAGAGTTATTATAAGGAATTTGTTTAGATTTTATTGTTATTGGCTCTATCAAGTGATTTGGTAAACATATTTCAAGTATTGTTGTAGATCCAGATGGAGGTGCTAATCTCTTATCTGCATTATATTTTTTACTGTGAAGGCATCAATGAGTAAATAGTACTGGGCGTCAATACATGAATTCTTTTTTGACTTAATATCAATCATTGATGCACTGCATAATTGATTTGGTGAAGTGACATCATCAATTGCTCTTGTTGCTGATTTAGGACATTTTAATTGTCTAATATGGTGTACTTAAAATGAATCAACCACTTAATTGTAGAAAGCTGACTTTTTGGATCTATAAATTAGAGTACTTCAATGTTTAGTCACATGACTATGATGCTTTTCATTTGTGCTAGGGTTTGGATTAGGTGATATCTTCAAGCCAGAGTTGATAATGTCATTGATTGAGACTCTACCACTAGAACAAAGATTAGTTCCATATTTACTTGAAGTATGCACTATTTTTGTGTTATAGTCTTTTCTTTTGTTTCCTTGAATGTTTTTACACAATTGCAAGATGATTTTATTATAATGTTGCAGGATCATAGGAGTCTAGAGGATATATTAGAATTACTCCAAAGTCCACCTTTCTATCAATTACTATATTGGCATCCAAACAATAATGTAGAAGATCAAGTGGTTGCAAAAGGAAGAATTTTACCAATGGATTCTAAGGCCCAAGTGCACCACATGCTTCTTGGAAGGAGTTATTGGAAAGTTTGTGCTGATGTAGTAGTAGAAGATATAAAAGTATGCAAGCCAACATCTAAGTATGAAACTGTTAATGAAGCTACGAGAATAACTATTGCATGGCTAAAGGATTGCATCAAATTGTTGTAGAAACAAGGTAAATTTATAGTATTTTGAAAGAAATGGTAGTGTTTTAAGATTTTAAAAAGATGTGGATCTTTTTTGAGTTTACAAGATCATGTTGTGGTTTCTAGCAATGTATATGCTTGTAGGGGAAAAAGAAAAAACTTACTTTTTTGATGACTTAACAAATTTATGAAGGTGAGGTGGGTGAATGTAGAAATTGTTGAGATTTTAGGTTCATGAATAGTATAGTGACCACATATTTTATGATTATGTGATATATGTACATATGTGTACTTATAATTATGCACATATAAGTACATGTATCACATACTATGATGGGATTTTGTGTAGTCTTTGTTATGTATGTAATTTTATGGAATTACATGTAATGTTGGTGGTAGATTATGAATCTAATGAATACTTTAATTTCTTTAGGAATTGAAATTAATATTGTAAGCAATATGATCTATTTACTATATATATGTGTGTGTATGTGCACGCGCAGGGGTGTGCGACAACTTATTCTTTCATTCCAAATATATTTATATGTAATAGCCCATTCGTTCAATTTTTTTTTTTTTTTTGGAAAAAAAGGTACAATTCCACAACACATTTAGTATGTTGCATTATACATCTACAACAATATATAATTGAAGTTGTTATAGATATATGACTACATGGCGTTGTGTGTTATTGTAAACAAGCATGAAAACTTCAAGCTTACGTTGCAACTTACAGTTTATATTGCTATAATGTTTATAGCAACATACAACGTGATATTGTTGTTACTATAAAGCAACATGAGTTTAACGTTACTAAAAAGGTATTTGTTTTGACAATATGCTCATCCATAACGGAAGAATGAGTGTTGCAAAAGGCTTAAGCAACACATTTGTATGTTGTCCTGTACATGATCTTTTGTAGTGAATATTTTCAATTAACGACAAAATTGATAATTTTTGTACATTGTTGTTAAAAAATCGACTTATTAAGCTAATAAAAATACAACAGATGGTGCACCAAAAATGCTATTTACCCCAAATTTCTCATTCTAACATTGCAATTAAAAATAAATAAATAAAAGTTGAATTTTATGTCTTAAGTTTTTACTACATTTGTTTTTAACCTTTAAATTCATGTATAGAACTCTATTTATTTCATGTTATATTTAACTAAAATTTGAGTAGCTTTGTGTTTTGGTAACAAAGATAATGAATAAACACATTCTAAATGGAAACTCATTGTTTAGTTGTGTTTTGGAGACTTCTTCTGTATCTTCAAGACTTGATTGTGCCTCCAAGACTTATTTTATGTCATCAAGACTTGTCATATTATGTGAAGACTCATTTTGTATTTATGAGGATTTAATTAACAGTAAGACTGATTTTCTGCATTTGACACTTAGTTTATTCCTTCATGACTTATTTTGACTTCGATACTTATTTTGTGCATATGAGACTTAATAATTATAAGACTCAATATGGCTTTGAGACATACATTATGCATTTTTAATTTATTTTATTATTTGATATATATTTAATGTCTTCAAAACTTATTGAACTAATAGTAAGTATTGATAAGAAATAAGGTTGTGTTTACCTAAAGAATTCAACTTATTAATTGTTGTGAACCTTTAAAGATTGTTAAAATAATTACTTGGGTTTTAATCAAGATAGATAAACCAGGGAATAAATAACGGAAGCAAATCAAGCAAACAATCACAAAATAAACATAAGAATTTTACATGGTTTGGCCAGTTGTGCCTATATCCACGATAGTAGAGAGAATACTAGAGATTTCACTATGAATATGGAGATTACAAGTTGTAACAAGTTGGTTTTTCTCTCAACCCTATGTCCAATTATACCTAAAGCTAAACAGATCAGTACATCATATTACAACTCTAGGTTTTTCCTTTTTATTTTGGTGTAGCCTATAAACAAAAAGTGATTTCCTCCTTAATAAAAGAAAATCATAAGAGTGATTTCCAAAAATTCATGTTGGACAAGGAAATAAAACCTCCAAAAAAAAAAAAAAAAAAATCTTTTATTTCCTTTTGTGAGAATAAAACCACTTTTCAATAGTCTCCAACTTGGATTGATTCTTAAACACATCAATTAAATCAACTGAAAATAATGTCACATCACATCTCTCTGTTGCACTAACTCTTAGGATAAATCAACCTCTATAAACTAGGACCAAGTACAAGCAATACTTGAACTTGTCTTCAGACAACAGCTTAGTTAACATATGCTGGATTCTCTGTTGTGACCATTTTCTCCATTGCAACTTTTCCATCACCAATGATCTCTTAAATGAAATTATACTTAACTTCAATGCGCTTGGTTCTCTCATGATATATTGGATTCTTAGTAAAAAATATTGCATTTTGGCTATTGCAAAACATTGTAGGTAACTAAAAACTCAACATAAGACTATCAACAAGACCTTACAACCATATATACTCCTTCACCCCTTCAATTAATGCCATGTACTCTACTTCGATAGCAAACAAAGCAATTGTATGCTGAATAGTTTCCAACTTATAGTACATCCAAAGAGAGTAAAAACATAACAAGTTAATGACTTTCTTTTATCAAGATCACCAGTATAGTCTGTATCTACGTAGCCAACAGCTCCACTAGTAGACTTTCTACTATCATAAACCAAACAATAATTCGATGAACTCCTCCAGCATCTTATTATCCATTTCATAGCTTCCCAATGTAATTTCCAAGGTTTACTCATAAACCTACTAACAACATTTATAACATATAAAATATCAGATTAAGTACATACCACGACAAACATAAGATTACCAACTACTTTTAAGTATAAAATGTGCTTCATATACTTGACCTCTTCCTCAGTTGTCAATTACTACTTGCTGAACAACTTGAAATGCACTGCCAAGGATGTATTCACCGGTTTGAATTCTCCATACCAAACCACTGCAAAACCTTCTTGATGTATTTTTATTGTGACAAGTACAAATTCCTTACACGTCTGTTCATGTGAATCTTAATTCCCAAAATCTTCTTAGCCATACCCAAATCCTTTATCTTAAATTCACCATTCAACTGAGCATTTAACATGTTGATTTCGAACATTTCCTTTGCTGCAATCAACATACAAAAACATATACACATAAGAATTATCAGGGAGCTTTTAAGAGTAAACACAACTATCATATTAATTTTTAATATAACCATTACCAATCATGACAACATCAAACCTCTTGTACCATTACCTGGGTGACTGTTTCAACCCATAAAGGGATTTTTTGAGTAAATACACATATTCATCCTTACCAAGCACTCAGAATCCCTCTAGTTAAGTCATATAAATTTGCTCATCCAACTTACCATGCAAGAAAGCAGTTTTGACATCTAGTCATTCGAACTCATAATCAAAATTGCATACCATGGCAAGAATAACTCTAATGGAATTGTGCTTCACCGTAAGCGAAAATATCTCATGATATTTCATGCCTTCTCGCCTCGTATAGCCTTTTGCCACCAATCTAGCTTTGAACCTAGGTGGCTCAACATTAGGAATTCCTCATTTTTTTTATTGAAGACCCATTTGCAATCAACAATCTTCTTCCCCTTTGGCAACCTAACCAACTTCCATGTTTTATTCTTCTCAACAGACTTTATCTCTTCTTTCATCGCTCTAAACCACTCCATAAACTCTTTACATTTAAATGTGTCATCATAAGTCAAACTGTTCGTCATCCAGAGTCAAAGCACAAGCTATAAAAGTCAGAAAGTACGTGTAATTGCCATGTGTGGCATTTGAGGAAGCATCCCATAAATCTGAGTGAACGTATTCGAAAACTTTTTTGGTGGAATGAATGCCAACACTGAACTTCACTTTATGATGTTTCTCATAAACAGTTCTTGCAAAAATCCAAATTTCGATCTTCACCCCATCCAACACTCCATATTTACTCTAGATCAACAATTTTTTTTCACCAATATATCCTACGCTCATGTGACAAAACCTTGTATCATCATTATCTAACTTATCTGATGAATTAAAAGAAACAACTATTGCTTCATATACTGAGCTTCCAAGCAATTAATAGATCCTCTCATATCGTTTCGCTTTCATTACTATAAGAGCACTCATGCACTCTTTCAAGATCTTATTCTCTTCATACAATTTGTACCTTTCTTCATCAAGTGTACCTAAGGAAATCGGGTTTCTTTGAGATTAGGAACATGAATCGCCTTCAAAGATCTCACAAAACCATTCATACATCTTGATATTAACAAGGCCTCAACCAATCACACCAATCCTTTTGTCGTCCACTAACCTGACTTTTTCTTCCTTTGTGTGATAAGAGGTAAACAAAGTCTAGTTAGATTTCATATGGTAGGCAGCTCTAGTATCAAGAATCCACTCATCCTTAGAGTTATCCAAATTAATTATGAAGCCAAATGACAACAAGTATCGTCATCAGACCCTTTTGCAATGTCGCATTTGCATCAACATCCTTATTCTCCACCTTTGCCTTTCCTTTACTTTATGGATAATTTCTACGAATATGCCTATTGTCATGACAATGAAAACACCACTTGCTTCTATTTCTATACTTGGATTTATACTTGCCTCCTGTATTCGAACCCTCTTTTACTGATTCCTTTATCAATAGCCACAATCACATTTGAACTCTACCCTTGCAACGACCTAAACACCTTTTTCTGTAATTCTTTTGATTGCAAGACATCTTTGACATGACTAATAGAAATTGTATCTCTACCATACAACAATGTGTCTCAAAATATATCATATGGATAAAGAAAAAAGTTTAACAAGATAAGGACTTGACCTACTTCTTTTATCTTCTACCCTACTCTATTCAAATTTAGGACAATTTTATTAAAATCATCCAGATGGTATTTCATGGACATACCTTCTTTCATTTTGAGATTATCCAAGCACAACTTCAAATACAGATGATTACTTAGCATCTTTTGTTGAAACTTCTTCTCCAAGGCATTCCATAAACCCAAAGACAATTTCTCTACAATGACTTCTCTCAAAACCTCGTTTGCTAAATTTAACAAAATTGTGTTTTATGTATTCTTTAAAATTGAATCTCTATCTTTCGAATTTATAGGCAAATTTTTAGGATTCAATGTCTTTTCACATTCTTGTTGTGCAAGAAGTGCCCACATCTTTACCTTTCAGAGATTAAAGTCATTGGACCCATTAAACTTTTTAATTGAGAACTTTGTAGAAGACATCTTCAAAATTCCTGTTGAGTATTACAAACAATCAACCAGATTCTGATTCACTTGTTGTGAACCTTTAAAGATTGTTAAAATAATTGCTTGAGTTTTAATCAAGATAGATAAACCAAAGTAAATCATGGAAGCAAATCAACATAACAAGAATTTTATGTGGTTTAGCCAATTGTACCTACATCTACGACAGTAGAGAGAATACTAGAGATTTCACTATGAAATATGGAGATTACAAGTTGTAACAATTTAATTTTTCTCTCAACCTTATGCCCAATTACACCCAAAGCTCACCAGAACACTACATCAAATAACAACTTTAAGTTTTTCCTTTTTATTTTAGTGTACCCTACAAACAAGGAATGATTTCCTCCTTAATCAAGGATAATCACAAGAATGATTTCCTTCGTAATCAAGGAAAATCACAAGATTGATTTTCTCCCTAAATCATGTTGGACAAAGAAACAAAACTTTCAAAACAAGAAAAATCTTTTATATCCTTGTTTGAGAATAAAGCTACTTTTCAACATCACTTAGTTGAGAATTATAAAATGTTAGCATTTATAAGTATTTATAAAATACATTGATGTAGAAAATTAAGACAACATGCTTAAGGAGTTTCAACTTCATTCTAGGTTTTAGTAGCTTCGCATTTCTCTAAAATAACTTGGCTTTTCATTAAAAAAAAAAAGCCATGGCCAGAGGTTGTTGGCATAGCTAACGAAAACATACTAACATTTAATTCAAATATTTAAAAGCATTGGAGTAAATATATGGTTTGTAAACTAGCAATTGTTACTTAACACATGCATAGAGAGACCTATGACCTTAGGGCAATCCGTATAGTATGAAGATATTGTAACTTGCTCGGGGTGAGATAAGCTAGCAGTAGTGAAGAATAGTAGGTTCGACACAACAATGTCTAGTATGACTAACACTAGCTGAACCAAACATTGGTGATGGCTCGTTAAGGCAACAATCGGATCTTTAATAAATGCCTCTACAATATGCTTGAAGAAGTTAACAAGATCAAGTCAGGTTACGAGACAATTGGAAAAAGTTTGGTGGATGTTGAATACCTAGAAAAACTTATGCTTAAGTTGTTACCCTTCCCTTATAACGCATGATGGCACAATAATAATTAATCACATTAATCAACGCATTGATTATTGTAATATGTGCAATAAATGCATCGTTAAACGTCACGTTAATGCGATAATCAATGATAGCATTAAATGAGGCATTTAATGTTCCATTAATGCAAGTATAGGTAACAAAGTAATAATTATTAACAATATCTAATCACCAGCCCATCAATCAAACCTATCACATTAAATATGATAGTCAAGAAGAGCATTAAAGCTCCATTAATACAAGTATGGGCAATAAAATTATCATTATTGACAACATCGAATTACTAGCCTATCATTCAATATTTGTCCGAGAAACAGGTATTAGGCTTATTTTGTTGTAGGAGACCTATATAGTAGGATAAAAGAAATACTCAAGTATTCCACTATACGTTCGCTTATGAATAGAGAATTCTTATTTATTTTTCAGGTCTAATCTTTCTTCTTACAAACTCACATATATTTTCTTTGTTATTTGCTATCTTTAGTTCCAACTTGAGCATTAATGAGTTTTCACCGGCAACACTGTTAGCACTCACTAACAATTCCTTTGATCATAGGACCATTAATCAATCAAAGTTCCACAAAGTGTTATGTTCGCTTAACATAAGTTTTCTCGGTTAACTCCACACTTAAAGTAGTCATCTCTTAATGTAGGATCATTTTCAACACTTCATCTTATCATTAATTTGATATTGACCTAGTTAACCTTTGACTTTATTATTGGTCGAATTCCTAATGTCAATAATTGGATCTAGAAAAAGGTCTAATGCACTCTAAGCAAATTCTCCAAAAATACTTGGAGATAATGAGTGAAAGAATTTAAGGAATCCATTATGGGTTAATACTCTTGAGAGATGACTATTACCTAACCCTTAATTAGAATGAAGAAAATTCGAGTGAAACCCTAAGAGCAGATCAAGCCAACAATGGTAAGAGGAAGGAATAAGAAGGCGGGCATCATTGCGAAAGCTCTAAATCATCCACGATTGCCAGTGCCATGACAATGCAACCAGAAAATGTTACGAAAAAAGAAAAGCAAGTAGAAACCCTCAGCTAGTTTTCTTTGGATCCCTAAGGAGTAACCATATGGGAAGAGGAATCAGAGGTAAAAACAACTGAGCAAGTTAGATTAAGCGATGAGGAATAAGAAAAAAACAGTAAAAATCAAGGCAAAATTAGCACCCAACTTGAAAAAAAAAAAAAAAAAAAAAAAAGCTAAGCAAATTCTTGAAGGAAAATGCAACTGTATTTGCTAAGGATCATAAAGAAATGTCTGGCATAAACCCTGTGAATCATTACCAATGATATGTTTATGCATAAAAAAGCCTAACTGATGGTACCAAAGAGAAGACGTTTTAATGCAAAAAAAAAAAAAAAAAAAAAAGGGAAGTCAAAATGTTGTTAACAACCGGCTCAATCCGTGAGACTTAGTACCTTAAATGAATCGTTAATGTGGCATTAGTGAAAAAGAAAAATGGTAAGTAGAAGATGTGTGTGGACTTCACAGACTTTAACAAAGCATGTCCTAAGGATAATTTTCCTCTTCCTCCTATTGACTAACCGGTAAATGCCACAACCAGACATGAACTATTAAGTTTTATGAACACATATTTAGGATATAATCAGATCCAAATGCATGAGTTGAGCAGGAGAAAACTACCTTTATCATCGATCAAGGCTCGTATTGTTATAAAGTAACGCCTTTTGGTCTTAAAAAAATAATAGCAACATACCAAAGACTAGTCAATGTTCTCTCTCATAAAATACTATATCTCTTATTCTTTATTTGGTTTATTCTTTAAGAGCTTTGTGAGAGTTTTTTATTTTGTTTTCCTTTTTTGTTCTTAAATCTAAATCAGTAGTTGTGAGCATAAATTCCATCCAAGTTCATTTAATGTTTAGTCAAACATTCTATACGTCTTGCATACATCTTTGTTGTCTGTGCATCAACCTTAATTGGTGATCAACTTGCGGCCTTGCTTTTTGCTACAAGAAAATGTGTAGAGGATTTGTCAAGTTTGCGTGTAAGATAAAAAGGCGAATTTGAGGAGTTATACAAGATTTAAAAGATAGATGGAATTATCATTTTAGGTTCTTTAAGAGCGGAATTGATGATTGTCATTATATAGAGAGGGATTAGGGTTCTCGGTAAAGGGTGTTATGAACAAAATTTGTAATTCATCTATTATAGTGGGGTTTCATTTGAAAGTGACTAAATAGGGTTCTAGTCTTGTGGTTTTTACTTTATTGAGTTTTCTACGTGGAAAATTGTGTGTCCTATCTTCTTCTTCTTGTTTTTCTCCTTTATTTTTGATTTTTTTTTTTTTTTCATTTCCACTGTGTGTGGACTTTGGAAATCTATAAAGGATTGCTATAACCTATTCATCTCCTCTAGGTTGTAGATTAGAATTGATTTGAACTTTGACTTTGTTTTTCTCTAAATTGTGTCTGCCAAAATGGCAAATCAGTGGACCTCATATTATCATCATCGACAATGGAAATTCCATTTTATAATAACGACTTAAGTCAAGGTCTTTATTGTAATGGAAACTTATATAAAAGAATGCATCTTCAAAATACAGACAATTTGAAACTTTATTGATGATGGAAATGCTAGCATTGGGATCTCTTATATCTACATTATGATGGAGACTCAAATCTTTATATCAAAATCTATGAAGATGAAGATAAAAATGAAGACTTGAGTAATGTATTCAATCTAAAGTTTTAATGATTTTATAAAATTTAAAAAGTGTTGATTATATTTAATATAGACTTTTAAATGCTCTATAAAAGTTATGTGGTATTCAATTTAGATTTTAATAATTTTTAAAAAGTATATAAAAGTTATAAGTATTCAATCAAGATTTATTAAGAATTTATAAAATTAGGTGGTATCTAAAATGTCAATTACTTTTATAAAATTTTAAATTTTAATGACTTTAGTAGACTTTTATAGATTTTTATGTTAAAACTTATAATAATCAAGCTCCTTAAATTCTCTCCTACTCCCCTTAAAAACTTTTGTTGTTGATTATAAAATGCAAATATCACAATCTCTTTTACATTTGAATCTCTCCTATTCACTGATAGTCATAAATAAAAATATTTCACTTATTTGAAAAATACAAATGCACACCAATATATATATATATATATATACATATCACTCCTATTTTATTGGAATTATAATGGTCAAAATTATTTTCCTATGTTTAAATTGTTAGCTTTTTAGTCTTTGGATCTTATTAGGCGGCTTTTTTTCCAAAGGACATCAATATATTATTTTGTAGAAGATTTCAAATTTGAATCAAAATTGAGGAGTTAGATCTAGACAAAATAAATTTAAGAAATGGAAACATCTTATAATTTATATTTATATATATACAATACAAAAAAAAAAAAAAAAAAAAAAAAAAAAAAAACATCAATGGATATTGATTTAAGTCATCTCATTATCTTATGATAAATAGTATAACTATTATTAACGATTATAGTGTAAGCTAACAATATTTTAGCATTTTTTGTGTACAAATAATGAAAATAGAATTCACATATATGTAAATGAAAAATCTAATTGCTTTAAATCGATTAAATTAATCAATGAAATCTTTGTTTTCATACTAAAAACAAGAGGAAAAACCTCTGTTTCAAACTAAAAAAAATTAATATTGGAGATTTTGTAACTAGTGGTTGATTAAAAAAAATAATTTTAAATTTAATTGTTTAATTATTCTTTACATGTGAGATTTTTCATCTTTTATTTCTATTACATACTTGTTGGGGAATTTATTGAACTGTTACTTCTAATTATTTAATTTAATTAATATAGTATTAATTTTGATATCGGTAAAATATCATAAAATTGACTAGCTTGAAGGACATAAATGAATAATGAACCTTAAACACTTAATGTTTTGGTTAGCAATTTATGTAATTGAGATGACTTTACTTTTAGTTTATGTGTCATCTTTTTTCATCATTATTGACATGATATGTAGTAGTTTTAGTTAACTTATAAAGTATAATATTATATTATAAATAAGTAAAAGTTTAGTCTATGAAAGTCTATAAAAGTCTATGAAAGTCTATGAAAATATTTCATAGTTTCTTGTAAAAGTCTATCAAAGTTAATGAAACATTTTAAAAAAAAAAAAATACATAGAAGTTTATAAGAATCTTTCATGAGATCTGTAAAGTCATTAGAAGTCTATGAAATTCTACAGAAGTTATTCACTGAAAAAAGTCTATGAAAGTTTTTCCATATCATAATTGAATATACCTTCTTTGGTGAGATCCACTCCATATGGATCTCTTTTTTATTTAAAAAAATTGTTTTTTTCACTTTTCATCTCAACAGCCTATCACGATAATAAATAAATATTTATTTTATTTTTTCATTTGATCATTAATTTTAATCGTAACCATTATCAAACGAGAACGAGTACAATTACGAGGGAAAAAAAAAATCATAGTTGTACAATTATACTAATCTGGGGTAAGTTTTTGCAATTAGGCCTAATAGTAATAAATTGAAAATGAGAACAAACGAAGAGCGAAGAAGTTAAAGGAACCCTATCTCAGACTGTATGTGATTGAGAGAGAGGAAGAGTGAGAAGAATGAGGAGTGTGATATCAAGGATGTTAGGAATTTCAAAATCGAAGGCATGGTGTCGTTCGTACAGTCTGATACCGATGGTGATCGAGCACTCGTCGAGAGGGGAGAGAGCGTACGACATCTTCTCAAGGCTCCTGAAAGAGAGAATTGTTTGCATAAACGGACCCATCAGCGACGACACTGCTCACGTCGTCGTCGCTCAGCTCCTCTTCTTAGAGTCCGAGAACCCTTCCAAGCCCATTCACATGTATCTCAACTCCCCCGGCGGCCACGTCACTGCAGGTCCTTTTTTTTAGTAAACATTTTCAATTGAATTGAAGAAGTGCAAATATACAGTGTACTAGAGTTTCATGGTTTTGTATTTGGATTTGTGTGAATTGGGCATATTGGTATTGCCATACTTTGAAATATGTGATATGTGGTTTGATGGTAGAGAGTGTGAGTACAATTTGCATATGATATGTGGTCTGGTGGTGGAGAGCGCTGATGCAGTTTTTGCATGATATTTGAATTTGTATGAATTGGGTATATTGGTAATGCCATGCTTTGAAATCTGTGATATGTGGTTTGATGGTAGAGAGGGTTTAATGTAGTTTGTATATGATATGTAGTCTGGTGCTAGAGAGCACTGATGTAGTTTGCTTATGGTATTTGGATTTGTATGAATTGGGTATATTGGTAATGCCATATTTTGAAATCCCTGAGATGTGGTTTGATGGTAGAGGGCATTGATGTAGTTTGCATATGATATATGGTCTTGTGGTAGAAAGGCGTTAATTCAGTTTACATTTGTCATGCAGGTCTTGCAATTTATGATACAATGCAATACATTCGATCTCCTATTAATACCATTTGTTTGGGGGCAAGCTGCATCCATGGCTTCCTTGCTTTTGGCAGCGGGTGCCAAGGGTGAGAGGCGGTCACTACCCAATGCGACTGTTATGATTCATCAGCCGTCTGGAGGGTACAGTGGGCAGGCAAAGGATATGACAATCCACACGAAGCAGATTGTTCGGGTCTGGGATTCGCTGAATGCTTTGTATTCGAAGCACACTGGACAGTCTGTAGAGGTGATTCAGAAGAATATGGATCGGGATTATTTTATGACCCCAGATGAGGCCAAGGAATTTGGGATTATTGATGAGGTTATTGATGAAAGACCAATTTCTTTGGGTACTGATGCTGTTGCCAAAGATGCTAAAGAAGGCAAGGATAAAAGTCCAAAGTAGGATTTGATGGTAAGATCTTCTTGAGCTGTTTTCAATTTAATGTTTAATTTTTGTAGAACTTTTATCTAATAGTTGATGGTGCTTGCATCTGGAGTTATATGGATTTTTATTGGTTTTGGGAATTTGTAGGCTTCCCTTTATTTTGGCTAATCTTCATTCTTTCTAATCTCATGTTTCATTTTATGATCAAATAAACTTTTATTGTCAAAATTGAGAGCAATTTTACAAGATTGGATGTGCATCAGATTGTTTCATGTTGAGATCCTCCATTCACCTGTTGTCTTGTAGAACTTTGGAGTAATTATGATTCTGGAGATGAAAAGGTTATCCAGTTTTGGTTTATAAAAACTTGATTTTCTTTCCAAATTTCCGTAGCACAGTTTTGTGCAGCATCGTGGTTTGCTGTTGAACTTTTAGGACTTTTCTGTTTAAAATTCGTTTCAGTGGGAAAATATCTATGACTAGAGGAATTGTTAACAGTTACACATTGTTGATCTTGGCTATTAGTCCTTGTCATTCAGATTATGCTCTTTTGCATACAGATGCAGCATTTGGAAAAGATTCTGTGGCTAATTTATATGTAAATCTAAAGTTTTGGCATTTAAGGGTTTATATTTTGTTCGTTCCCTTATGATAATTGATGTGTGTGGGATTTACATAGTTTGAGATTAAGTCACATTTGCTCAATGAGTATGGGCTGAATGTGTTTCTAATTTAGTTTAGGAGCTACTGGTACTTTTGATGGGTTTGAAAGATCGGTAATTTCTGCAATCCAGCATATTAGGGGTATTTGGTAGATTGGAAAGGTGTGATTTGAATATATATATTTATTTGAATTAAGTTAATGTTTATTAATAGTTAAATTATTGCTATGTACTTTTACAATATCTGGAGTTAACTAATGAGAATTTGATTATGTTCTAGCTTTTTTGAATAGTGTCTTTCTTCTGGTTGTTCTCTTGTTTCCTTAATTTTGTAAACTCAAGTTACTGTCCAAACTCACTGAGTTACTGTGTATGTCAGTATTCATTGTACTACTCACATCTACTTCGTGCTTAATAATTCTTGATTGTCATCAACACCATTCATGTGAACCAAAACCTAGAATATTTTTTCAAACGGATAATTCATAATTTCTTATTTTCAAAAGTGTCTTGTTTCACATGTTTATAAATATATGTTATAGAGAATTAGCGAAAACTTATAAATGTTTATAGGGTTTATGTCTTGAATTATTGAGGATTTTTGTGTGTTTTGTGAACTACTTGAAGCACTTGAAGATATGGGATGACTTTGGTAATAATTTTATTAGGTGCCAAGGTAAGGTTATAAAAATTTAGAACTCCATTAGTTTTGTGCAGTCTCCTACATCTTGGTCCAAGGCTGGGTTGAAGCATCTCAAGGCTGATAACAGTATAGTCTTGTGAACTTTTAGATAAATTTTTATGCAACCCATTTAGATTTGAATTAAAGGCATATTTTCAACATTCTTGCATCAATGGTGCTTCATATATGTGTGAAGGATTAGGTTTCAAGAGAAGAAGACCAAACTTTAGGTAACAGAGAATGTGTAAAACCAGACTGTATGAGATTTATATGGGATGGGCTTGTAGAAGAGGTTCTCTAGGTGCCTGTTACTTTAGTTACTTTCCTCTAGAGAAGGTGGGAGACTGGGAGGTTCATTTGGGGTTAGAACACATTTTGGTAATTGAAAAATTGTCCAGTCTATAGTTGTTCTGCTTGAGCAGTCACAACCCCTGTGTCAAGGACTCAAGTAAATATGGAAGAAATGATTTTTGGTCGTTGGACGTCTTTTCATATAGACAGATATCAGTGGTGGGAGGCCTTTCTTTTCTTTTCTTTTCCTTTTGTTTTTGGGCTGGTGGGTGGATTCCTGATTCAGTTTTCTTTGTGTTAGGTTTCCTTTACTTTGCAATATATGTAATATTTTATTACAATAAATAAACTTGAATCTCTTCCCACTTGGTGTGAATGGCATTGGACCCAAAACCTCTTGTGCAATAATAGGAAACATGATCAACAAAGCTGATGATAATATTTGTAGTAAACTGATGATATGTCTTGTCTATGGATGAGGAAGAGTTGATTTTTACATGCTTGGAAACATTACAACGTCTGTGATTTAGCATTTGTGTGGATTCAAATGTTAATTTTTAGTTTGCTTCTCCCGTGAACACTTGGATGTTTTTTCTTTTCTTGTAGAGAAGTTTCTTTCCCTTTCCTCCTATTCATATTTTATTTTACTTTTCCTTAAGAAACGCTACTTCTATCTTATTTCTTTCTCACTATAATTTGTTTTGGAATTCACTTCTCTTCTATACCTTAGAAAGAGAAAATATCTCAAAGTAGGTTTTTGTTAAGGGCTGTTATTGTTTTTGTCATCTTTCAATGTCTTTTTTTTGGTTTTTGTTTTTGTCCAAAATATCATTGTAATTAAAGTGCCCCAATGCTACTTTTAAAAGTAAAAATCAAAACCATTTCTCTCCCACAATGTATTTTGGTCACCATCTCTGTCTCCAGTCTCCATCTCCTACTTGTCTTTGCTAGATCTGCAACTCATTGGACTCATCAGTCAAGGCACCCTTATCTTCTTTCGATCACCATCTCTAACTTGACTTCGCTAGATGTCGAACTCACCTAAGCTCTTTCACTAGAGCACTCTCTTTTTCCTCTTATTTTGGTAGGGTCGTGAGTTGAGCTCCGTCACAAATCGATGAAGGTCGTAAGATGCCTATCACTTGAAGCTCCTTGGTGAGGAGTGATTTGCTCTTTTAGGGAGCAAGTCTACTAGCATTGGAGTGGAGTTTAGGTATTTAATTTTCTTTTTAATTAAATGTAGAAATTATACGTAGGTAATATTTGGGTTTGTTGAGGAGAAATTTTGTTCCATAGGGTAAAAATTCTGAAATTAGTAGGAATGTGTAAATTTAAGGGGAAACTTCATTTAGTTCCTAAGGTTTTAGAAAATATCAGATTTTTATAGCTTTCTTGAAAACAATTCTTTTTATCCCTAACTTTTTCAAAATTCTTAAAAAAGATCCAAAACCGTTAGTCAACTGACGATCAATATTAATAGAATGCGTAAAAAAAATATTTTTACCTTGATAGTTGTTGGTTTCACATAAATTACCATATTATTATAATAAAACAATGAATTTACAAGTTAAATTATCTAAAGTGTTTCTAAATTTAGGTTGTTAAAAATAGCCTAAAGTCACCATTGACCGTTAGTTGACTAACGGTTTGGATTTTTTTGAAGAGTTTTGAAAAAAGTTAGGGATGAAAAAAACTGTTTTCAAAAGAGTTTTAAAAACTTGATATTTTCTGAAACCTTGAGGATTAAAATGAAGTTTTTGCTATTTTATAAGTGCACTAATTTTTGCCCCATTTTTGCTCTTCGGCCTTTTAGGAATATAGTTTCCTTGAATCATTGAAGAGGTTAAAAGAAAGTTAGAAACTTGGATTATAGGTTGGCAATAGTGCCTCGGGTACTTTAGGTGTAGTTTATAATTAATTAATATTGTTCTTCTTAAGAAGAGTTTGGTTCGTTAAGGTATGCTTTCTATTCATATTATGTTATGTGGCATTAGATTATATGTGATTGGGTATTTATATAATGTGAGTGGGAATAACATTGTACCTTGGATACACTAAAGCATTATTGTTTCTTCTCAAGTTTTTGTTTTGGGGGAAATTTAGGTAATTGTCAAATTGCACAAATATCCTATTAAATTATATATGCATTAAACTTTTTATTTTATTATGGGATATATCATTTTCCATTCTGTTTCATAAAATATTTTGACTTTTACACCTAACAGTTTAAAAATTGGTCAAAATCCATCCCAAAACGTGCAATATTAGTAAAAATTATCCTTTTGTTTTTTATTTTTTTAAACCAATAGGAAAAAAACTATCCTATTATTAGGAATATATCCAAAAAAGTTGAAAAGACAGTCTTGCTCTTGATTATCAATTGGAATTCCTATTTGACTCTTGAATATAGCTAAAACAATAATAAAATTATAAAATTATAAATTTTGAAAATGTAAGTCTTAACAAAAAATTTTACATCCCCATTTTGCAATCCCACCCATGTGGACCTCTATCATTACCAAACAGGAAACACCTGTAGCGTCCAAACCCATTTTCATCTTCACTAAGCACCTAAAACAAAATTCCCAATCATAAGCAATTCCTAAATCGAAATCAAAACACTAGCCATCATATTCACAACTCCAACACCGATCGCCTCTCCAACGACCAACCGAATCAAAATTGATTTACGTTGAATCAAACCATAATCTACTACCATTCCTCGTCTACCAATCACCCTAGTGGCAAAGAAGGTGGTCGTACTCTTTACCTTTCAAAAACCTAAAAGACCTTAGTGGACCATTCTTCACAACTTAAACTCACCAAACATCATAAACACAAGCCCAAACATAAATCCAAACGTAAAACCAAACACAAATTCTAAATTGCAAACATCGACCTAACACCAAATCAATGAAAGAGGGACGTGAAAAGGGCATCCCAAATACAAAGAAAGAGCGATTTTACGAGTTGGCTTGTTAGGATAAAAATAAATATAATCATATTTATAATTTTCTTTATTAGTTTTTAAGAATCAAATCTAACCATTGAATTAAATGGATGCTTAGATTTAAATGTTTTAATCTTTCATTATATCAATGCACACTGATAGGTGGTTATTTATATAGCCACCATGCTGAAATTTAGGTAAGTCTCCTTGCTAGACCTTTATTAGTGGTTTCCCTAAGGGGGCAAAGCCGATCAAGGCAATGTACTCCGCATTTGGGAAGAGATAGACACGATCTCTCTTTAGATGCGAAGGAGAATCTCCTCCATGTTTGGGAGGAGAAATATGTACTCTCTTCCTTTGCATAAAGAAGATCATCAATCTCCTCCCACGCTTAAAAGGAGATTGACTACCACCAGTGGTGAAAGAACCTCCATTACAGATGGAGGTTTACTTTTTGTGTAGTTTTTTTAATAATTATTTTAATTTTTATATTTATGATTCCTAATAAGGGTGTTTGTGTCATTCTATTAATGGCACTAACAGTAGGGTGTGTTCATATAATTAAAGGTGAACTAGCATCATTTATGTAATTGTATAATATGTCAATCTATCTTTGTTTAATTCACGCAAAAGAATTTTGTTTTAAAATTAATTTTTATATTAAATGAACATAATATTCTAAAAAAGTATTGATATAATAAATTCCAAAGCAATGGATCTTTTCCTCTATATCATAATCAACTGTTGTTAATTATTATTTAACTATCATGAAGATGTTAATGTAAGTATGTCAATACTCTAGAGTTTAGTGAAAGTATAGTTGACATGAGGGTTGTTAGTGCAATTGGTCCCTTTTTTTTATTTTTATATGGAAGAACTCCATTTTGGTTTCTATGTTTTTAAAAAACTTATCATTTTTAAATGTGAATCCGTTTATGACGTTCATAGTCCTTAAAGTTTTAAAAACTCATTAAATTAGTCTCTACTGTCAGTTGATGGGTGGTTAAACGTTACACACATGGTGGTAGTTTCGTCTTTTAACACTAATTGGTGATATAAGGACATATGTCAGTTGAGAAAAAAAAAAACTTTAAAAATTAAATAAAAGAAATTAGAAGTTTTTTAAAGGGCAAACACATCATTTTAATGTTTGTATGTGAAGTTAAGGATAAAACAGTTTTTTTATAATTTTCTACTGATGTTGATCGTTTGTTGATTGATGGTAGGGATTAAATTGATAAGATTTTGAAACATAAATGATTATGAACACTATAAACGGATTCATATTTAAAAATCAGAAGTTTTCAAAAATATAGAGACCAAAATGAAGTTCTTTCTATCATTTTTCAAAAAAGGGATATTTCTAAAAAAACCTCCAAACTTTTGCCTATGAAAAAAAAAAAAAGACTTCCCAAAGTTTCGTAATTAGCAATTTTGCACCCCACCATTACTGTTTTGTTAAAAAGTTGACTTTGAGCATTAAATGATTTCTTTGTCTTTGGTTTAAACTTAATTAAAATAAAATTAAAAAATCAAAATCAAATTAAAAAATCAAATTTAAAATCAAAATTAATAAACGATCTTCACCGTCTATCTTTGAAATGGAGACTAGGAGATCAAAATAAATTTAATATTTTATTAAATTATTAAACAAAAATTTTAAAAAATAACTAAAGAATAAAAAGTGAAAAAAAAAATTCACTAGATGAATATCTCCATCGTCCATTAATCAAAATCAATTTACTAATTTATTAAATTATTAAACATTTAAAAAAAATGAAAAAATATTTATAAACATTAACCAGATTGATCGCCAATCTAGTTTCTAGATCCAACGGGTCGATTAGGTTGGAACTAGATCGTTGATCAATCTGGTTTCAAATTCAGATCGTTCAATGATTTAGAATCTAGTCAATAAAACCAATCAATGAAAAAAAAAAAAAAAAAAAGATGAAACCAAACCACAACCATGTCTTCTTCTCTAACCAAACCACAACCCCTCAATCCACTCAACCATGTCTTCTTCTTCACTCAATCAAACCAAACAACATGAAGGGAAAAAAAAAAAAAACCACATCAATCAACGAAACCACTTAACCAAACCAAACCACATTGAGAAAACCACATCAACCAAATTTGGGTTCCAAGTTACGAAGACCCAAAATTGGTCATTGACACTACTCGATCATGTTGGCGTTGAAAATGGAAATATAATGGAGGAGAGCAATGGTGATGGAGGAAGAAGACTCCGTGGAGGAAGAGTAGGTAGAAAGCGGCGGTTGATGGCGACAGATGTGGGTGACTTGCGGATGGATCTAGACGGTGGTCATGGTGGTGGTGTTCACTTGGTAGAGAGAGAGAGAGAGAGAGAGAGAAAACAAAGTTTGGACGATAAAGATAGAAAGAGGCCTTTTTTTTTTTTTTAATTCTTTCATATAAAATTAATTTTTAACTTGATCTCTAACGTCTAGATGGACGATAGAGATTAATAATTCATTTTAATTAATTTTTAAAAAATAAAGAAAATTTTTATTTTTATTTATTTTATTTATTTTTTGGTTTTTCATTTTTATTTTCACTAATTGATATTTATTTATCAGCTTCATTTACCAATTTACTTTTTGATCACTAACGGTAATCGCCTTCCTCTAACAGGATTGGTAATAATGGGGTGCTGTTTGCCAATTTAATTAAACTAGGGGATGCAAAATTGCCTTCGGGGGAAGGTGTTTTTTTAGAAATATCCGTAAAAAAATCTCTGTGGGCACGTTGTAAAAAGCTGACAAAAACGGTGAACGCCATCTATCAGCCACGTGTACGTCACGTGACATTACCAACTCCCCAGTTAAACAAGAGAAATATTTGAAATTTCGTTGTCAAATTTAGACATCTTTCCATTGTTAGTTTACAGAAAATGCCATTTGCGGTTCACTATAGGAAAAACTAGGGGTGGGCAACAACGTGTTCGGATCGGTTTCGACTGGAACCAACCCGAACATGATAAGTGTGCGGATCGCCGCTTTTGGATCCGAACATGATCCACTAAAGGGGAGGAACCGAACATGATTGAACACCTAAAATGTGGATCGGATCGGATCGGTTTCCATGTTTTAAACTCAATTTTGGGCCTTTGTTTGGGCCAAAAATTTAAAAAAATTTTAAGCTTTGTTTGAGTCTATTATTATTGGACTTTTAAGTTTAATTGTTTTGGACTATTTTGGGCTGAATTGTCTTGTGCATGGAATCAAAACAAATAGGTGGATGAAGGAAAAAATTAACAAATTTCGATTGAAATTTGAAAGCAAATTTTGCCCAACGGTAATTTAATTTGACCCTGCTTTCAATATAAAGAAAAAAAAAAATCAACCTAGCTTCAATTATCAAGAGTCCATCACTAAACAAATTAAACACTAAACAAGTTCAACAATCCAAAAAGAATAATCTCCATCAGTCCACATCACAAATTAAACAAAATAGTCCACATGAAAATACAACAAGACAATAAACATAAAAATACAACAAAACAAGATGTAAAATTACGTGAAAGTGAAAGTATTTATTGTTAGGGTTGGTTTAAGTGAAAGTATTTATATGACTATGTAAAATTATGTATATATCCCTGTTCACGGATCGGATCGGTTCTGAAAACCCAGACTTGATCCGATCCGTGAAACATGGTGTTTTAAAAAATGAGGATTCGAACATGTGCCACTTGAACATGTGAACCGGACCGAACACCCACGGATCGGTTCGGATCGGGTGGTTCGGTTCGGTTCCATGTTTTTGTGCCCACCCCTAGGAAAAACCATATGGCCATTGCTCGACATGCACACCACACATAATCTAATTACCAACAAAAACTCAAATTATATACCACACTGTACATTTACAATCATATGAGAAGATTTCTCTCAAATGCTATGAAATTAAATACAATTTGATTCTAAAAATTAAATATTTCAATCACCTCAATTACTTTTTTACATACCTTTAATTTATTAGATTTTTAAAAACTCCTTTTTTTTTTTTTCTTTTTATAAAAAAAATAAATCACAAACTAGCCTGATGATTCTCTCTCTCCAAAAAACCCTCCAAAACCACCCTTTTCTTATATTCCTTTGAATTCAAATTTAGATCACCCGAATCCGATTTAGAAGCTCCAACCGTATTTTCATTCGTTCTTCCGAGAAAATAAAACCATGCTAATGTACAAAGAATCGCACATGCTCTTCTCCATATCAACAAAAGAATCGAACATGCTCTTCCCCATATCAACAATATGACTAGTGTCACCATAACAATCGACAAACCCGCCACCACCGAATCATTCCTCCATGTAGATGGCAGGTCGACTCATTTTTCACGGGTCTGATCCGGAAAAGAAACGGACTCTGACAACTTGACGTCCCGACCCGATTTGAGAGAACCGGGTTTGCTGAATCCGATTTTTATGGGGTCCGTTATGTTCCGGCGCTCATGGCACGTGCCATCACGTGATCAAATGATTGCCGACTTTCGACATTTATGTTTTGTTGGCGTACTCTGTGTCGTGTCTGAACAAAAAATAAAAGGGGAAACTTCATTTTAGTCCCTAAGGTTTCGTGAAATATCAAAATTTTAAACATCTATTGAAAACAGCTCTTTTAATCCCTAACTTTTCTAAAACTCATCAAAATAGTCCAAATCGTCAATCAACTAATGGTCAAACCAAACAGAAAAATTGAAAAGACTTAATTACCCTCATCACTTAAAATCATTTTACCTCCAATAAAATCAAAATATTATATATTTTTCGTCCAATAAAAAGTCGACACGTGTATATATAATTATTATTTTTTTAAAATATGATTATTTTTTTTAATTAAATAAGAATTTAAAAAAAACAAAACAAATGACAGAAAAATGATATTTTCTTTTCATTCTCTAGTCCCTGAGATTGCAAAAAAAAAAAAAAAAAAAAACAATGACAGGGCAAACGATTGACGATCGACGCACCAGATCTGGTGACGATCTGGTTCGAACCAGATCGATGCGCGCATCTGGTGCGACGAACCAGAACGTCACCCTTCCAGATCTGGCGCGCGCATCGATCTGGTCAACGTCGTTCGCACCAGATCGACAATTTGGTGCGAACCAGATCGACCAGATCGGTCTGGTCGATCTGGTTCGCACCAGATCAACGGTCTGGTGCGAACCACGTCGACGCACCAGATTGGTGCGAACCGACGATC